>CM062265.1:4180363-4250363 GCA_031216635.1 Dissostichus eleginoides | reverse complement strand
CAAGTTGGACTGAAGTCAGAATAATGAGTTAAACCTAAAGTAAAACTACGTTCAGCTGGGTTTTAATTCCATAATTACACGTTTTTTACGTCTGAAACCCGGAGAAAATCATAATTTCAAGTCCTCAAAAGCATTGAATGTCTTTATCATTTATCTCTCCTTTAAAGGTGGGGTAGGTAAGTTTGAGAAACTGGCTCGAGATACACTTGTTGTTATATTCCATGGAATGCTCTTAACATCCTGATAGCAATGAATATCTGAAGTGCTTTGACAAAAAATCCATAAAAACATTTCATCTGTGGAAGCCGTGGCGCTGTAAAAAGCACGACCAATCATCTGAGCCGGCCCGGCTAAAATAACTGGATGGCCTACCTGCCTGTCAGCCTTCCATCTGTGCACAAACTTATCTCGTGCCCTCATTGGTCATGTGCGCGTTCGTGTGTGTTGGAGGAGGGGCTCTGTAAGGAAGAGGCAGATTTGTTCCGGCTGTGTATTTTCAAATTCTAGCGCACTCGAGCTGGTTTCTCCAAAATTACCTACCCCACCTTTAATGACACAATTCTAGATCGAAGTAAAAATAAAATTCCAATGTATTTCTTTGATAAAACACCAGCTAACGTGATAACTTTGGTTTCATTGATGAGATAAAATAAAGAGAAGGGAAGACATGTATCTATTTATCTCCTCCTCCTCATCTTTTCGTAAAATGCGTTCATCCCGGACTCAAAGAACCGTGGTTACATTAGTAACCTACATTTCATTATACCTTATACATCTTCATTTATTTAAAGAATGTAAAAACATTCCTCACATCAACTGATTCCACTTATGGCCACATCCCATCCCTCTTAATTTGATTTGTGAAATATAATCTACTTATCTTGAACATTTCGTTCTCCGGTTTTTATTACTCTTCGATCGAGGAGTGAGTTATGATCAGAAGAAAAAGCTAAATAAAGACAGAAATGCTAACTTTGTGACGCATGCTGGCAGATTGATTATCCAGAAACGTCCCGTTACGTCACAAAATCCAAGTTTGATCTTCAATAATAAGGAGATCAGAGACAACAGAGTCTTGTCTCCAACCATAACTCTAAATCCTGCATCCGCTCAATAAACCAGGAGTTACATCTCAACCCAAACACATTTTAGACCCTGAAAATAAACACAGAAACCAAAACCTCTGACCCTAAAGTGGAGCCTTTCCTCCAAAATATATACGTTAACTCTTTATCCAAAACCCTTTAAGACCCTGAAACCAACCTAACCTTAAATTGGACCTAAAATGAAAACATAAGCTCATTGTTGACTCTCTTAAATGTATGTAATATACTTGAACTAAGATTGGTTTTACATCCATAGTGTGATCGAGTAACTGTGTCCCTAACGCGTATTAAACATAGATTTTTGGTGGTAATTAATCGATTTAGAACCCCCTATTTTATCGTTTTTCAATAATACTTCTTTACGTTTAATTAAGCAAAATGATGAAAGCCGGATGTTATTTGAAATGAAGTTCACTGAGTTGTATGTTCTGCTTTTACTCGAGCAGTTAAAATGTACAACGCCCAGACACATAATTACATTTCCAGCATCTAACTGTTCTCTGTGGACACATGCGCACGCACGCAAGCGCACGCACGCACGCACGCACGCACGCACACACACACGTTGTAATTTCATTCAGATGCTCTGCTCCTATCTGTGTGTAAATGCCAGTTTGAGGTGTAGTGTCGCCATCTAGCGGCCATCGGGTGTAACTGCGGGACAGTTCATAATTACTGAATAAGAGGTGGTTTAATTAAAGTGTAAATCTTTTATGTCAGGTGATCAAATATGATTATTGTGTTGAGAATAATCAAATATTATTTTTAAAATGTATCTTTAAATATATATATTATTTTCTATATATATATTTTCTAAATAATAGATCTATGGTATTTTGTATAATGTATGACGTATCCTCTATTATACTATATCTTCGTAGTAGTACGTTGGTCTTTTATAGTGTATTTTAACTTATTCTGTTTATTTCATATTGTGTTTTCTATACTGTGCATACCTTACAGATGTTTAGATATATATATACTTTTTTTGGAATCAATAAAGTACATATAATCTACTATTAATAGAACATTTAAAAAATGAATAAAGAGGAGACGGACGGTTGAAGCAGCTGGTGTATTCAACATTTATTATCTGTCATTTTAAAAACTGTTTGAGGACAATCAAAATATAAATACATATCTCACCCCCACACACACACACCTCTGCGCACACACAGCCACACACACCTCCGCACACACACACACACACCCTTGCCACTGATTATTTAGATGTTAAAAGGTGCTTCAAACAGCTGTCAGAAACTTTCATGATCACATTTCATCACGGATTCAGACGCTTTTTCAATAAACGAACATCATTAAAACAGATTTAACAGCAGACAGGAAGTGATTTATATTCTGGTTCAGCGTGATTCAGCCTTTTTTTATTCTACAGATCCTCTAAACTGTTGTGGTTAATGGGCCACGAACATGTGAAACCACCAGTGCTGTCCATTCAAAATAAAAGCCTTTTTTACCCACAAATCTGTCTACGACTCTAAAAATAGACTCAAAGAGGCGAGTGAAAACATCTGGGTCTCATCTGGAGGCTCCACATGTGTGAGAGGAATAAAATGAGAATATAAACCCCACATTTAGCCTCCTCCCTGTCATTAGAACAGCTTTAAAATCTGAATAAAACACCTTTTTAAACAGTGCAAGGAACTGTGAAACAACCAGGAAGTGGAGGAAGTACTCCGATACTTTACTGAAGCAAAAGCACCAAAGGATGAATCTCAAAATACTCCATTACAAGTAAAAGCCTTTACATGTTTGCTTATGTATTAGCAGTGTTGTAAAGTAACTAAGTATTTACTAAAGTACTGTTCTTAAGTTTAATTTTAAGGTTTACTAATGTAACCAAGGTACTTCTATTGTATTGTATACATAGTTTAAACTTCTCCACTACATTTTGAACTATATAAGACAACATTAGTTACAGCTTTATATTATTAATACAACATTAACTAATGAATATGGATGTTCAAAAAGCTCTTTATTTTTCTCATACTGCCTGTGCTGCAGCACCTCTTTTCACCCTCTGTCTGAAACCAGAGCTGCTCTGATTGGTTAGCTGGCCGGCTCTGTTGTGATTGGTCAACACCATAGAGATGTCCCACTCCTTAGTTTATCACGTTCAATGTTTTGGAGCGCTAGCTAATATTGTTGCATCAAGTAGCATTTTACAGTGTGTGTGTGGTGTGTGTGTGTGTGTGTGTGTGTGTGTGTGTGTGTGTGGTGTGTGTGTGTGGGTGTGTGTGTGTGTGGTGTGTGTGTGTCTGTTGTAGGGTGGTAGGGTGGGATGGTGTGAGTGTGTGTGTGTGTGTGTGTGTGTGTGTGTGTGGGTGTGTGTGTGTGTCTGTTGTAGGGTGGGATGGTGTGTGTGTGTGTGTGTGTGTGTCTGTTGTAGGGTGGGATGGTGTGTGTGAGTGTGAGTGTAAGTGTGTGTGTGTGTGTGTGTGTGTGTGTGTGTGGGTGTGTGGGTGTGTGTGTGTGTCTGCTGTAGGGTGGGATGGTGTGTGGGTGTGTGTGTCTGCTGTAGGGTGGGATGGTGTGTGTGAGTGTGTGTGTGTATGTGGGTGTGTGTGTGTCAGCTGTAGGGTGGGATGGTGTGAGTGTGTCTGCTGTAGGGTGGGATGGTGTGTGTGTGTGTGTGTGTCTGTGTAGGGTGGGATGGTGTGTGTGAGTGTGAGTGTGTGTGTGTGTGTGTGTGTGTGGGTGTGTGGGTGTGTGTGTGTCTGCTGTAGGGTGGGATGGTGTGTGGGTGTGTGTGTCAGCTGTAGGGTGGGATGGTGTGAGTGTGTCTGCTGTAGGGTGGGATGGTGTGTGTGTGTGTGTGTTGGATTAAAAGGGAGATTTCAGTGATGATGTGTGTTTGCAGCATGATAAATAAGAAGTGTGTGTGTGTGGGATGGTGTGTGTGTGGGATGGTGTGTGTGTGTGTGTCTGTTGTCGGGCGGGACAGTGTGTATGTGTGTCTGTGTGTGTGTGTGTATGTATGTGTGTGTCTGTGTGTCTGGTTGTGTCAGCTGTAGGGTGGGATGGTGTGAGTGTGTGTGTGTGTTGGATTAAAAGGGAGATTTCAGTGATGATGTGTGTTTGCAGCATAAGATAAGAAGCGTGTGTGTGTGGGATGGTGTGTGTGTGTGGGATGGTTTGTGTGTGTGAGTGTTTGTCTGTTGTCAGGCGGGACAGTGTGTGTGTGTCTGTGTGTCTGTGTGTATGTGTGTCTGTGTGTCTGTGTGTCTGTGTGTGTGTGTGTATTGTTGCATCAAGCAGCATTTTGCTGTTAACTGTTCATTATTAAAGTTGAGTTCTTTCTTCAAGGTATCTAAAATAATCTCCCAATTTGGGATCAATACCTACCTAGTAGTAGTAGTACAAGTACAATATTCGCTTTTTGTAATATATTAGATGATTTCACATTCGTGTACCTCAAACTGTTCCCCATGTTATTTGTAGAGATGCATTAAGTTTAAATCATAATGCTACATCTTAATATGATGTTAAATGCATTATGTACCCTTTGAAATGTAGTTTAGAAACAGTTTAAAGTGGCATTAAATTGTACTTAAATGCAGTTAAATTGTACTTAAATGCAGTAAGTAAATGTACTTAGTTACTTTCCACCACTGGTTTTAACCCTTTAATGTCCCCAAATACCAAATATAATCATTAAACAGTTGTCCATTAATCCAAAGAAACGACAGAAAGAAAGCAGCAGAAAAAAAGAAGCCCTTTTCCCCCAAAAAACAATAAAAAATAAAAATATATTTAAGTGTTTTTTAACACAGAAAACACTCGATCAGGTGAGATTCACTAAGTGTTTCTGAGGCAGCGGTGATGTGTCTGTACAATATTTACACACTGAACAAACTTTGACTTCTAAATTATACATTTCCACGATCATGTTGTGAGAAAAAGTCAGAAAAATGACCGAATTTTCTGAAAATAGAATTGGATTTGCATTTCTATCCATTTAGAGGCAAATTATTTCATTTTTAAGAGTTTCCTTGTTTTGGGGTGTCTACTCCAACATGATTACCAGATTTAATGTTCAAAATACACTTTTATTTGCTCATAATGTCCGTCTTTATACACCTGTGTTCACTTCCTGTCTGAAACGCTCTGTTTTAGCGCCCGTCCCTTTAAGGTGCTGTTTACACGAGAACGCAAACGGTTGTATCCGCTACTTTTCTCTTTCGTATAGCCCGTTCGTTCACACGAGGCCGTAACGGAAACGTGCAAACAGACTCCGCAAACGGACCCCGCAAACGATAACGGGTCCCAAGGTGGATAGATCTGCGGACGGAACGTTCTGGGGGGCCAAACGGCTCAGTGTGTACGCCCTGTACGATCATTTCCTGATAACGATGAAGCCATAGCCCCGCCTCGCCCCACCTCTGCTGCTCACTGCTGTAGCATGGTCAGTAGCTACTGACCATGCTACAGATGTTAGTGCAAAATCTACAGCTCCTCTACCACAACCATCAGCAACAAGTGGACATGGAGAATTACATGAACTACATGTTGCTAAATCCACCACGGGGCATAAACAGAAGGGCAACCATGGCAACCATGCTCGGGGGTGTTCTTCGCTGCTTTTGGTGTATTTTGTGGCGAAAGTACAGCGCCACTTACAGGCCCGGCATATGTACTACAGCGTCTCCAGCGCTCCCGAGTGGTCTCGTGTGAACGGAAGACTTTTTTGATATCGTATTCGGTTCGTTTGTGTTTCGTATGCGTTTGCGTGTAAATGGGGTCTCAGACTAAGAGTAAACACTGCTTTAATTGGCTTGAACGGAATTCAGATTGAGCCTAGATGGAGATACTTTATGGAAGCAGTATTTTATAATAAGCCAGGATTTGACTTATGAAGGGTTTCTGTGTGAGACAGCCCCACAAAAAACGGAGTAGGTTTTCTCTTTGGCTCAAAATAAACTCAAAATACTCAAATGTGCACAAGAAATGAAAAGGGGACGTTTTTTATGTCCTCTTTTTGAACTATTAGTCTACTTTCCAGCTTGGTGAACCTATACATGACAACGTTTAATGATAGAAATGTATAGTAGGGTCTCCAGCACATAGAAACTGCCGGATGCTAACCCGCATATATTGGGCAATTTGCACAATTAGCATAAATTAGCATATGCAGACAATAGCTAATCAAATTCTTGGCCGATTTGGACGGTTTTTAAGTGGTTTTTGAGGATGTTGAATCTATTTTTTGACATTTCCAGGATCAAGAATGGCAGTTTCGTGTCCCTTAAACTGTAACATCGACTCAAAGTCCATCAAAATGAGTCTACCTACTAACTGTCAAAAAGTAACTAATGTTGTCAAATTGCCATTTTTGATCCTGAACATGTCAGAACTGGATTCAGCATCCTCAATAACCTTCAAAACCATTCAGAAATTGTCCAAATTGTCCGATAATGTGTGTGCATTGATGCTAATTAATGCAATTATGCTAATTGTGCACATTTCCCAACAAATGCAAGTTAGTATCCGGCAGTTTCTATAAGCTGGAGACCCCACTATACATTTCTAACATAAAACTTTAGGGTATTTCAACATTTCTGTGATCACAAACCGCAAACAGACTATTATGGGACTCTGTTTTTCCTTCACTACCACTTCTTAAACACTGACTCCATTCACACTGCAGGACGTCTGATTATATCGAGTCATTTTCAAATAAAATCTCTTTATTTTAAAGCCACTGTGTGTAGGATTTAAAAAAATGCATGAATCCAAAAAACACTATGAGAGACAAATAATACAGTTCATGTCACAGTGGAGAGTTGGCACTAAAACAGGTGGATGTTCATGAAATGTGACGTTATTATCGGATGAAAAGCAGCTGACTTCGAGTTCCCGGCTAAATAAATCTATATTTTTACTTGTTTTTGACTATTTGCACCTGTTTTGACGGCTGTAAACTCAAGTCATTCAGATTCTCACCATAGAAAAACCAAATCCTACACAGAGTGGGTTTTAATTCAAGCTTGAGGTCAGAAATCTGCCTTTAAAGTGGCTTCTTGAGCTGAAAATCAGAGGAAATCAGATGGTTTTTGAGGGATTTTTTGTACAGAAAGTCTTTAAAGGAACACGTCACCCAACAAGGGAAAATAATAATGTGGTTTTTGTTGAAAATAAGAAAAATACAAAACGAATCCCTACATTTTTCCCAATACATTCAGATCTTATCGAGAAAAAATGATTATGTGTCCTGTTAGATTTTCTGTGATTCTGGATTAAATACATGTTGTTTCTTCTAAGCTTTCTGCTGTTACATAGAGGAAGTAACTGATAAGATAACTAATCATTTGGGGTCTTTTATCAGCCGTAAAGTGTCGTTATTTAGCTGAAAATCAAAGAAAATCTGCTGGTTTTGAGGGATTTTTTGTACAGAAGGTCTTTAAAGAATCACGTCACCCAACATTTTTCCATATCAATTTCTCACAACTTGTAATACGTGTCGAGGAGGAAGTCACTGATGAGAAAACTAATCATTTAGAGGTGATGTATTTAGTTTATCTGCCTTAAAGTGTCGTTATTTAGCTGAAAATCAGCTGGTTTTGAAGTATTTCTGATCTTTCAAAGGAACATTTCACCCTAAAAAATGTCTTATTAACTCCTCACAACTTGTAATAGATGGTCGTTCTTCACTTTTAACTTCCTCACATTAAAGGATACATTTGCTTTAACGTGTACAAGAGTTTGAAAGGAGTGACTGATAGGAAAATGAATAATTTTGGGGTAACACATTTCGTTTATCTGCCTTACGGTGTCGTTATTCAGCTGAAAATCAGAGAAAATCAGCTGGTTTTGAAGTATTTTTGGTCTTTAAAAGGAACATTTCACCCTAAAAAAGGTCTAATCAACTTCACACAACTTGTTATATATGGTGGTTCTTCACAAGTTAAATGGAGAAAAGAGTTACTGATATGAAAATGAATAATTTGGGGGTGACGTATTCCTTCCCAAAAAGCCTCCCTCTCATCCTCACCCCTTTGGATCCTCTAACGAATGTGAGCGACGCTGAATCAGGACGTTAAAGAAGAAAGTGAAGTTCCCGTCCTCCGTGAAGAAGAAGAAAAAGAAGCTTCCTCTCTTGAGTTCAATCACAAAAAAACCCTCCGTTACATTTTAACCGGAGAGCAAAATCCCCCCCAAAAAGTTCCTCTTCAGTGCTTTTTCCAGAACGAAAAGAGAGACAGAGGAATCGAAAACGTGGCGGATTTTAAAACCTCTCTGTCTCCCTCTGTCCTTTCTTTTCTGTCTGTTTTTTTTTTCACCGTGGAGGCCAGCAGGGGGCGCTGTTAGGAGGCTTTTCCCAACTCTATCTTCTTCTGGATGACTCGAGCTGAGTGGTAGATGAGCGAATCGATCAATCCGGCAACTGCAGAAACACAAGAGGAAACACAAGAGGAAAGACAAGAGGAAACAGAACAAGAGGAAACACAAGAGGAAACACAAAAGGAAAGACAAGAGGAAACACAAGAGGAAACACAAGAGGAAACACAAGAGGAAAGAGAACAAGAGGAAACACAAGAGGAAAGAGAACGAGGAAAGACAACAAGAGGAAAGAGAACAAGAGGAAAGACAAGAGGACACACAGAGGAAACACAAGAGGAAAGAGAACAAGAGGAAACACAAGAGGAAAGACAAGAGGAAACACAAGAGGAAAGACAAGAGGAAACACAAGAGGAAACACAAGAGGAAACACAAGAGGAAACACAAGAGAAACACAAGAGGAAAGACAAAAGGAAATAGAACAAGAGGAAAGACAAGAGGAAACACAAGAGGAAACACAAGAGGAAACACAAGAGGAAACACAAGAGGAAAGACAAGAGGAAACACAAGAGGAAAGAGAACAAGAGGAAACACAAGAGGAAACACAAGAGGAAAGAGAACCAGAGGAAACACAAGAGGAAAGACAAGAGGAAACACAAGAGGAAAGACAAGAGGAAACAAGAGGAAACACAAGAGGAAAGACAAGAGGAAACACAAGAGGAAACACAAGAGGAAACACAAGAGGAAAGAGAACAAGAGGAAACACAAGAGGAAAGAGAACAAGAGGAAAGAGAACAAGACGAAAGAGAGCAAGAGGAAAGACAAGAGGAAACACAAGAGGAAACACAAGAGGAAAGACAAGAGGAAACACAAGAGGAAACACAAGAGGAAACACAAGAGGAAACAAAAGAGGAAATACAAGAGGAAAGACAAGTGGACACACAAGAGGAAAGACAAGAGGAAAGAGAACAAGAGGAAACACAAGAGGAAACACAAGAGGAAAGACAAGAGGAAACACAAGAGGAAACACAAGAGGAAACACAAGAGGAAATACAAGAGGAAACAAAAGAGGAAATACAAGAGGACACACAAGAGGAAACACAAGAGGAAAGAGAACAAGAGGAAACACAAGAGGAAACACAAGAGGAAAGACAAGAGGAAACACAAGAGGAAACACAAGAGGAAACACAAGAGGAAACACAAGAGGAAACACAAGAGGAAAGACAAGAGGACACACAAGAGGAAACACAAGAGGAAAGAGAACAAGAGGAAACACAAGAGGAAACACAAGAGGAAACACAAGAGGACACACAAGAGGACACACAAGAGGAAACACAAGAGGAAACACAAGAGGAAACACAAGAGGAAAGAGAACAAGAGGAAAGAGAACAAGAGGAAAGAGAACAAGAGGAAAGAGAACGTCAGGTTTTATTATCCACTTCATTTTTATTCATTTGAAGCTGCTGTGTTTCAGGGACTGACCTGTAAATACTCCTCCAATAATGGCACACACTCCTGTTAAAAAGTGTGTGAACGATCTGAAAAGAGAGAGAGGGAAAATGTTGTTTTAACCAAAAAGACTCAAACTTCTTTTACTGACATGAACATTTACATTGACTTCTTGAACCATGGTATTGTCTTTAAAGAGTCCTCCCCTGCTGATGTTCAGGTGTATATCAGTATGTAGTGTCTCTACTTTAAAGAGTCCTCTCCTGCTGATGTTCAGGTGTATATCAGTATGTAGTGTGTCTACTTTAAAGAGTCCTCTCCTGCTGATGTTCAGGTGTGTATCAGTATGTAGTGTCTCTACTTTAAAGAGTCCTCTCCTGCTGATGTTCAGGTGTATATCAGTATGTAGTGTCTCTACTTTAAAGAGTCCTCTCCTGCTGATGTTCAGGTGTATATCAGTATGTAGTGTCTCTACTTTAAAGAGTCCTCTCCTGCTGATGTTCAGGTGTATATCAGTATGTAGAGTCTCTACTTTAAAGAGTCCTCTCCTGCTGATGTTCAGGTGTATATCAGTATGTAGTGTCTCCACTTTAAAGAGTCCTCTCCTGCTGATGTTCAGGTGTATATCAGTATGTGTGTCTCTACTTTAAAGAGTCCTCTCCTGCTGATGTTCAGGTGTATATCAGTATGTAGTGTCTCTACTTTAAAGAGTCCTCTCCTGCTGATGTTCAGGTGTATATCAGTGTGTGGTGTCTCTACTTTAAAGAGTCCTCTCCTGCTGATGTTCAGGTGTATATCAGTATGTAGTGTCTCTACTTTAAAGAGTCCTCTCCTGCTGATGTTCAGGTGTATATCAGTATGTAGTGTCTCTACTTTAAAGAGTCCTCTCCTGCTGATGTTCAGGTGTATATCAGTATGTAGTGTCTCTACTTTAAAGAGTCCTCTCCGCTGATGTTCAGGTGTATATCAGTATATAGTGTCTCTACTTTAAAGAGTCCTCTCCTGCTGATGTTCAGGTGTATATCAGTATGTAGTGTCTCTACTTTAAAGAGTCCTCTCCTGCTGATGTTCAGGTGTATATCAGTGTGTACTGTCTCTACTTTAAAGAGTCCTCTCCTGCTGATGTTCAGGTGTATATCAGTATGTAGTGTCTCCACTTTAAAGAGTCCTCTCCTGCTGATGTTCAGGTGTATATCAGTATGTAGTGTCTCTACTTTAAAGAGTCCTCTCCTGCTGATGTTCAGGTGTATATCAGTATGTAGTGTCTCTACTTTAAAGAGTCCTCTCCTGCTGATGTTCAGGTGTATATCAGTATGTAGTGTCTCTACTTTAAAGAGTCCTCTCCTGCTGATGTTCAGGTGTATATCAGTATGTAGTGTCTCTACTTTAAAGAGTCCTCTCCTGCTGATGTTCAGGTGTATATCAGTATGTAGTGTCTCCACTTTAAAGAGTCCTCTCCTGCTGATGTTCAGGTGTATATCAGTATGTAGTGTCTTTCCCCTTTTAAACATAGACGTGTAAATCCTGACATTAGTGGACACAAACCAAAACAAGGAGATTATAGGACGATCATTACAATGAGGTTAGCATTTAGGACTCATTCCCGCACCTCTCTACCAGGAAACACTCAGTGCTCTGTTTTTATCTGCATATTGAAGTATGAATGCTTGTTGTTTGTATGTTGTCTCCTCCTGAAAGTTGTTGTTTTTTTATTGTTGATGGCACCTATAAGAAGAGGAGTAGCTCTACTCATCTCTTTGTACCTGTACTGAATAATGACTGTTTACGTCACATTTGTATTTGTTGAGCACTTCCGTTAATTGTCACATGTGTGTGTTCTGTGTATTTATGTCACTTGTTTCTTGTTGAGTGCGGATGACAGAGGGTGAGCTTGTGCTGTCATTCTTTCCGTTGTTGTCCCTATAGTTCTTGTGTTTTGTCTATCTTACTTCAGTTTGGACTCGCAGCACAAAGCCAACCTCTCGGCGACTCAAACTGAAGTGGACATTGAGCCGCCACAGTGACAATAAAGGATTCTATTCTATTCCTCCTACCTGTGTTTCTCTGTGAATTTAACCATCATAGGTGACAGTTCGTATAAAACAAAGACGCCCGGCAGCCCCTGGTCTCCTATCAGCCCGTTGGCCACTTTCTCGTGTCTGGTGACGGAAAACTGGTTTGTTTTTACCACCTGCAGGAAAACAAAGAGACAACACTATTACAGGAAGGGGAGAAGGAGAGCAGGTTAGAAATACTTTTGTAATATATTTTGTATTGACATTTGGCAGCAAACCATTACACAGTGTTTTTTCAAGACATAGTAATTGTACATCTTAAAGGGGATCTATCATGCTATATTTAAATAATATATAAGGTATATATATATATATATAAGGTATATTAATACGTTTTAATTTTCAAAATACGAAACAGATCATGCATTTTAGCCATGCCTCATTTTGCCTCACTCCAGCTCTGTCTTTGCAAGGTCTGATTCAGCTGACCACGCCCCCATGCGGAAGAGGGGGGCGTGACACGGCCCCGGCACGAGCGTCATGTTATCATGCTTGCTGTGATTACGAGTGGAGAGTCAACATGGCCCAACCTCTCATTCCCCTGATTGGTGGAGAGTTGACCAATCAGGCGGAGTGCACCTACATTACGTCAAAAAGGTGCAAATAAAAAATCCACCCGTATCAAAACCGTTGCAGCCCCGTTTTTAGAGATTTGGGTATGGAGGAAAAGAGAGAGGGTTGTGTTTTCTGACACTTTGTGAGTTCCCTGGAACACCGGGGACACATATGTATGTATAAAAGACATCACAAAGTGCATTTTGCATGATAGGTCCCCTTTAAGTTTGTCCGTCCGAAATGCCTTAAAAATAAAAACAGTAAAAGGTACGAACAATACGAACATTAGGGAGCGATCAGGACTTCACATTAAATCAAACGTTTGTAAAAAGGAAATCTGGACTATGAGATTTTACGACATCAGTCCACTTTCTCCAAAACAAATAGTTCAGATTGACAGATGATGTTATCCTCTCCATTTTGTAAATGTCTTAATTTATAAATTGTTGCCTCATAGAGCTTTAAATTAAACATTAGATTAAATTGAGTACAACAACAAAAAATGATGGCGGACAACCTATCATTTTAAGTCTAATTTTAATGATAAATAATTAAAGATAATATCACAAACAGAAAAAAGGATACACAAATCACGTTTTAGTTTATAGCACCAACATTATTTAAATAAAATAATGAATAATGTTTTTTCGTTTTAAATGATGAATTAAAGTCCACCTGGTTTGATGGGGTTCGAATAAAAAGAGGAATTATACAGAACAAAAGTCAAATGAACTCACCTCTCCGTCAGTTTTTACGTAGATGGTAGGAACGATTTTCACAAAATACTGGTACATCATTGATGCTGTGGGAGAGGAAAGGGAATGATTGTTAAAATATGAATGCAGACACACACAACACAAGGGAGATCAGTAGGTTGTAAATATATTTTGAAGGCATCAAAAGCGAACAGAGTGAGGTCAAATATCAGGGGAAGGGAAGTTTGGGGTCCCGACCACGGATAACAGGTAGAAGATGGATGGACATACTTTTAGATAAAAAAATATTTCTTCCAAACTGGAGATGGCTAAAAATAGACTTTTTAATTGGTTTATTTATGAACACGTCCCACTGGATGACAAACAAGCTTCAGTCTTGATCATAACTACTAAATATTGGTACATTTATAGAGTTTTAATGCATTAAATGCAAGCTTGTTTACATATAGAAATGTGTGAAATATCAAAATGTTCTGAGAAAAAGTCCAAATTCATAGAAAGTCGAAATTCTGTAAAAACGTAGAAATTCTGAGAAAAAGTCAAAATTCTGAAAAAGTCAAATATTGTACAAATCGAAAGATTCTGTAAAAAGACGAAATTCTGAGAAAAAGTCCAAATTCATAGAATATCGAAATTCTGAGAAAAAGTATACATTTGTAAAAAAAAAAAAGATTCTGAGACAAAAGTCAAAATTCTGAGAAAAGTAAATTCGATAAATTCGAAAAGTCTACATCTCAGCCAAGACGATTAATAATTAATTGATTTAATGGGGAAAATTTCAAACAGGAAAACCTGCAAACTGCAATAACCTGTACAACAAATCACTGACCATAGCGTGTCTCCTTTTCTATAACCCAGAACTATTTGCACAATTATAATATATATTCAATCCAATGCCATTATCTGTCTATAGTATGTTTCTGTAGATATAAATAAAGTATATATCTATCTATGGCACAATGGTTAAAAACCTCACTAGCAGCAGTACTAAAGTGAACCACCGGTGGCGCTGTTTCTTTTCTCCTCCACATTATCCCCCTCTCTCTACTCCTCCTCTCTCTCTCTCTTCTCTATCCGGTAATGGAGGTGTGCTAAAAGACATTTAAACCCCGCAGCATCAAACCCTCGACCGTCCTGCAGTCAAGATCCAGAAAAACAAACACATTTCACACTCATAGTCCAAGGTAAGGTGGATTCACGGAGATATTTAGTGATAAAAACACGCGTGTTTAACTGTCAAGGCCACAGGAGACGTTAGCATGTCGGTTAGCATGCTAAGCTAACATACACACTCTGTGGGGATTAAGAGTGAACTTTAGAAAATAAACAATATCAACTATTGTATTGTATTTTATCACAAAGTTTACGGACTGCAGTGAACAATGTGTTGGTTGTTTTTAATGCTAAATGTTAAAAACAGGTGCTGGCTAACGTTAGCTCACTAGCTAATGCAATAACAGTGATTACCTAACCAATCATTAACCTGAGTTAGAACAACTGATTGACTCCTTAATGTCTGGGTTTAAGCCGCAGTTAGCAGCTAGTAGGGTTTTCTGTTCAAGTATCAACCAGTGTCCATTATGTACTGGTTATGTATTTAATAATTTACTCATAGCAAGCTAGATGGAAAGGTCAAGTAACTAAGTACAGCTACTCAAGTACTTTAGTAAAATGTTGAGGTACTTTACACTCTACTCCACTATATTTCAGAAGCCAATACTAGCTTCAGTTACTAGTTACCTTTAGGTTAGTATTATTGTTTTATAACTAATACATCAACTATGACATATAATGATAGGTTAAAATATCCAGCAGCAGTAGATCAAGTTATTTAAATTAGCTCCACCTTTACCAGTTGTGATAAAAACACAATATATATGATTTTGAAATGGGCCATTACACAGAATGAGTACTTTCACTTTTAGTACTTTAAGTATATTTTGATGACAACACTTTTGTACTTAAGTGAGATTTTGAATGCAGGACTTTTACTTGTAACAAAGTACTTTTTAAATTTAGTATTGCTACAAATCTGAGTATTTCTTCCACCTCATCTTCATCAACATCTTGCTGCCTGTTTTGTGGCTTTTTAAAGCTGCATACTTGGATCTTTAACTGGTTTTATTAAACAGTGTCAGTGCTGCAGCCAACGTTTACTTTCTTTATGGAGTATTTTCTAGAATAATTGTTTAGTCTTCAAATGTAAATCGTAAAAACTGTCCATGCCAGTTTTTAAAAGTCCAAGTTGATGACTTTAAATGTCAGATCACAACCAAAATATTACAAAAAACTCCGACTCATTCCCTGCTGGTTTGATGCTTAAAGAGAACGCTGCGTAAAGGCTAAATTAGTCGGGAAAAGTATCTCATATTAAACACCTGAACTTCTTTAAAGAACATCAATAAACATTCATCTGTTTGCATCGTGCAGATTATTGATCTAATACATCATATTCCATTTACTTGCACACCTCCAAACATTCTCTTGCACTATTTGATCTGTTTTATGTCCTATATATATATATATATATATATTCATGTTGCTCTGTTGGAGGAGCCTGGGACTTCAGTTTTTCATCACCATATCTAAACTGTAGCGGCTGAGCACATGACGATAAAGCCGTGAATCAATTGGATATCAACCCGTCTCTCTTTCCCCTCCAGATGCCGGTGGCTGTCGGTTCGTACGGACAGACGCAGCCCAACTGCTTCGATCGGGTGAAAATGGGCTTCATGATGGGCTTCGCCGTGGGAATGGCTGCTGGAGCCATGTTCGGCACTTTCTCCTGTCTCAGGTAACGCTGCGCTCACTTTACACCCAAAAGATTTCATAAAAAACACTGTACTTGCACCTGGGTAGAAACACTATAACTGCACCTGGGTAAACTCTAGACTTTCGTTTAATCCCAGCTGTTATGGTCCAGTACTTTAAAGATGTCCAAAGTGTCCCTTAGAACTGGCTAATTAGACAAATGAAAAATCCTTAACCCAAAGTATAATTACATTTCTAACGAATGGTCGGCACTTTCTCCTGTCTCAGGTAACTGCGCTCACTTTACACCCAAAATATTTTATACAAAACACTATAACTAACTGCACCTGGGTAGAAACACATTGCACAGCTGCAAGTATATTTCATTGTAACTAGTGAAATGTTCTCAACTGTCTTCTAAATAAAGAATTGTAAAAAAATAAGAAGAAATGAACACATTTTGAGGCTGAAAAATGATGTTAAAAAATATCTAAATGTGTCTTGTGTGCCTCCAGGATTGGGATGCGTGGCAGGGAGCTGATGGGAGGCGTGGGAAAGACCATGATGCAAAGCGGCGGGACGTTCGGCACCTTCATGTCCATCGGGATGGGAATACGCTGCTGAGAGTGTGGAGGAGGAGCCACCTCCACCACACTGTTAAACAGCTATGGGACTTTTCAAATAACTACGTGCTCTCTCTCTCTACGACAGTCCAGTTTTTGTCAATAAAAGTTCCGATTCGTCAAACGATGTTTCTGATGCTCTTAATGTACCGATTTTGGAACGAGTTATTATGAATGATATTGCAATATTAGAGGGAAGGGGGATTTAAAATGAGCATCTGTACGAAAGAATATTTTTTATCACGCCACAACCTGACAGAGGTGTAAAGTAACTAAGTACATTTACTCAAGTACAATTTTGAGATACTTGTACTTTACTTGAGTATTTCCATTTGATGCTACTGTGTACTTTTACTCCACTACATGTATTTAATACCTTTAGTTACTTTACAGATCTGGATGAATGATGTGAAATATAATCAGTGTTAAATCAGACTTTAGTTCCACCTGGAGTAAATCCTCAAGCTACCCTGCAGTATACAAAGTCATTCAAACTAGCTGCTCTTACCAGCTTTGAGAACACTTTCATGATCAATCATTATAAAACATATCATATATATTATTCTGAAATGGACCAATCTGCACAATGACTACTTTTACTGTCGCTACTTTCACTATATTTTGATGAGAATACTTTTCATACTTTCACTATATTTTGATGAGAATACTTTAATACTTTTACTTGAGGATCATTTTGAATGCAGGACTTTTACTGAAACAGAGTATTCCTACACTCTGGAACTTCTACTTTTACTCAAGTATAAGATCTGAGTACTTCTACTTTTACTCAAGAACAAGATCTGAGTACTTCTACTTTTACTCAAGTATAAGATCTGAGTACTTCTACTTTTACTACAGTACAAGATCTGAGTACTTCTACTCAAGTACAAGATCTGAGTACTTCTCCCACCTCTGAAACCCGGTTATAATTACACCTGATTAGATTGTCAGCAGCTCTGACATTATAACGTGGCGTAGTCTAGATGAAACGGTCCGATTCGGTGCAAAATGATGCATTATTTTTCAAGAAAAGTTTTAGTATAAACTGTAAACAGTGTTACACGTTCCCCTATTTGTTGGACCCAGAGAAGGCCAAAGTACACACATCCTTTACTCAAGTAGAAGTACAGATACTCGTGTTTAAAAATACTCTGGTGAAAGTAGAAGTACTGACTAAACTTCTTTACTCAAGTAAAAGTAAAGAAGTATGGGCTTTGAAATGTACTTAAGTAAAAAGTACCCATAACTACCATCTGTTTTAAAGAGTACCTGACCTCCCTTTATATTAATAGAACAATAATGTCATTGTTAGCTAATGAATGTTTCCATGCTGAACAACGGCAACATGACAACGTTTTCATTGGTCCCTCTTCTTTAGAGAAGACCAGGGGCCTCATTTAGAAACGGTGCGTACCAAAAAAGATGGCGTACGCCAGTTTCTACGCAATGTTTGCGATTTATAAAAAACTAACTTGACGGGAAAATGTGCGGCCCTCCACGGACACTCTGACCCATGCGTACGCACGAAGCACAAAAACGGGAGAGACGAGAAACTGCGACACCGTTGGCAGAAGGAAGAATGGAGAGAAATATGTGGAAATAATACCATAAATATAATGTTACCTCTCATTTATCAGATATGAAGAATTCATTTTCACAAATTGATTAAAGCCAATCTTAAAATGATTAAACAAACGCCTGTTTGAGACTCCTCAGTGCACACAAACACATAACTTGGAGAAATAAATATATACAGAAATGTTATTGATTGCCCCTCGATGATGTTCTCTTGTTAAGAAATGTATTCTCATAAATGATGCGGTAAGCAGAAGGACAGGATCACTTTAAACTGACGCAGTTTTGCATTTCTATAGGTTGTATCGATGAGCATGGTTTTATATTCTATCATGTTTAATCATGTTTTTATGCCGTTCGCCAATAGCCTACTTGATAAGCCGCTCGTAAAACACAGGAGGTATGGAAACTAAGAACACCATATATTTGCTAGATTTGGCAGCTGATGTAACTCAACACATTAGTTTTATTTCCTTTAACTAGAGTTGCTGCGGGGGGGGGGGGTTGAGACGCACAGGCTGCAGTGGAGACGCTGCACACAGCTGATCGACAGCTGGAACACAAACCACCAAATAAAAAAATAAACATGAATTGACTCCACTCCCGCAGGGATCCCCCGATACTTTCTTACAGTTTCTCATCATGGGGGGGGTCTCCTGTCCCCGGCACAAACACACTGACACACTGCCTGAGGAATGTTATGTGTATTTTGTCATTAACTTTCGGACCACTTATTTATTTATGTTGGTGACGATCCGACCTCCATGCTGCTACTCTGGTTCAAACTGCATCCACCAAACAATGTGATTTATCTCCACCTCCCCAAAAGAACCAAAATCTGACACGGTGTGAGACGTCTTTTTTAGCTGTTCTCTCGTCATTTCCTGCGATCTTCTTCTTGCAGTCAGTCAAAATGAATGAATGAATGGGCGTTTCTTTGACTATTTATAGGCAAATATGGGCGTTACGTGAAGCCCGCAGAAGCTGCGCCGCATTTCGAGTTGAGTGTGATTTATAAAAGGGAAACCGGCGTAAGCAGTGTTTTATAAATCGGAAAATGTCTGCGTATTTATTTGCTTTGTCCTACGTAAGCAACCTTCCCACGTGAATCCTACGCAAGGCTTTATGAATGAGGCCCCAGGAAATGATGGATACACGGATCGTGTTCAAATCAATAGGCACGCAATGACTCTAAATAATAATGATCACGCCACCAAACACACATTCAGACTAAAGGAACCAGCCTGTTTGGAAAATGGAAGAAGTAGAAAGTTCAGGTGTTTGGGTTCAAAATGTAAGAAGTCAAAGTAAAAAGTCGTCAGAAAAATAAGTAGTGGAGTAAAGTACTGATACCAGAGACAGGTACTTAAGTACAGTAACAAAGTATTTGTACTCCACTACTTCCCCCCTCTGGTTGTTCCCGCTAACATTATATTGAAACAGTTAAATGTGAAGTGTCTGACCTTGAGGTGCGTTGACGTCCGTGTTGTCCAGAGGGTTCACGATGCCGGGGTAATCTTTCCCGAACGAGAGGTGTTTTATCAGGTGGGTCATGTTTATCTGCAGGAAGGAAGAGAGGAATTATTAACGGCAACAATCAGGTCTTTTATATACAGTGGAGGAAATAAGTATTTGATCCCATGCAGATTTAGTAAGTTTGCCCACTTACAAAGAAATGAACAGTCTATCATTTTAAAGGTCGGGGTTTAATGGTTTAACTTTGGATCTTCTTTTTGATATTCTCTCTCTCTCATTAGTCAAATAAATCTGACATTAAAATGATAGACTGTTCATTTATTTGGAAGTGGGTAAACTTACAAAATCAGCAAGGGATCAAATACGTATTTCCTCCACTGTGTAGTGTTACTATCTACAATTTAAATCATTACAATCTGTCAAATAAAGTTCTGAGTCACAATGTATGCAAGTATTCAAACTACCAAACCAAATGATATTAATTAACCTAAGAAAAGTATTTTTTTCAATATATATTTAAACCGGAAAGTAATTTTTCGTGCAAAAATGGCATGAAGAAAATGTTTAAGTAATAAAATCCAGTTTTTTTATATCATAAAAATGAATATGTGGACTTTTGGACTGACAAATGGAGAATCTAAAGACATCGTGTTGAACTTTTGAGAGACTGAAAATCACACTATTTTCTTACATTTATAAAAAAAAAAACACTTAATAGGTTTATCTAAAAATCGTTAGTTGCTGTTCTGCATTTCATCTGAGCTGCAGTCACTTTAAACAGAGTCACTTACGTTGTCTAAGCCGAAACTCTGCAGGTCGTGAACTGCAAACACAAAGAAAACAACACTCCGTTAGAAGAGAAGAAGAAAAACCCTTAATCATCCCAGAGAGCGGAAATGTACATTCTGCATTTGAACCATCCTAGTGTTAGTAACATTATGTACGGCGCCCGGGGAAATGTGTTAATTACAAATACTTTAAATACACATTCAGTACAGAAGAGGGAGTTATTGATCAGTGTGTGAGAGATTCAGCTCCTCAGAGTGATTAGTTTAAAGATAAAAGACACAGAGAGGTTAGTTAGCACTGCATCTGAGGCTCTGACCTTTGACCTCCCTTAAAAATTTGTGTTTATAAACATCAGGAGGTATTTAGTCACCACCGCTAAGCTAAAGGCGGCTAATGTTGGGCTATAAAGGAACTACAGCACGGTCACATGACTTCACGCCACCACCGCTAAGCTAAAGGTGGCTAATGTTGGGCTATAAAGGAACTACAGCACGGTCACATGACTTCACGCCACCACCGCTAAGCAAAAGGTGGCTAATGTTGGGCTATAAAGGAACTACAGCACGGTCACATGACTTCACGCCACCACCGCTAAGCTAAAGGTGGCTAATGTTGGGCTATAAAGGAACTACAGCACGGTCACATGACTTCACCACCGCTAAGCTAAAGGTGGCTAATGTTGGGCGTGATACATAACATAGGGTAAAAAATGCATGTAAAATTGGTCTTTAAATGTAATTCAAATGTATTTAGTAGACTTAAATATGACTTCCTTTAAGCTGTTGGTACCCTGTTATTGTCTATTGAGAATAAGTATGTTTTATCCAAATTGCAATTCATTCTATATAGTATTAAGTTATTAAGTATCTTCCACTGAAATGTACAAAATGATTGTCTAATTGCAAACCTTCACCACATTTACATAAACAGGTTCCTGCACAGGGACGAGGAGGATCTTTACAGGTATTTATACGATTATTTTAAATAAAAAAAACTCCAAGTAAAGAAGGACTTACTTTCCACAGCGTGCACTGCAGAAAGAAGAGAGAAGAGTCACTGTAATGATGCAGGTACACAACAAACCACGGTGTGTGAGGATGCACAACACTGAGAACAATCTTATATATGCTCCATTTATATTTCTAGAAATAATCCTGAAAGCTTTTAAAACGTCTGTGCTCGTGATTAAATCTCTACTCCAGCATAAGGATTGATCTAAAAGCTGGAGATTTTACATAACAGCAGAATATCTCATTGAAAGGGATTAAAATGTGTTCTGTGTCGAAGAAAGGAGCTTTGGGAAATAGTGGTTGTGCAACCCCAAACACACGACTCAGCGTTTAACAGTTTAATATCAGTCCAGAATAAAGAGGGGTTTTGGGATCGGAGTATTTTGTGTATCCGATGTTCCGTCACCTCCTCAGAGTGAGTCTCGTCTCTTGTTTCTGCCGCTGAATGTTTAAAGATAACAACAACACAAAAGTCATCTTCACCCACAGAACCATTTGTTTATCAATGTTCACCACATAGTTCTTTGAACTCTCATGCCCCTTTCACACCAACGCGGTTCCCGTTCTAGCTCCTCTAGAGCTTTTCTGGTTCGAAACCGGTTTTTCTTTTCAGCCCCCGTTTTGTTCACACCGCCCAGAGCCCGACTGGTGCTGCCGCTGCTGCGTCATGACGTCAGCGTTTACGTCGCTGATTTTCTCCCCAGCTGCGTCGGGTCGATGATCGTGTTGCTTTTAATCACACGAAGCCAGATTAAATTAAATAACTGCTTCTCAACCCTTATACTTTTCTCCAGAGTGCCGTGGTTCATTGTTTATTCATGTTTTTCAGCGTCATTTAGCGAGCGCTGCAGTGCTGCCCGCTGTTTGGCATCACAACGCTGTTATGAAAGTTTCTCTGGTTTAAAATGGGTGATGTTAGCATAGCAACCGAAGCTAAACTGACTATCTTGACTACTTGTTGCTATCCTATTGTGGCTTATGGCCTTATGGCTACAGGCACATTAGCGGCCTATTTTTCATTATGATTCTACTTGTGATAGTCGAACATGACAACCTGTGCAGCCCATGTATTGATTCCATCCGATAGCTGCTATAATACAAAACGTCTGCCTGCTCTCCACAATGATCAATAACAGCGAACGGATGGTCAAAGTAAGGTAGAAATAAACAGAACCACACGAAGCCTGGTTAGTGTTTCCTGACTTTATAAAGTGTGTTTTATGTATAAGTGTGTGGTTGCGTTCTAGTCACTTTGCTCAGCACTACTGCTTGTTACAACTTTTATTTGCCGTACTCGCCTTTAACTGTTAGCTCAGGTTAATTCGCCCCCCTCCGACGTAAGCGTGATGTATGCGGTTCTTGCTTCTAGACCGACAATTTTTTGGTGCTTGAAAAGCACCGGGTTCCGGAGCTTAGAGGCGGCTCTGCTGCGGTGTGAACAGGAAAAACCGGTGCTTTTCAGGCTCTAGCTCCGAACCGGCCCTGGAACCGCGTTGGTGTGAAAGCCCCATTAGAGAAAACTATGATTTTCAATTTTCCTTAGAATATTGACCTTTTCTCAGAGTTCTAACAATTTTGACTTTTTTTTACTTTCTAACAATTTTCTCAGAATTCTGACTTTTCGACTTTCTACGAATTTATTTTTTTGTAGTTTCTAAGAATTTAGATTTTTTTTGTTACTTTCTAAGAATTTAGATTTTTTTTCTCACTTTTATCCCAGAATTAGGACTTTTTTCTAAACCTAAAAAAGTCAGCATTATGATTTTTTTTTTACTTTCTCACAATTTCGACTTTTTCTTGACTTTCTAAGAATTTTGATTTATTTCTCACAATTTTTTACTCTTTTTCTAAGAATTTTGACTTACTAAGAATTTTGACTCTTTTCTCAGTATTCGGACTTTTTCTTGACTTTCTAAGAATTTTGATTTTGTTCTCACTTTTTTGTCAGAATTAGGATTTTTTTCTAAACCTTAAAAAGTAAGAATCATGATTTTTTTTTTTTACTTCTCACAATTTTGACTTTCTAAGAATTTTGACTTTTTTTGACTTTCTCAGAATTTTTACTTTGGTCTCACAATTCTGACTTTTCTCAAACAATTCTATTCGTCAATAAACAGATGGTCATTTTGTGGGTGAAGTTTACCTTATAATACATCCAAACAGATGAATTGATCACAGGAAACTAACAGACGCTTCAGCCACTTACATTTTGCCAGATTTTGCACCACAGTTTTATTAACTGATGTTTTGCCACACTCTCCATTTTAGTAGGCAGTCATTTTTCTTAGATTATTGAACTATTCCTGCTGAAGCGGCTGTTACTGTTAATTTCCTGGTTTAAAGTGCAGATGAAGGGAAACTTTGACCAGGCAGACAAACAGACAGTCCATCCATAATACCAAGAAAATAAAGGAAAATGAAACAGAAGATGGCAGAAGAGAGAAAGGTCTGCAAGCAAATGAGGAAAGAAATGTTGAGAGAGGTAACGGTGCTTTTTAGAGTTCGACTAACGCTGAACCAAGTGTTGTTTTAGCAGCAGCAGATAGATAGACTGATATATGTGTCAGTTTCTTTAAAATAATGTGTTCAGTTTGTTTTCATAGAGCCCCTTCACAGATTCACTGGTGTTTCTGAGGCTTTTCCACTCGTCAGGAAAGAAGATATAACCAGAAGCACTGACGTCACTTTAAATGTACTCTGACAGAATACTGCATCACTCAGGTAACACTTGAATCAGCTTCAGACCGTCTAATGCACCGTGTGGAAATGAAGGTAATGTGTGCATTCATTCATCCAGTGACAGAAAAATATGCGTCTTTGTATTTTTCGTTGTTTATTTCTAAAGCGAACACACACACACATTTCTCTTTTTTAAATCACCGAATATTTAGGCTTTGACAACCATCCTCATTTTTAGTTTTTAAAACCATCACTAGTAACACATGCAGCATTAGCGCTGTATGTTTAGGGAACATGTTTAGGGAACATGATTCAGGATTTTGCCGAGCAGACTGGCTGCAAAACCCATGTACAAAAATGGTCAAATAGACAAAATGTTGAATAAAAAACGCACATTATGTCATTTTTCAGGACATAAAAACGCTGATTAAAGCAGCTTCTCAAACTCTATTGAGATACCGGCAACCTAATGTTATTTATATTAGTTCTTTAATTGTTGCTAGGGAGGAAACCCATCTCTAAAGGATGCACATTCATCAGGTCATATGAGTCGTGATGAATGGATGATTTGTTAATGGATGTTTGATGAACTAATCAAATGTTTCTGAACATGATTCAGCATTATGTGGGGGAGCAATGCACTCGTTGTAAATATCATTAACTTGGAAATTAATCTCAGGGTCTGACGATGCAACAATGAACATTTCTAACTTCCAGATATTTGTGCAGTGTGTCAATGATTCTCATGAGGACCAAAGTTGTGCAGTTTTAGTGCGGAAACAAATGTGTAGATTAGATTTCCACCTATGTTACTTTTATCAGATTTTTTTTTTAAACTTTTTTTCTTACAATTTTGACCTTTTTCTCAGAATTATGACTTTTTACTTTCTAAGAATTTTGGACTTTTTTCTCACAATTTGGACTTTTTATTTTACTTTTCTAAGAATTTTTAACTTTTTTCTCAGACATAAGACTTTCTTATACTTTCTAAGAATTTGGGACTCTTTTCTGAGAATTATGACATTTTTCTCAGAATTCCGACTTTTTTAACTTTCTAAGAATTTTTGACTTTTTTCTCAGAATTTTGACTTTTTTGACTTTCTAAGAATTTGGGACTTTTTTCTGATAATTTTTACTTTTTCCCCCAGAATTCAGATTTGTTTTACTTTCTAGGAATTTTTTCTTTCTCAGAATTCTGACTGATGAATGCTAAAAAAAAGTAAACTTTCTGATTTCAGATTCTTACATTTGAATATGTTATAGTTTCTTTACTCCTTTCTGACTGTTAACTGGATGCTTACTGTTTCTTGGGCTAAGGGAAACACTGATGGACATATTCAACTATGTTAAAACACTTTATAGTTAACAAAGTACTTGCATCCCGATTTTAAAAGACTCAAAGCACGATGTCAGATCCCAACCGGTCTCTGAATGAGCGTTTTTAGGGGTCCTTTGAATAAAAGGCAAACACTTCAATGTGAGTGCAGGTGTTTGAAATTAAATCAGCCTGGCGTTCAGAAAGCTTTGATGATTCTGTGAGTGTTTCTGAGCAGATCTTACCGTGGACGTGAGACTGCTGGAAACTCTTTCCTGGAGCAAAGTGGAAGTTTCCTGCAACCTGAAGCACAAAGAGGGCGAGGAGCGGGTCAATGGCACGTAATCATTATAGTCCAACGGGAGAAACAGGACATTTTGGAGCAAATATCATGGAAATGGACAATAATACATTCACAGTATTATGAAGATATTGTTGAAATTAAAAAAGGGTTATTTTTGTTTATTCTTTAAAGGTAGGGTAGGTAATTTTGGAGGAACCAGCTCGAGTGCGCTAGAATTTGAAAATACACAACCGGAAAAAATCTGCCCCTTCCTCAGAGCCCCTCCTCCAACACACACGAACGCGCACATGACCAATGAGGGCACGAGATAAGTTTGTGCACAGATGGAAGGCTGACAGGCAGGTAGGCCATCCAGTTACTTTAGCCGGGCCGGCTCAGATGATTGGTCGTGCTTTTTACAGCGCCACGGCTTCCACTGATGACATTTATTATGGATTTATTGTCAAAGCATTTAAGAAATTCATTGCTATCGGGATGTTAAGAGCATTCCATGGAATATAACAAAACGTGTATCTCGAGCCGGTTTCTCAAACTTACCTACCCCACCTTTAAATTGGATTATTTGACTTATATACATGTATTTTTAGAAAGATGTTTATTTTTATCTTAATTTTTAAGGATTATACTTATATTTTATATCAATTTATTTGTATATTTCTCTGTTGACCTTAATGTCCTACCTTGGTTATTGTTTGATTTGATTTTTGTATTAAATAACCTTAAACTTTCACTTCTTTGTTAAAAAAAGTACATATTTTTGAGCCAAGTTTAGCCTCTCAGTAATTCATTGGGAATGACGTCACTACACACGAGGCTCATCTCAATTGAATATTTCACCTCCTCTTTCCCTCACTCGCGTCCCTTCCTCGCGCCTTAGCTCCGCCTCCGTAAGACGCGAGCGAGAGACACGAGGAAGAGATGCGAGGACAGAGGAGTGGGACGTCCTTCGACATGGCGTGTCTTGATCGATTTCCGGGTCAAGTCCCGGAGGAGAGGGGAGAGAGGAGTCGAGCAGGGACATTGAGATGAGCCCCCAGTTTCCCCAGGGAAGTAAATCAAGTATTTCCATTGATTCCCACATGTGCTTCGGTGTGTAACAGAGCATACATACATGCAGCAAGGGGAATGAAGATGTAAAATAAAGTATATATAAAAAAGAGATAGAACTATTTAATTAATTATTATAAAATAAATTATTATTTTTAAAATGTTAACAATAAATACAGATTAACAAAAAAAGTAGGTACAATAAGTAAACTACAAATTAAAAATAAAATATATGCAGTATATCAGAATTTAAGAGAGGTAGGATTATTACTGAAAGCCGATTTTCTCTTTACCGCCAACTCAAAACACGTCACTGAATATATTTCACGTGCGGTTTTCCTCCAGACAGAAACAGGACTTCCGCTCTGAGTTAAAACACTTTTCTGGGAAGGTGAGAGAAACTAAAGGTGTGTGTTTTCACCTTGTTGACCTCCAGGAAGCCGTACACCTGGCAGCCCTCGTTCTTCTGCTCCTGCATCTTCTGCGTGAATCCTTCTCTCTTACACTGCACGATGGTGTCGGCGTTCTTAAAAGCCCAGCCGCGCCTCCGGTACGCCTCCCGAACATCATCACACGTGTTACAGCATCTACACACACACACACACACACACACACAAAGTGAATAACAACACTCTTATTTACATCTTAATATTCGTATATTCATATTAGTATTTAGTGTCTCTACTGGGACACATCTTTACAAAAACTATACATTATTTGGACCTGATTTTAAACTGTTCGATATATTTCTGAAGAACGTGTGTGTGTGTGTGTGTGTGTGTGTGTGTGTGTGTGTGTGTGTGTGTGTGTGTGTGTGTGTGTGTGTGTGTGTCTCACTTCATGATGTGATATGATGTGATATGATGTGATATGATGTGATATGAATGATAATGGGACACATCGACGTCTGCACTCTCAGTGTCACGGACTGTACGTAATGTTACTTTGATCCGGTTACTTATGTTGTGGCAGATATTTAAGTAATCTTTCTTAACGCTAATGTTATAATAGTCAGATTGCTCTGAAGATGGGAGGTGATATTCTATTAATGTTCACGTTCACACAGTCAGTTGATTTTTGCCGGGCGTCTTTCCTGCAACGGCAGTTTTTCTGTATTTCCTTTCTCCTGTAATATGACTTGATCGCTTTAAACTCTGCACACTGAGCTCTGATTGGTCAGCAGGCGGTGCTTTCACTGACTTGATCTCTTATCCTGGAACCAAACCTTAGTTAGCCGTTCAGCATAAGTTACCATGGAGATCTAGCCCGGTAAGAAGTGAACCAGCGCCGTAGGACCGGAAACCCAGAGTTTTCCCTGAAGTTAGCTCGCTAAGAGAAAATCCGGCTTCGTAGTACAGGCCTCAGGTCTTCAGTCTCTGGTGTGTGTGTGTGTGTGTGTGTGTGTGTGTGTGTGTGTGTGTGTGTGTGTGTGTGTGTGTGTGTCTCACTTCAGGTCTTCAGTCTCCGCTCCATAGCAGCTCTCACATCTGTTTGGGTCGAGTGAACTCGGATCAAACGTTTGTCCATCGTCCGCCGTACCGAGATCTGCACCAAAAACAAAAAATAAATCCTCATGCTTCACTCGTGAGAACATGGCGCCATGATGATGAGCTGAAACTTACACGAGCACTTCAATTACCCAGGAAACATGAGTTGAGATGTGTGACATTAGAGGACGTGGGGGAAAGTTAATTTACTTGAATAAAGATTAACCATGATGCTTAATTGTAGTGTTAAAACTCCTTAAAACTCACTTCTTTAACATCAAGACTTTCCTTTTTGCAGCTGTCTTTACATACCTACTCATATTATTCGTTTCTTACACCGCACTGTCCCGTTGTTCCTTTGTTTTACACCCGTGTTGCGTTTGAATTGATATTCTCTTTGCTCTTTAATGACTGTTTGTAAATGCATAATGTGTTTCTTTTGCACGGATGCTTTTAACCCTTAAATGGGTAAACACATTTTGAAAAAAGTCATTGCTATTTTCTAATGTATCTAAGCTAAAAATTACACACAGACTTTTTTCCACCTTACACTCTGTATCACTTTTATTGAACCGTTATTACATTCATGGTGCACCCATTTCCCCCCCGTATTACAGACGTTTTGCATCCATGTTGCGCCGATATTACAACCATCGTTATTAAACCTGCTTATCTGATTAAAACTCAAGTACATCTGTGTGTCATTATGCCAGTTTTATAACCTTAGCTGGGCCTTTTATCCTCCAGGATACAGGATGTCAACGGTTCATATTTCTAGTAAAGCTTTTTCAGTTGCCTTGTTGTTCAACTAGCTATCTTGTTGTTGTTTGCTAACAAATAAAACAACTTGTAAGTAGACGCTGGCTTGCAAAAACAAACCAAACAAACTGCATCCTGGTTCTTTTGACTTCTGCAGCCGTGCATCACAGAGATAGCACACTGTAGGCAAATCGAAATATGTGCACATGCAAATGATCCAGTTACACTTCCTTCTGTTTACCAAAGGAAGAGGAGCAGCCTGTCCCTGTGCAGTGTTTTAATTTAATATATCTATTTCTACCTGAAACCACCGGAAAACATCAAATATAACCTTGTATTCTTTATTTTTAAGTTTAAGCCCTTATTTTGTACGTTTTGATCGCCTTGTGTAAAAGAGCCTGTTAAACATGAACCCTGTAATCGAGTCAAAACACATCTTTACTTTCGGGACAAACCAAGCTATCAGAATATGGAGACTGCAGGGATTACATGAATGTATAAATAGTAAAAAGAGCATAAAGACTTGTGAAAATAGCTCCAAGTCACTGTTCAACGATTACTGACATATTTTACAAAAAAAAGTCCTGATCCATTTGTTTTTCTACAAAAGTTAGTTTTCCAGCTGAAAGTATTTCCTGTCTGCAGAAAGACAAGAGGACCGGTTGCTGTGTTCAAGCCTGACGATCTTTCTTTTTGGAACCCAGAAGATAGTCTGGATTAGAACGATATGCACGATATATCGTGTCGTGACGATAATCGCGCACGCACGTCACGTCACAATGCTGCTTGCTACAAAAGGAAAACTCGCGCGGTTCTCATGTCAGGGGTACTTGAGTGAGTGACATGCCGGCTCTGCATGCACAGACACCCACCGATCACAACCAAATCTCCAAAGCAACCGGACCCCGTGATTAAAGGTAGAAACACTGAATAAAGTCGTTTCATGTGTTTCTCCAGGGCAGTTCGGCGCTGCTAACCGAGCTAGCTCAGCTTGTTGCTCTGATAACTTAAGATCCAGACGTCCGCGACTAAAATCCTTCATCCGGTTAAATATCGTTAGAAAAATACCAATTGTACAGCATTAAAGTTCAAGAAAGGAAAAGTATTTTCTTCAATTCCTGTATTTTTTCATATCGCAATATCAGTTTTTTCCAATATCGTGCAGCCCTACTCTGGACCCATCTTCCTTTTTATATATATATTCTCTAGTATTTGGACTGTCTATGTTGTAATGTACTTATAACACCTATAGCACATCCTATGAAAAAGGGTCCTCTTTTGTTGCTCTCCTGGAGTTTAATATAAAAACATGTCCTCTGTTTATGTTGGGTTTCTTTAGGAGTTTTTCCCAAATAACCAGTGTAAAACGTGTGATTTGGGGCTTTATTAATAAAAGACAGCTTTCTCCGTACACATCCTTTATTCATATTCTTATTTATATTCTTTTTAAGCTTTGTGAGGTCTATGAAAACACTGTTGTTCCAGGATAGATAACAAATCATCGTCTGAGCTTTAAGAGAAAGTTCAAAGTGAAAAACATGTTGATTTCTGAAGTCAGGGTGATATATTAAAGTCAGATTCTACCGTGTTTTTCTGCCTCGTTGGTGACAGGCTTCAGGTCTTTGTCCAGCCGCTGTTTGAACAGATTGTGTTCGACGTCCAGCTGCTGCTCGCCGGCCACGTCCATCGCATCTATACTGAGATCTGAGAGGAAGAGGAGGGAGAAGAGAGGAAGAACTGTTTATAGATAATAGGTTGTGGTGATTACTGGCTTGAGCTTCAATCTCAGGATCCATGTATTTCTGATCCTCTCCAGAATGGAAGTAGTCATCACATACAGAGCATCAGCTAGTTTCTGAACAGTGTCCTTCACATGCTGATATCCAAGAGAGGGAGTTACACAGTCACAAGATGGAGGAATAGAAAGCAGTATTCAATGTTTAGTTCAGATTAGCTCCACGTCAGAAATGATCATGCTTGTCATATGTCTATCTCCATAGAGGCTGAATCATCATGTTAATCACATAGCTATCATATGCCTAAAACAGTCCTGATGCTCTTCTAGGTAATCATACATCCTGTCATGCACACAGCTACAGTTGGGATACCTTTGTTAGCATGTTACTCTCATGTTGGAGGAGGACATTCAGTATTTTCCCAACAGTTAGCATGTTGCTAGGTTACAGCGGAGCTACTTACAGGCGCAGGGCATGTGAGGGAAAAGCACGTCTACGTTGATTTTGAGTTTGTCTCCTCGCGACGTGTCCACGTACAGCTCAGGGTGAACCTGCAGGGAAAAGGAGAATTCATTTAAAGTGTACAAAAAAAAACACAAAACATGTTTGAGACTCAGAGCTGCAACGATCAGGGGGTCGATTGACAGAAATAATAGGTCTTAAAGTAACTTTTCAGCAAAACATCGGAAAATTCAGTTTTAAGACTCTCAAATATGAAGATAATCTGCTTTTTCTCAGTTTTATATTACAATAAGATTCAAAGGTGTTATTGTCATATGCACATGAGCTACAGTGTAGAAATAGCAATGAAATTCTTCTGACCTGAGCTCCTCCAACGATGCAACATATATGATAAAATACAAAAATACAAAAGGTCTATATACAATAAAGTGAATATCTTAGGGGTGTTGGACGGACAAAATAACGTATTTGCTTGGAAGATAAATCTGAATTGTATTCTATGATTATATAACGCTTTAAGGATCATTTATCGACGTCATGCTTCATAGGAAAACCATGACAAACAGAGCAGAAGTGGAACAGAAGCAGCATTCCTGAAGTACTCTTTATTTTCCGTTTGCAAAAGGAGGTCTCAGTCAGTTTTCTGTGGCCGTCGGACCGGTCTGACAGGAAGAGTTTCCTGAAGCCTGAACGCTGCTTTACGTTCAACAAAAAGAGGTTTTATTATTATCCTCAAAACAGAAGCTTCAGATCGCTTATAATAAGGGGAAATAAGAAAGGTACATCTCAAGCTTGTTATGCAAATAGGGCTTTGACTGTAAGCTGTGTTCTGGGTGCAAAGCCATGTTATAAGCTGCTCTGTTCCTGCATTTGAGATCCATTCCACTTGTATATTGACTTTCTTTATTACTTTATTAAATATAACAAAAGACAAACTGTCTCCATGAATCATTTATCAGTTTCTCTACAGGGAATTAGAGTTTCCTCCCCACCACAGAACAGTCTCTGTCTCTGAAGCTGCAGAGTTTGGACTTGCTCTTAAATCTGCTCTTACAGTCGTATTTTATCTAATTGTCCACATGCTGCCGGGACGAGAGTAAATCACACTGTACATTTATATCCAATCTAATATGTAATATTCCATTCCTCACATGGAAAGTGCTATATATACATTTGTATTTCCACATGTAGATGTTTTACTCTTTTAATGCTATTTTATTTCTATTGAGATGTTTACATTTGGATTGTTTATTTATAGTCTTTTAATTTCTCTGATGTAATGTCTTGTCTTTGTATGCTGCTGCAGCGCAAACATGTCCCAAATTGGGATCAATAAAGTACTTCTTATCTTATCCTCAACACAGAAGCCTCAGATTGTTTATAATAAGGGGAATATCTTATCTTATCTTATCCCAAACTTGGACCAATCAAAGTGTTTCTTGACGAGGCGTTCAGGTGACGAGGAGGAAGACTCACCTCTTTAGTGAGATAATACTGCAGCTCGGAGACGAAGAGGATCAACATGATGATCCCGCTGATGATCGTCACTGCAGAGAGAGAGAGAGACATCAGATCGGATACAAATGATATGTTCACACTCTGAGAGTCTAGAAGAAGATCTCTCAGACCCTTTTCTTATGTATTTATTTAACAGTCACACATTAATTAGAGTAAATGAATTAGTCAAGAGGCTTTGATCTGCGGTCGCTGGACAGAAACCCGAATGACTCAAAATGTCCTTTAAAATATCAACTAAATACAATCAATAAAAACATGCAACAGAGAGAACTGGAAATGTTAATAAAAAAAGAATAAAATATACATATTACATAGCAAGATAAATAACATGTTAAAGCACAAGCAGTGGGTTGTAATGTTTTTAAATAATATGCATTAGATTATGCTTTCAACTTTTAAAATATTCTCATCAGCAGTTATTTAAATCCTCGTTCACACAGAGTTTAGAAGTTTTCTAATGTTTTTCCAATTGTATTTTTATAAGAATCCAGGCCAGGTAATGGTTAGAATATATATATAAAAATAAACAGATTGTTCTATTATGGACATATTCTGTTCCAGTGTGAAAAGAGTGAATATTAAATGTAGTTTCAAGAGTCAAGAGTAAGTAGCTAGGATTAGGAGAACATGTTCGTTATCACTGAGGTAGGCAAGGCAAGTTTATTTATACAGCTCCTTTCAACACAAGGCAGTTCAACGTGCTTTCCAAACATGAAACACATTCAGAGCATTCAGAAACATATGATGAAGAGGCATTTAAAAACACTCACTTAAAAGCAAAGATGAATAACAAAGGTACATGAATTAAAGTCACAGTGCAGTGTGAGATACACACATCTGAAATGTTTAGCTCTGACTCAATCATTGCTCACTTTTTAGCAGTAATAGTTTTCTATGACCTCCCTTTCTGTTTTAACTTGTCCTTTAGTTATTTCAAGTGTTTCATGCTAGACGAACCCCCCTTTGGAAAATTCTAATCTGACCCCATGGCACCAAAACTATTCCTCTTTTTTAAACCACATTAGTTAAGTGTTTTTTCTAGGACTTTTTTGGTGTCCTCTGCGAACCAGGGTCTTGAAACCAAAACGGCACACGTAGGGGACTTTAACCCTAAAAATAATAAGCCTGAATATATCAATTAAAAGCAGCGGCAAAAAGCCTGGATTTCAAAGTAGTGAGAGTTGCAGCGGACCTGCAGGTTTCCGGGAGTTTGTTCCAGATATTTGGAGCATAATAACTGAACTTCTCCAGGTTTAGTTCTGACTCTGGGGACAGAAAGCAGACCAGTCCCTGAAGACCTGAGAGTTCTGGATGGTTCATCATTTAGCAGGAGGTCAGGAATGTATTTTGGGCCTAAACCATTCAGTACTTTATAAACCAGCAGCAGTATTTTGAAATCTATTCTTTGACACACAGGAAGCCAGTGTAAAGACTTCAGAACTGGAGTGACGTGATCCACTTTCTTACGGCCCGTCCACACGGCGGCGTGCGTTGAAGCTTGCCGGCGGGCGTGTCTGAAGCTCGACCAACAACCAATCACATGAATCTCCCGCCCCGGACACACAAGCATGCGGTTTGATTGGCTAGAGCTTGTACTGGCATATGATTTTCTCGCGGTGCTCGCTTCAAAAGTTGAGCAATGTTCTACTTTTGAAGCTTCGGCGGAAGCGTCAGCCAATCAAATCATATGCCAGTACAAGCTCTAGCCAATCAAACAGCTGCTCGAGCAGCAGCGTTCTGAATTAGCTGCAGCTTTCTAATAGATGTTTTAGTGAGACCTGTGAAGACACCATTACAGTAGTCCAGTCTACTGAAGATAAAAGCATGGACAAGTTTTTCCAAATCCTGCTGTGACATTAGTCTTTTAATCCTAGATATGTTCTTTAGGTGATAGTAGGCTGATTTAGTAACTGTTTTAATGTGACAGTTGAAACTCAGGTCAGAGTCCATGACTACTTCTACTGGACACTGCCCAACTATTCATCAAACAAACTAGCGGTAAAACATGTACTCCAGTGATCAATAAAGTTGTATTTTATTGTCAGGGTTCCTACACCTTTCCAAAGGTCTAAATCAAGCACTTATCAAGCGTCTCAAGGTACATTTTTCAAGTGTATTCAGCATTTTACAGCTGTGGGGAATTACATATTCTTATATAGTACACAAAGTATATCAAGCGTAATGATAACTGCACAATAAATCAGATGATAATGTGCCATAATATCCTGAAAGCATCCTTTAAAACAGGGTTAAAGTCAACTTGGACATACATACTATATACTATAAGTAAAAAAGCCAAAGAGTACTTTCCTTTTGGTGATTTAAGTATCTGTGGATGCTAATACTTCTGTACTTTTACTTAAGTACTCTTATAAATACAGGACATTTACTTTTAGCAGAGTATTTATACAATGTGGTACTACTTGTACTTAAGTGAGGAATCTGGGTACTTCTTCCACCTCTGCTTTCCTTGTTAAATGATATATGTTGCCTTTTAATCACCAGCCTGGTTATAATATATTGATATGTTTAATGTTAACAGCTAATGGAGAAAATGCTGCTGCTGCTCAGAGTCACACTGCGTTAAAGGGACCATGTTAGGTCTTTAAAACGGTGTGTTTTCTGTATGTTTTATCATGAATTAAAGCATGAATTAGCCTTGTTGTTAGCATCAGCAGCTAACAGTGGCTCCTTCTTCTTCTCTGGTAATAAATAACGCTTCTCACCGGTCGCTCCTCCCCACGTTTTCACTCGGAAATCCTCCAGAGTTTTGGGATAAGCGTCAAACTGTTTTAATTTATTAAACGTTTCCATGTTGTAGAGCAGAAAACCCGCCGCTAAACACACACAAATGTTACCGACAGATTCCTGCACTCAACACACACACACACACTCACACACACGCGATCACTTCCGGGACACGGCTCAGCCAATCAGCGGCCGCCGCGTAATTCAGGCCTTTTTTTAATGTATTATTATTTATTTATTTATTTATTCAAGAACGAAATGAACATCATATATTTTGTATAGAAAAAAGTTCACATTAAGGGTTGATATATAAAGTAATAAAATAATTCTTAAAGGTAAACAAATAAATAGGAAAACAAATACAGTTTCATATTTCAGATTACGTTTTTAATAAATAGAAAGATGGGTGGATGCGTGGATTGTGGCAGCGGTTCCCAACCTATGGGCCGCGGCCCACTAGTGGTCCGCGAAGGCATTGCAAGTGGGCCGCCAAATAATTTCCTTTTTTTTTCATTTTAATTTGTATTATTTTGTACATGCTAAAGACTCATACATGGACATACCAATAACATCTAGGAGATGACATTCCCATCTCAGACAACAACAAAACAAAAACAGAAGAAATAAAGATACAGTCAGGAGGATCACTTCAACATTTCACAAACAAAAATAGGTTGACGACCAAAAACACAACATGACACATTTGTTGTTCCTTTAATCCCACTCTTCGTTAGAGCTCATTATTTCCCCTTTCATGGCGTGTTGAGCCACTACTAATCTACTCTTCAAACACTTTCAATTAAGATTACTCCTTGATTGACTTTTAAAAATATCTATTTTAGCCAGAAGAATAGTTGTATTTATTAACTGTGTGTGGTCTTCATCTAAAAGCCCAAATACAATATTAAAGGGTGTAAATGTAAATTCAATATTTGCCGCCAAATAATTTGCAAAACATTATGATTTGTGTGGAATTTTCATTATTAAGATTTTTTTTAATTTTAACCTCTTTTCCTTTCTCTCTCTCTTGATCCTCCTTAGCAACGGTCATCACAGTCCTTAGCAACGGTCATTACAGTCCTTGAAGCGGTCTGTTCTACTGGATTAACAACCTGTCACATGTTCTGAATCGACCAATCAGAACTTTATTTAGCCTCCGTATTGTTTATGGTTGAATTTGGGCCGCGGACATTTTTTTGATTCTTAAGGTGGCCCTGAGTTGAAAAAGGTTGGGAACCGCTGATCTAATTAGGAGTTATGTTATAGACTTGACCATTTGTTAAAATTCCTCACAGGAATTGACATTTTTGACATCTGTTCCAGAAAACACAAGGCCACCACAGCATCTGGAGTCCGGTTTCTTTAATATGTCTGTTACGTGCCAGGTAGGCTGTACTTGTGTGGTTTTCCTTCCCTCCTGCTTTTTTCTCTTCTCCCTGGGTGTTTCTCAATGTCAAGTAAAGCTGCTCCAGAGCCACTATTTCAAGCATACTACATCATCGAGTGCCGCCGAAGGACTGTTCCAATGTCCAGCATACTTGGAATTCTACCGAGCCCGGCGTACTTCGTAGCGAGAAATTTCGAGGCTGCACATGTGTAGATTCCGCGGTCTTAAAATCCTCACGCCCCGTACACACTTTTCCCCGAACTGCATTGTGGGAAGCAGAGCGGCGATTTACAGGCGTTCCAGGATTCAAAAGTTCAACATTGTTCAACTTTTGACGCCTGGAACGCCTGGAATTCTTTGAGGTGGAAGCGTCAGCCAATCAAATCCCGTTTATGCAAATCTGACAGTACAAGCGCTAGCCAATCAAACCGCGTGTAAGCTGGGAGTGACATACCGCAGTTAATTTCTATATTCCTAACAAAATGGAGGAGAAATTAGTTATTGCGGTAGCAAATCACCCGGTTCTTTATGACCAGTCCCTATTTACCTACCGGGATACATACCGGAGGAACCAGGCATGGAGGGAGGTAGCAGAGACAGTGGGTGAAACTGGTAGGTTTTCGCCTGTTTGGGGATTTTATATCCAGTTTACTTCGTTTTAACATTGCTAGCAAGCATAGACAGTATATTATATATATAGACAGTTTTTTGCTTTGTATGTCGGGGGCGGGAGATTCATGTGATTGGTTGTTGGTCGCAAAAAATCCCCAAGCTTCAGACACGCCCACCGCCAAGATTTTTTCACCGCGTACGTGTGGACGCTGCGTCACAATGCTTTGTGCACGGACCAATTTCCCCAAATCTGTGGCGGAAAATGTAAGGCGGGGCTTCTCATATGACGACACCTGCACACTTGCTCGCCTGTTCCACTCTTCGTTTTCCGAATGCCAGGAAGTATTCTTGCCTCGCTTCTGAAGCAAGTGACTCGGAAGACATGTGCTACCAAGCAAGCGTACTCGACATTGAGAAACACCCCCTGTCTTCTGTACAGCTAATCAGCAACTGATCAGTACCTGCCTGTGCACCTGAGTCTGACGGCTGATTGGATCCTCTCACCCTCAGCTGGCCTATCAGCAGCCAGGGCCGACCATAAAGGAGGCACCCAGGAAGCCTTCTCCCTCTCTCTCACCCTGGGCCTGTTGCTGACTGAGGAGCCTGAATTCGACTGTTGTTAGAAACTGATACTACTTTGTATTTTCTGACCTTTGTGAATGTGTGTGTGTTGGGAGGTGGAGGAGTTAGGTAAGTCTGGGTTACCCTGTACATTTCTCATCACGTAGGTAACTAATGTTAGACACACTAGGTTAGCGGATTGTTGCCACCCCTGTATTTGTTTTGTCCAGCTCTGAGTAGTTTAGTTAGTGAGGGTTTTTGTTTGAGTTTTGGTTTCAGAGGATAGATGTAGAGATAGGCCTGGTTTTGTTATACTTATTTCTTTTGTTTGGCACAATCTCCTTTGTCTCCTTCTCACTCAAAGAGCATCTATGGTCAGTATTCTTTGTTGCACAAAGAATAAACCTTTTTGTTAACCTTTACGCTGACTCCCTCATTTTATTGGTTGTTGTGTGTTATTGTCTCCAGGCAGTGTGCGAAATACCCGTCAATAATCGGGGGGGTCCCCATCTCCCGTTTATTGCGCAATATACCGGTCGAAGATTTTCAATATGCAGTAGGCGGCCTACTCTAGGGGGTCTGGGGGCATGCTCCCCCGGTAAGATTTGTTTTTAAATTTTGGAGTCAAATGCATCAATCTGGTGCATTTTGAGGGGAAAATAAAGAGACTAGATGTAGACACACAGTCCCCCTGTTTGAGGCAGACCCACATTTGCGCAGCGTTGCGTTCACAATACATACAAAAAATAGGCCAACAGGCCAGGCCATCGGGAAACCTCCCAGTCCTCCCGATGGCCAGTCCGGGCCCAATCAGTAGTCTATAGCAGCGTTTCTCAACCTGGGGCGCCGTCTGGCGTCTTCAGGGGTGCCGTCAAATAATTCTATATTCTGACGTTCATATGAATGAATGAATACGCGACCGTTAAAGAGCCGTCTGTTTTCGATTCTATGCGAGGAAATGCTTTTGCCAGCCAAAATAGATTATATTTGTGAACAAATGTTTTGAATTATGAATACTGGACATAGTAAGCTTAAAAACATTTTAGTGACCATTGCAAGTGACAAATAAATATTATAATTTGAGACCCCCCTCAAATTTTGCTGTTGAGGCTTTCAGGGGGGCTCAGGTGTTAATCGGGGGGGTCGACCCCCCCCGGACCCCCCCGTATTTCGCACACTGTCTCCAGGTCCCCTAGACCTTAGTGGGGACGTAACAGTCCTTTAGAAACAATGGAATTAAGCCTCTGTACCTTTCCAACTTTACCAAACTGCAGGTGTTTTTCGGGAATATGTTCCTGTATTTATTTTGACATTTATTTATATATAGGTGTAGAACTCATAATTTATAATAGGTGTAGAAGTCATTACAACAACATCAGAAATTCTATTACTTGAATTGTTCCCAGCGGATTATGCACTGGTTTTTCATGCATGAATCACCTTTAGTTTTCAGCTAGGCTCAAAGTTAAGGCTTTAATCATCTGACTGTGGATTAGATTAGATAACAGAACACAAAAAAATTATGATTTTGTTGCTGTTCAGTTCAATGGCTTGAGAGAGAAAATCAATGGAAACGAAGGTACACGAACTCAGTAAGGTATGAAAAAGCCATAAAAAGTGTAGTTTTAAAATACTAAAACATAGCTATAGAGTGGCACAGTGACGCGTCCTGAAACCCGGAAGTAAGTTAGCATTTTACCACTTCCGCTTCCCTCGACAAAGAAGCAATGCAATTTCTCCATAGGATTTTGGAAAATAGCTGGAAATCAGGTCTGTGGTTGAAACACATTTAAGAGACGGATCACGTTTTGTTCAGTCGGATAATCTCCACATGTCTACTCTACTTTTATAATTTTCCTAATCAAAAAATCTAATCGATAGATTTATGATTCGAAAATGATAAAAGTGGAAGTTTACTTCCGGGTATTAGGACGCGCCACTGTGCCACTGAAAGCGTGGAAATAATGGATTATGCCACTGTAATTATGCCTTGTGAAAAATTGGCAATTTTTAACAATAAAATACGCAGTAAAAAGCGTTGTTTAAAATATTAAACATAACTTTTGACTTAAAGGGGACCTATCATGCAAAATGCATTTGTTGATGTCTTTTCTACATAAAGACGTGTCCCCGGTGTGTCGGGGAACTCACGCAGCGTCAGAAAATAAAACCCTCTCTCTTTTCCTCCGTACCCAAATCTCTAAAAACGGGGAACAACGGAGCTGATCCAGATTTGCGTCCGATATGACGTAATATCTGAAATGTGGACCCACGGCCCTATCAGAAACGTTGCTATCAGAAACAATGCCCGACTGTTTTGGACGTAATATGGTCGGTGTTTACATTAGCATCGCTAACACTCAGAGCTAACCTGTACTGGAGAGCATGTGTGTGAAGAAGCAGGAAATAAAAAGGAACTCACCTTGTGGTATAACCGGCAAGAGAGAAAGCCTTTGAGCTCCATACTGTTTCAGAAATAATCCTTGATAATCCATGATATGGCGTTTCATCACGGCAGTATTTAGTTTAGACAGTAGCTGCCGGGTCCCGCATGAGCTCAGACCCCTCCTTTTTTTGTTATCAATTCTTTTTTTTTTAAAGCTTTATACCCAAATCAGCCCTTTTGAAACAGGAAGTGAAACAGAGGGATATGAGGCATGGCTAGAATGGGTGATCTGTTTGGTATTTTGAGCAAAACACTTCATAGAGATGTTTTTTATATATTTTTATATATCTGAGACCTATGCTATTGCCTAAAAATAGCATGATAGGTGACCTTTAAGAATGCGTTGAAATAATGGACTATTGTGGCACTGTTTTCTTTCCAACATACACCATAATTATCACCCTTCGGTGTCACCCGGTACTTAAACAAAAAGCACTTTAAAGTAAAAGTATTGCTCTCGAAATGTGTACTTACATTAAAATGTAATTTAATGTACAAAACATATAATAACTCAATATGTCGAATGGCTCATTTCAGAGTGAATGCATGTTATATTGTTGGATTATTATTATATTTTGTCAATGAGTTTAAAAGCTTTGAAAAAAATCACACAAAATCTAAATACTTTAATTTATTTTTAACTGTACAGGTTATAGAACAGAAATATATTCACATATTGAGACATTACTAACTCATCAAGAGCAGGGTGTAAACATTAAAATCCTTTGAAGGATACGTAAGCTAACGGAGACTTTAAATTTGTCAACAAGAGTTTTTCATGACAGTGAGACACAAACTGAAAAAAGTGAATCCAGACGTCATCCTCCCTCCTCTTCTTCCTTCTCGAGCCTCTGAGCAAGATCCAGGTGACCTTTGACCTCCCGTCTGACCCCAAGGTCGCCCACGGCCGTCTGAACCAGCTGCAGCTGGCTCTCTCTCAGGGCCCGCCTCAGTTTGGCCCTCCGGTTCTGGAACCAGATCTGAGAGACAAAAGGAAAGTTAACGAGGTTCAGGAAGCAGGATTCAAGATGTCAAGATTCAAGGCTTTATTGTCATTAGCACAAAATCTTAAGTCACAGGCTCCTCCAACAGCAACATGAATATATATAGGAGATAGAACAGATAAAACTGATCAAATAGTGCAAGAGAAAATACAAATAAAATAGAAATAGTGCAAGAAGAGTCTATATACAAGTAATTGTAATACGATATATTAGATAAATAATTTGTAAGTTGCAAACTGATGAATGTTTATGGATGTTCTTTAAAGAGTTCAGGTGTGTAATCGTCTTATGGCCTGTGGGATGAAGCTGTCTCTGAGTCTGGTGGGTTTTGTCCTGATGCTGCGGCAGGAGGACCACTAGTGTCCCACTGCGGAGCTCCATGCTGGGGCCCGCCTCCACCGTGGGGCCTATGGTGGAAAACCACTATTTCTAAACTTTGTTCAGGCTGAAAATCGTGTATTTTTACTTTGCTTTCTTATAGCAAAGTAAATAAATAACGTTGGGAAACTGTATTAACTGACTTTACACAGTGTGTGTTTAGATACTTTATATAAATAAATAAAATGTGTCACCTGTATTCTGTCCTCGTCCAGCTCCAGTCTGACCGCCAGCTGCTCTCTAAGCTGGATACCTGGATAGCAGTTCACCTGGAACACTGTCTCTAGCACATTCACCTGCACACACACACACACACACACACACACACACACACACACACACACACACACACACACACACACACACACACACACACACACAGACACACAGACACACAGATATAGATTAACAAATATATCCTTAACTTTATGACGTACTTAAAAGACAATTTAGATAAACAGGATTTCAGGGATTCTAGCCTTAGCAGACCATTTACATGCACTAAAACCTATATTGTTACCTGGCAGTTGGTGAAGGCGGTGCGAGGTCTGCGTCCGATGTACCAGCTGCACGTTGGCCTCATCTGCTGATGATGATGAGGAGGAGGATATTTTTGTTTAGAGGAAATTCGGTGTCCTACGTTTTCCTTCTCTGCTCCAATCTCTGGGGAAATAAAAAAATGGGAAATTACACATTAAAAACCTTTGACAAACAATCAATACATTCTCACAACTTCAAAGTGAATGGAGGAACTTTCAAATGAGGCTTTCCTACCACCCTTTTTCACATATGTGTTAATACTTAGTTAAAAATCAGTTTATTAATGAATAGATAATATTTTACAGGTCAGTATTAATGGTAAATGTTGAAGATGTGTGATTTTATTCGATCTTTTTATTGCAGAGTCCTTCTTTAACTTCTTAAATTATATTTAAAACATATTATAACTTCTTTTTTTTAAGCTTTAATTGGAAATGTTACTTTACTTCCAAATATTACTAAAGTACAGTACTTTAGTAAATCTACTTAGTTACTTAACACCTCTGCCCATTTAACAAGGAACAAATAAACGTAATTGCACCTTAATATTGTAAATCACTTATCCGAGCAAAGGGAATTAAGGGTCAATTCTATATTTCTATAACGAATGTTAAACACTACAGCAAGATGCACTCAATGCATATCAGACTGATGGCTGGAAATAAAACTTCCAAGCAATGGTTTAAAATAAAACGTTTCCCCCTCACCTGCCCAGGGTCGGTGAAGTTTCCGGAAGTTTTCAGGTGTTTCCAGCTCTAGAATCCTCTCGATAAAGAACGCCGGCCTTTCTGTTTTCACACACGACGCCATAGTAATAAATCTACCAAAACTCCTGCAGCCAAACACAGAAAAGTGGCTCCATAAACCGACTCTCCTTCACCAGGGAGGATAAGGTCTGAGGTCTGAGAGGGTCTGCAGTCTGAGGGTCTGCAGTCTGAGGGTCTGCAGTCTGAGGGCTTCTGAAGCAGCAGGAACACAAACTGCTGCTTTAAATGACAGCGGAGGATTTACACCGGCCATTAATTAGAATGAATTACAGGCTTTCCATGTGAATGAGATTCCCTATGGTTCCTTACAACCACTAATCTGTGTGTGAGTGTGTGTTATTCAAATCTTTAAATAATACACCACTGTATGCGTTGTGTTATATAAGTGGTATGTATTGTAGAAGCACTTTTTACTTTACTTCTAATGTTTAAATACATTCTACCTTTAACTTCTTTACTTAAGATATATATTTTAGCTCATTTCTTTATTTATCTTTTATTTGAATCCTTTCATAGTTAAAGTAACTGAATCAGAATACCGTTATTCGTCCCACAGAGGGGAAATGTACAATTGTAACAGCAAATAAAGATCCAAAGACAGCTTATTATCTCTCGAGAAGCATCAACATATAAAAAATAAAAGTAGAACTTCCAATTTACAAAACACACATCCAGCACCAATAACAGTTTAGCATCCAGGTGAAAGTATTAAAGCTGGTAGAATAAATTGCACAGCTATTTATGGTACATATATATCTTGCACACAACAGGAGTGTTACATAGTGAGGTATCTATGTAAACAATAGATACCTCCAATACCCCGCATGTTAGGCTTCACAGGTTTCCATTTGTTTGTTTATTTAGGATCCCCATTAGCTTCTGCTCTTGACAAAAGCTACTCTTCCTGGGGTCCGACACTTAAAACAATACAACAATAATACAACAACATTCAAGACATAAGTCCTGACATCATTAACATCATTAACAATCTCATCCACTTTCAATATCAATCTCAGCCAAGGTTGAGTGCACAAGACACCCACCAGTACAAAGCATGAGATAACATTCAATTGGGGTTCACAGTTCACAAGGGGTACATGGTCAATAGTAGATGGCCCTTCAATCTCTTCTTGAAAGACGCTCTGGACTCTATTTCAGCAAGGTAGTTTGGCAATGAGTTCCATTACAGCTCTATAGCTCCATTTGCTTTGATTAGTTTGATAGTTTGGTTAAGAAATGGTGAAATAAAGCTTCTGAGTATTTCCTGAGGTCTGAATTTGGTTTTCTACTGTCAAAAATGTTTGATTTGACACTAAGATAACTCATATACGACAAGTGAAAGTGCATTTATTTAAATTAAATTGTCACAAAACCCAAATTTTCCCCCGGGATACAAAAAAAATCTGATTCTAAAATTCCAAACTCTGCAAAAAGGAAGTCTTTGCAAACTTCACAGGAGACAACAACAACATTTTGTTTACAGCATGTGTGTTTATTTAAATCTGAGTTTTCCCAGTCTGATTAGGATGAGGAGCCTTTCATAAAAAACACAAAGCATAATTCCTCCCTTTTCTTCTGAATTACCAAAGTAGAAAATCAGTTTCCCTAAAACATGCCTCATGCTTCTGCTGCAGCTCTGAGTTCAATCTAATAATAATAATAATAATAGCAGTGATGATAATGACAGCAATAATAATGATCCACTAATACTATTATCCTAATCTGTGTGTGTTGTGATGCAGATGCAGCTCGTAGCGTCTGAAAGCAGGAGAAGCAGCAGGGGGGGGGGGGACCTTTCAGGAGAAGATTAGCTTCTGATGAAGGCCTGAAGCACACTTGTTTATTTATCCCTCAGAAAGAGCTTTTCTACGGGGGAATTACGCAGAGAGACAACTTCCGAACAAACAGTTTATCCTCCTACTACTCACGGGCATTTCCAGTTGTCATATTGAGTAATTGAGCACATTTCAGTCTCTTTAGAGGACTTCAAACCTGGCAACCTGTGACAAAAATTCATGTTCCTTCAATGTTATATTCACAAGAAAATAGGCGGATGGCTTTTATTGATGCTCTAAATCAAGGGTATTCAAATACAAATCTTAAAGGTCCAAAGAAAATTTTCAATAAGACAAAGGTCCGTTTATTACGGTCATTCACACTTTTAAACAATTGCAACAAGATTCTTAACACGAGGTTGCAAAAACAAAAATAATCTGTATGCAGCAGTTTTCATTGTTATGTGTCTGTGCTTGATCCCTAAGAGTCGCAGCTGCACCCTCTTTCCTTCAGCATTCCCATTATTGCTTTATAAATGTCTTCCCCCTTGTGTGTCCACTGAGATTTGTCAGGCCCAACACATCTTCAACTAACTCCCCCTTTGCCTCATCATAAAATCTCACAAACACCAGCAACTGAAATTGTCAGTGGTGTCAGTGGACTCATCCACAGCTAAGGAAATGCACTGTGCGTTTCTTATTCCATCACAAAGCTGATGAATCAAATCACCAGCCAGTACTTCTGTTCTTCTGGTTGCTGTGGAATCTGAGAGGGGGATTTGCTTGATTTGACCTGTTATTTCCTCTTTTTGTTTGCCTTCAAACATGGTTCCATCACTTCAGTCATGCATTATTTTATTATTTCTGCATCAGAGAATTGCTTAAACACCCATGCCACTCTGAGTGAGGACTCAGTTGCCTTTTCTCGTTGGGACATAGATGTAACAAGGATCCTGCTTGCAGCTTGATATTATGATTGCATCCCATTTATTTTTTTGGTTCTTACCGCTGTATTTTGAGGAAAGGTTGCTTCAAAATAATTGTGTTTTGTTTCATAGTTCCGTTTCAAATTGCCCCTCTTCACAAGAGCTACCGTTTGTTGGCATATTAGGCACATTGGTTTGGTGCTCGCTCGAGGGAGGATGAACCCATATTTTTCAGTCCATTCATCTTTGAATTGCCGATTTTCTCTGTCGACTTTTCTTTTACTGGTCATCTTTGAACATGCTTTTACTAGCTGCCTGCTGGTGAAACTAGGCTACTAGCTACAGTACAGATGCAACTAAATGAGCTGTCAACTCTCGCTCTGACTTTTTTTTTTTTAAACTCTCGCTCTGACTCAGACAGGTTGAAAGAGACGACACACGCATTCTTCCCACCCGCATTCCGCGAAGACCCGCCCTACTGTGCCTCTGATTCGCAGACTGTTGGTGGGGGGAAAAAACGCTGACGGGACGCTGAATGTGATTGGACCAAAGCGTTGAAAGACACACACAGAAAGTGGAACAGTCGGACATGCAGAACGCTGTTTGCAGTGGACATAGCGGCTCATTTTGACTTGTTGCGTTGTGGCGATGTCTCGCAGATAATACAGATAATACAGATAATACACATAATACATATGAAAAGTATAATTTGCTCAGAGTCCAGAGACAGTTGTGGTTCGGTCCGGATCCGGACCGGAGTCCGGACTTTGAGGATGCCTGCTCTAAATGTATCAAATCTTATGTTATTTACACAGCCAATAAGAAAACGTGTTAGTCTCAGGGGGCTTTACAGTGTGTCCAATCAAATACATGGATACCATTTTTGAATAGACATAACAAAATAGAAAATAGGCCAGGGGTGGGGAACCTCCGGCCTCCGGGCCGTATATGGACCGCGAGACCATTTGGTACGGCCCTCGAGGTAATTTATAAACACACGCAAAAAAGAAAAAAATTAAAGAAATCTAGACCGCAAAATAATTAAACAAGCGAGTGCCTGTTTTTCCTGGCCAAGGTCAGGGTCGTTGAACACAACACGAGCCTAATGTGTCATCACGTGGTATATGTCTCGTTTGACAGGGGTGTAGTTCTGACGGAGAGCACCAGAACGCCGCTCCAACACTTCACAAATTGTAGTACCCATAAGGAGCCGTACACATGCCGCAGTTTTTGCGTGGCTGTGTCTTTAGTTGAAAGCCCAGTGGCGATCTGTTCATCTGTCATACTGATCATACAGTCAATAACTTTGTTGTTATTAGCATCTGGTTAGCTAGCTATGCTAACGAATATAAGAAGCTTTTTCTCCAACCAGTGAGTTAAAGGCCCATGTCATGGCCATTTCTACTGATCATATTTCCATTGTTGAGGTCTACTAGAATAGATTTAAATTGTGCAATTTTCCAAACTCACATTGGTTTCTCAAACAGCATCTCTGTATAGTATGTGTATTCACCAGGTATTCACTCTCTGTCCTAAATGGCTTGTTGGAGCTCCGGCCCCCCCCCTCCCTGTGAGCCCAGTGTGCTCTGATTGGTCAGGACGTTGCGAGGCTCGTTGCTCGTAGTTAACATGAAATCTTTCCCGTATGTGTACAAATGTCCTCTCAACTGCATTGAGACGTCAATTTCATTTACAAAATATGGTCAAATCTCCAGCCACTGGCAAGAACGTAGTCAAGTGGACAAAAAATGCAAAAATTACATTTTCCAGTAGGGGGCGCTCTAAGACTAAGTAATATCTTTGCTGCACTTGGGAAAAATAAAAATAAACTATATTTATGATGAAACTCGCTTTAAACGGGTAAACAACCAAACTTTGTGGGTGTGCTACAGCGGGTACCACCTGTCACTATACCAAGTTTGAAATCCCTGCGAGTTTATGAATATTTGACATTGTCCAAATGTCTCAATTTTCACACCAATACATCATATGGTGGCCTATATATCACCGTTTAAATATCAGCTCCAAATGTCAATGCATGTGGAAATATGAGCATGTCCATGCATTCTGGAAATATGTTGGTGTCCATTTAAAGGAACCTGTTTTGCATTGAAACCTTCCCTTTAATATACAACATTGTACACTTCAGGGACTGTTTGAATGTTAAATACAGTCCATTAATTGTACATGAATGAGGCTTCAATACCTCACTTTCTTACCCATACTAAAGCACTCCCCTCTCCCCCTCTTCCTCCAGGTGCTGCAGCCTGGTTCTCTGGGTACTCTATCTCCATATTTAAGACAGTTTCCCCGCATTTTAATCACTATTTCTGCCTTGGAAAGTGAGGTTCTCTACACACTTTTTCCCCTAAAATGATTTTAAATATTATTTCTGCATTTAAATGCATTTATTTTATCATTAATACAGGGCTCTCAAGTTTTGAACAGAGTACAGAGTGAGATTTTGGCAGCGGCGGGGCTTTGGGTGGGGACGGTGGTCTTATCTGATAAATGACACATAAATTCATAGTGAAGGGATGTGTGTGTGTGTGTGTGTGTGTGTGTGTGTGTGTGTGTGTGTGTGTGTGTGTGTGTGTTTGTGTGATCAGTGTTTTTTGTTGTAGGTGTTGGTGGCAGTTTTTGAGGCCTTCAGCACTGGGTTGGTGGCTCCCATCTGAAACAGTTTGGTTCCAGGCCTGCCATCTTCACTGTCATGATGGAGTAGAATAGCTGCAGAATAGCTGCTGAAATTAGCTAGCAGGGATTCAACCGGCTAGCTAGGCTAGTTTATGCATACTCTAGTCTAGTCAGTCAAACTGTTAGCTAACATAAAAGCTCCCTGGACATATATTCCATAACAACGGAAATCAATGATGAGATGACTTACTGTACTGAAAATATGGTCTTCTCCCACGTCGAGCAGTCTGTAGCCACGCAAAATGTCAGTGAGTGACTATGTGACAGCCGTCCTCTTTGGTTACTCTATTTCAGCGAGCGTCTTAATCATTGGAATGGAATCAGAATGTAATGTTGTAGCGGAATGTCTAAATCCTACCCGGATACAGCCATGTTATTTTCTAATTGGCTGTTCGACAGCTTACATTCTTTTGATTGGTTGTGCGTGGCTACAGTGATTCTGTACTAGTTTGTTTACAAAATTGCGGCGCAACTTGGTGGGCGGTACCCTGGAAAGAAATCTCTGCGTGAGAAATACAAGGTGTGGCGTGTGAGCGTGTGAATGGAGTGAAATGCGTGTGTCTCACGCCAAATGCGTGAGACTTGAAAGCCATGTTAATATGGTTCCCTGAAACAATGCACATACTCTGGAGCTCACTGGGGTCCTGTATATGCTTTAATCAGGCGTTTTAACACTTTTTTCCATGAAAATAAAATTTTAATCACTATCATGGGGCTATATAAATCCAATTCCATGTAATTCGGAGCACAATTGTACCTTTTACTATTTAAATGTATTTGTATTATATATTTTTGGGCTAGGAAAGTGACATTTCTGGGTGATTTTGTCAGTTTATGGAGCTTAGCCCACAAATCCTGGAGGTTCCAGGCCAAATTTGGGTGCTCATAGGCGGCCTGCCAGGCGAACCCACCCGTGGAAAGAAGAAAAAAGTGAAGAAAACGGTTAATTATATCTTAAAATAATCAAAAATGAAGTTTAAAGAAATTGTCGAAAAAATGACTAATACCTCATTCACACCAAGCTCAACCCTTTGGGGCTTCGGGCCCTTTTTTCCCCTACTCCGTTGTAAGTTGCAACGGAGAAGGGGAAAAGTGTCCGGGGCTTCATTTCCCCTTCTCCGTCAAAAATATTCATCCATACATTTTGGACTACAGTCTGCACGAAATCGGAAACCCGGTTTTTGGGTGCAAAAAAAACGGCAGTCTGCAAACACGGAGGTGAAGTGTCCGCTCACCATGCACTTTGGGTCGGCCTTATTTTGTGCCTCTTCACCCTTTTGCCTGGTTCTCACAAAAGTTGACTGACAAATGTGCCTCTGGAGGAATGCAAGGGAGTTGACAGGGGACTCTACCCGCGTTATGAGGCACTATTTTCGGATACTTTTATTCATTTTCACCCCTTTTGCCTGGTTCTCACAAAAGTTTACTCTGACAAATGTGCCTCTGGAGGAATGCAAGGGGAGTTGACAGGGGACTCTACCCGCATTATGAGGCACTATTTTCGGATACATTTATTCATTTTCACCCCTTTTGCCTGGTTCTCACAAAAGTTGACTGACAAATGTGCCTCTGAAGGAATGCAAGGGGAGTTGACAGGGGACTCTACCCGCATTATGAGGCACTATTTTCGGATACTTTTTTTCATTTTCACCCTTTTGGCCCGGATCTATTTATTTAATTTTTTCTTCAGTTTTGGCACAACGCTCTGGAGGAATGTAAGGGGAGTCGACAGGGGACTCAACCCGCCTCACGAGTGCCTATTTTCGGACACTTTTTTTCATTTTTCACCTTTTTGGCCTGGATCTATTTTTTTATTTTTTATTCAGTTTTGGGCCGTTTGACCCGGTTCCTTCTACCTGGGGCACTGCCCAGTCCCGGGTGTCCCCAGTCGGCCCTCCACTGAAGGGGTGGTGGTGCCAATAAGAAGGCCGAAGTTGGATGCTGAGGGGCAGGAGGGCGGGCAGCATTAAGGTTCCCAGGGGCAGATAAAGTGCCACTTTCCATCAGCACCGGGGAGGCGCTCTCCTTGGTGCTGAACCCTGTGAGGAGTGCTCAAGTGTTGGTGGAGGAGGTGTAAGGCAGAGGAGGGTGAAAAAAAGTTAAAGTGTGTGAACCTCCAGCCCAGAAGGGGTGCTGGTGCCAATAAGAAGGCCGAATTTGGATGCTGAGGGGCGGGCAGCATTAAGGTTACCAGGGGCATGAGAACATCCTCCACAGAAGGGGTGGTGGTGCTGTGAAGAAGGACGAATATGGATGCTGATGGGCGGACAGTAAAGCACCACAAAATCCACCCCCCTTTTAGGATTACCAGGGGCATGAGGTTCTGGCGGGTGTGAATATCTGGGTTTAGTCCGTGGGGGAGTGCTTGAGTGCGGGTCCCCGGGCACTCATGGTGCGCATGGTTATGGATGTGTGGTGGTGGTGGTGGTGGTGGTGGTGGTGCCAATAAGAAGGCCGAATTTGGATGCTGAGGGGCGGATATTAAAGCACCACAAAATCCACCCCCCTTTGAGGATTACCAGGGGCACGAGGTTCTGGTGGGTGTGAATATCTGGGTTTAGTCAGTGGGGTAGTGCTTAAGTGTGGGTACCCGGGCACTCACGGTGTGCAAGGTTAACCCTAGGGTTAGGGTTAGGGACACATGCTGGAGGTCTTTAGTCTGTCCTTTAGGGGTCTTGGAGCCGGCAAAGAGAGGTGCATTTCCCGGTCTCTTTCCTGGAGGTATGAAATAACCTAAGTGTCCATGTTAGGGACACATGCTGGAGGTCTTTAGTCTGTCCTTTGATGCACTATTCCTCACATTTTAAACACTGTTCCTGCCTTGTCAAGTGCTTTATTCGTCCAATTGATATACTTTGATTTGTATGTACATGTCTATGTATTGGACAGCAGTGTACAATACATATACATATACCATACAAATTAAAGTGCTTATGCCCAACTAATGTACTTTAATTTGTATGGTATATGTCTCTGTATTGTACACTGTTATACAATACAGAGATATATATAATCTAATATAATGTCGCTCATTATACCAATACGGTTGATATAATACATAACATATTATTATTATAGTAAAAGGCCTCGCTTTGGCAAAAACCTGACCCATACGGGCAGCCCTAAATAACAACAAGTAACCATCATGTGCGGTGCTTTCTGTAGTTGTCTGTCTTATTTTTTGTTGATTTCATATTGTTTTCACAGAGCTGTGGAAATGAATTTCCCCCTGGGGACAATAAATCTAATCTAAACTAATTTAATATTCAATCCCACACTTGGCGATTGAGAACAAAAATTCATAACTTACCTCGTTTAAAGCACTTTTGTTGGCATACTATGGATTTAATTGACACTACTAGCCGAGTTTCTTTTGTCCAATATTTCGCGGGCAGGTACATTGAATTAGAAATAGAAGAAGAAGTAGAGGTAGAAGAAGAAGTAGAAGAAGAAGAAATACGCTAACGCTACAAACAGGCACAAAACTGTTACTCTCTTTTTACTGACGTGTAACATTTTATTTAACCTTGCTCTATGTTTTTTAACACACATTAAAAAACGGGAACATTTTCGGGAGTTTCAACCGGGTACCGGCCACCGAAAACGGGGACTTTGCCCGGAAAACGGGGACATTTTGGTCACCCATCCGACTGGGTTTACAGCTAAGCACACACACTAACATGAATTAAGACTACAAGCTCACTTGGGGTTGAGGTTTTTTTTACACGTTGCTTGACTGCCTGCCCACATATCTGATCTAAACATAGTAACGTGTATTGGGGAAAATAATTATTTCAAGTTATTTAATAATTGTGACATTTATTGTACTTTTTGATGGATGAATGATGCTCAAAGTGAGGGGGCAAAGAATACAAATGAGGGGGCAATGCCCCCTTTTGCCCCTCGTGGCGCCGGGCCCGCTTGGGGTGTCAAACTAAATTTCATCATGGGTGTTACGCCCCTGATAAAAGGGGAGAATTATGACAAGACTCAAAGTCAGGTTTTACTTGCTGGTACTTTACTCGAGTGAGGAAAGTGCCGCGAAACCCCCCAGATATGTGGGCGGAGACCAAAGCAATCGATCTCCGGCTCCCAGATCAAGGCCATCTAGTCGATCACAGTTCAACAGATCACACGTCTCCAAAACGAACACAAACAAGCACAGACAGAATACCTTCTCATCCTTTCCAAACATCCTACAATTCAACTACATAACCATTTATATATAATCATTTTCCCCTTAACAAATGCTTTAACAACGAGCTATTAACTTTTTCTCCAGTTACTAGTAGCAGGCTACCATACCCACCTGTCACAAGAGCCGGTTGTAGCTTTAAAACTATATAAATATACATATATAAATATGTAATATATATAAATTATGTTTTATATTACAATATTGCTTCTGCATTATTGGTATTGGTAATAACTTTAGGTAACTAGAGAATGCAATTCCTGAAGAAATTGCTAGTGGGAATGCTTTATGTTGAAAAGCTGAGGCTGAACTGTTATGCTGAAATGTGATGTGTAAGAAGAAAGTGAATAATTTAGATTGAAATGATACATGAACATTGGGGGCTTGAATGTGTGATAAAAGAAAATAAAGTAAAAAGGCTTGGAAAAGCAGCAGAATATTTGAACTGCAAACTATTGAACTAAATTGATGGCGAATGATCTGTCGCCATGGCAACGGTATTTGACGACACCCCATAATAGGCTTAGATATGTTGATGGCTGCATCGTTACCAAACCTGTTTATTTTTGGCTGTTTGGAGCATTTTCACTGAAGTTATGAGAAAACCGTGTTTCAAGGCGAGCATTGTGTTGCCATGGCAACGGCATTTGAAGAAATCTCAAAACTGTCCCGTAGATGTCTTCACGGCTGGACTGTTAGCACACATGTGAAGTTTTAGCACATTTTGACAATTTGTTATAGCAATATCGTGTTTTATTGCAAGGGATGCGTTGCCATGGCAACAGCTTTTGAGGAAAACTCACTAATGGCACATAGACATGTTGAGGGCTGGAGCATTAAATGTCATCTGAAGTCTGGTGGTGTTTTGACCATTTTCATATCAGTTACGACAACATCGTGTTTTTTGGCGAGGGATGCGTTTCCATGGAAACAGCCTATGGTAAGATCTCAGATTTGGCATAGAGCTGTTGAGGCATGGACCGATGATATACAAGCGAAGTTTGGGGACGCTCGGACCGTGTCCATTGGAGTTACAGCGACATTGTGTTTCATGGCGAGGGATGCGTTTCCATGGAAACGGCATATGATGACACCCCATAATTGACATAGAGCTGTTTAGGGCCGGACCATTAACCATTATCTGAAGTCTGGTGCTGTTTTAGACCATTTGCATAGGTATCACGACAACATCGTGTTTTATGGCGAGGGATGCGTTTCCATGGCAACAGCCTATGGTGAGATCTCAGATTTGGTTTCTGACAAGTTTTTGTCACTTCATGCCCTCAAGAGGCATTTTATTTAATTATTTTTACGAGATGTTTTCCTACGTTTCTCATGAATAATTATGTCTCAGGAATGTAGGGTTTGGGAATTATGGCAGGTTTAAAAGAAAATATGAAGGCAAAATTAAATCTGTCCTCCACTCTAGCTGTGACATCACGCACTCTAAAATCTGAAGAAGGCCTCTTTACCAAGGTCTGAACAATGTTTAATATCTCTAAAAGTCTGAATCTGATTTAAAAGTTGTGTTACACGAATAATGTCAGAAAGATGTGTAACATTTTAAAGTTGGAATGAGGTTTCTGAGTGAAAGTATGAAGGAGCAGTTGAAGTTGCATGAAGATTGTTCAAGTCTAAAGAGTTTCTCCATTGACTTCCATGTTAAAAATTTGATGAATTATGGGATGTATCTCTCGAATTATGAAAGTTATGAATAAGAAAAGTAATAGCCATCGATTCCCGTCCGAGCTGAATGTTTTGATGTTTGAACGGAGTTTCTGCGATGTGGAATGTGGGAGAAGAAGAGGTGCAAAATAACCCGGCGGAATAATAAAGAATTTTGTGCGTAGCATAACAGATAGTTGGAATGCTGTATCAGCATTCCCACTAAATAAGCCCCTTTTCAACAATCAACCAATTGTACAATTTCTTTAAAAACTGACATAAATATATTGTTTATCTAGACACAAGCATAGAGTACGTGGGCTCAGACTAACATTTCTCTGTGTTGATGCTAAGTACATAAATCCCATGAATTTATGAGATTAAGTTAGCCTCATCATATCTCATCACCTTCAGTCGAAGATATCTCAGTGGGTCTCAAACGGTTTGGTCACCATTTATGTAAACAAGTATTTCCAAGGCACACCTTTATATGATCTTTATAGTTATACAAAAATAAGAGAATACATGAAAAACAGGTATGAAATAATTCCAATTCATACTAGGACAGTAAAACAAGAATAAAGTTTAAAAGAGGCGTGATTTGTAAAATATGCATAAAGAAAGTAAATCTGTTTACAGTTCTGTTTCATATGGGTGTTGAGAGATGTATCATAGATCTCTTAATTTGGCCCTCAAAGTGCACCAGATTGATGCATTTAACTTCAAAATAGAAGAAAATCTTCCCGGGACCCCCTAGAGAACACGTGTCAAACTCAAGGCCCGGGGGCCAAATCCGGCCCTTGGTGGATTTAATTTCGGCCCGCAGGATCATTTTTCATTACTATTGGATCTGGCCCGCCGGTATATTGCACGCACACCTTCACTCAATCCTGAGGGTTTCCTCAGCTCAGAGCCTGAGCCCAAACATTGATGAACTTGCACCCAAGATGAGATGCCAAGTATCTGGCTTGAGCTAGCATCACAGAGCAGCACACTGAGTTTCAATGGATGTTTCCTTCTGCACTTTTTCTCTCACGACAACAGGGCATGTTTGGTTTTTTCTTTGAGAGAAATAGTTTTTTGAAGCTGCTGTTGGCCTGTGGAAAAATGTAATCATAAGAAATGACTGAGGAAAAGCTGCAGATAGAGCCATGAGAAATGAATGCAACTGATTATTTAATGTTTAATGTTGTTTTTATAGGCAATAATTTAAGCTTTGTTAGTTCCAGGTTTAATATGTGCAATAAGTTCATTTCAATAAGTTTGCAATAAACATTGAACCAGTCCGGCCCTCGACTAGTACCCATTTTTTAATTTTGGCCCACTGTGTATTTGAGTTTGACACCCCTGCCCTAGAGGATGTTAGGTACACCCCCCACTTAAACATGTTCACATTGATAGGATAATAAATACATTTGCACACTTTTAACGGAGTAACCTATGTCTGTATGTTTCTGTTTTGGTGGTCATTCCACAACCGTGCGCCTGCATGCCTGCGCGAGTCATAGTTGCGCTCTTATAAACAATGCACTTCCCCCCCTGGGGGTTGAAGAGGAACAGAGTGAGAGGGGATGTGATCGCGGAAGTTTTCCTGCTTCCTTTACAAACTTTACTCGAGTATTGTTAGAGCCAGTATTTTGTTTTATAAGAAAGACCACCTAATTCTGACGTCTGTAGTCAACACACTATAAAAGACTACAATTCCCACGGCGCCTCCTCTAAAGTGACAGTGATGGGCAGCAACCTGCTAGAAAGACGCTGTCGAGGAACAGTTTTTAACCGTTCACTAGCCTTTAAGTTATTAAGTTATATAAGCCTTATCAAGACAGAAAGAATACCCAAGTTGTTTGTTATTTTATTTGAGTTTTGCCTCTTTGTTTTGACTATTGTAAAGGCCTCTTTTCTTTGTTGCATGTGTAAAAGTTTGTTATTTTATATTGAGCAAATGTCACGAAGTACACTTCCCAGATACTTTCAATATCCCAGTTTTGATACACACACAGACACAAGTTATTTGGTTTTAAAAATGTATTTTATAAAAGGTTTAAAACATGCAGTAGCAAAATTACCTTTGATTTATTCCAACACAATGGAGTCACAATAAAATAGTCCGTAGCTTTAAATGCACAGGATGGGATGGAGGCTTTTTTTTACCCAGCTGCTGGCCGTAGGCGAGGGGGGAGAGAGAGAGAGAGAGAGAGGCGGAGCGTCCGCGTGCGCCTCCAGTTACCAGGACGCTCTTCCTGGTTGAGAAGGCACTGCTGGATTGCTGCTGCGCTTAGTGATCTTGTTCACAACGTTCGATCCGACAGCTCGTTCGTCCGACCGTCGATCCTTTCCACGAGCGTGTGTGCCGTCTGAAACGACCACGTCTCTCCGTGTTTCACTGTCCACTGTTTGTTCTCCGATGCCTCACACACCCGCACCACATCAGGTCCCTTCACGTCTCCCTTCTCCTTTGTCCGGTGTCCTTTTGTTCCTAATTACGTGATGCACTTCAGGTGCGTCCCCAGGTGCATCATTAGTGTCCAAATAGCCTGCCAGGTGAAGCACACAGAAAACCAAAACAAAAGCACTACAATAATATTAAGAAACACAACAACTAATATTGATATATAAACATGCAAAAACTGGCTTTCTGGCCGACCTTTGTGACACAAACACGTTGCATAAATCACCATCCAAACCATCGAAGGCCAAGCAACTCTTCAACTGTAAGTAATATAAAGGAAATAAAACAAGTTATAAATGTCTGTTTAAGGCATCTAGTGGCTTGAAAGAAAAACAAGGAAGGAAGCCACGACCAGTATTTATCGTCTGAATATAGCACAAAGACATCCATACTCTGCAAGCAAAGACCTCATGTGTTTTAATCGCCCAGAAACCCTAAAATAACCATAACGCCAGTTTTTCTAAACATAATAAATCCATGTGTGTCTGAGCCGCAGCGACACCGACTGGTTCTTAAAGAGCGGGTCATTCTGTCTGTTGGTTCCGGGACTGGAGCTGCTTGTCTCGGTTTCTGAAGCAGACTTTGCTCCGGGCAGAGGTGGGAAGTGAAGTACTAATACTTCGTTACTGTACTTAAGTACATTTTTCTGGTATCAGTACTTTACTCCACTACTTATTTTCTGACGACTTTTTGCTTTTACTTCTTACATTTTCAAAACAGGCTGGTTACCAGGGCCGTCCTTCCCTACAGGCCGATCAAGCAGACTGCATGGGGCCTCACCTTGCGGAGGGGGCCTCATCTTGTGGAGGGTGCCTCAACTGAGCCGACAATAAGGCGCACCTATGCGCTTATGCGGCGCAATTAGTGTGGCGCGGCACGGTTTCGCCGCTGCAAGGCTCCACTAGCACCAGCTCATGAAACAGAGGGCCTCATCGTCATATAACTTTGCGTGGGGCCTCATGTTGGCCAGCCACACCATAAAAAATGGCTGATGCCACAAATGTTGTAACGCCTGCAATATCTCCCATCACAAACAAGCTAGAGTGATGAAACTCACTCTGCACATGCTCAGTTAGATCGAAAGAGCGCTGTGAAAAAAAGGAGCCACGTTTAAATCTCTTGCAAAAGATATCAGCAAAAGTGTGTTTCTGAGGTAAAAAATGAACAAAAATTATATGATGTATTTTTTGGATACTGTCTTGAGGTCAAATGTCTAAGAATCCAAACTAGTATTATAGAATCACTGTTTTGTAAGCTAAAAATATAACTAGCTAAACATGGGTCAAACTAGCAATCAGGCAGGTTCACAGGGGGTGAAAACATTACTGGTGGTCCTGGGACGGTTGTAACATGGACCACAAAGGGGAGAAAAATAAGAGAAACCGCTGTCCTCACAGACACTCCTATAAAAAATCAACTCGAGGCTGAGAAAAAAAAGTCTAACGCAAATAAGTCTAAAGCGAAGAGAAAAAGGAATTTCTGCAAAAAACCCGAACCCAACAAGAAGCAGAAGATTCAGGACTCATCTGGTGAAGATGAAGCTCAATACTTCATTGTGTGCCTGGAGAGCTACTCCAGGTCCAAGGAGATCTGGCTGCAGTGTTGCTCCTGTAAAGCCTGGGCACACAAGGACTGCACAGATGGAAGTGACTTTTACACCTGCCACAACTGTGAATCAGATGAATTCCATCTGGTGTTCTGTGTTAAGTTCTGTTCATAGTTCATTGTTTGTTGGAGGATGTGTGAAACCCCATTAAAATCTTGTTGCCTTAGAATTTGACAGCTTTCCCTATTTTTTGTCATGTAGTGTGAAAAAAGGTAACCGTTATTAACATGTTACAACCGTCCCTGGCATGTGTTACAACCGTCCCTGGCATGTGTTACAACCGTCCCTGGCATGTGTTACAACCATCGCTGTACACTGGGATGGTTGTAACAGTTGAGTGTGATTGTGAATGTCACATTGTGGGACATGTAGTTTTGGACCAACATGCTTCTTTTAAGCGGCATCTAACCGTATAATAAACTGTTAATATTCTTTGCGAGCTGTTGCGGGCCACATACAATGAGTTACATGAGAGGAAACAGAGTTCAGCAGAGGAAGTCTGACAGAGCTCCTCCCTTCCCTGGAAAATTAAACCAGGCAACAGTTTGTTCTTCTCCCTCACTGCAGAGAGAGAGACGGACTGAAAAACAGACGATCAGATTCACCTTCAGACCAAACTAACAACTTCCTCTGAGTTCAGCTACAGGAGAGAAAAGTGGAAACTACAACACTGCTGCTTCAACCTGCGGACCCTCCCCCCCTGAAGGTGAGTCTCCAAACAACACTCACAGTGAATTTCAGTGAAGTCAGTAGAGGAGGGGGAGGGGAGCCATGACTGACTGTAGGCTACTTCCTGTCTGCTGTGTTTCAGCTTCACTCAGAGAAAAAATGGCTTCCAGGTTAGAGGAAGATCTCTGCTGTCCGGTCTGTCAGGAAGTCTTTAGAGATCCTGTCATCCTGTTTAAAACAGCTGGAAGTTACCGGTACTTTTTACTTAAGTACATTTCGAAGCCCATACTTCTTTACTTTTACTTGAGTAAAGAAGTTTAGTCAGTACTTCTACTTTCACCAGAGTATTTTTAAACACGAGTATCTGTACTTCTACTTGAGTAAAGGATGTGTAGTTTTGCCCTCTGGCTCCGGGTTTGGTGTTTGGTCTTTGAGCCGCTGTAACTTCTGTTCCTTCAGCTCTGTGTCACTGACCTCACTCAGAGCTTCTTCTTCTTCTATCGATTTTTGGCGGATTGCAAACAACTTTAAAGGTGCATACCGCCACCTACTGTACATGAGTATGAGTCATCATATCATTCCATCTCTTAACCTATGATCTAATCAAAAAATAAATAAATAAATCAACAAAAAACATGAAATAAATAAAATAAAAATCTATGATCTTTCCTGACCTAATGTTAAATTATTTTTCCTACCCCAGTTTCACTCAGGAATGTAAACAGTGCCTTTCTGGTAGCTCTTACTCCCTCTCCTTTTGTTCCCAAAACACCAACCACACTCCATTCCCTCTCTGCCTCTAAAACTTTAGCCTTTAGTTTTTCTCTTTCAGTTTTATAGATGTCACAATGTAACAAGATATGTTCTACATCTTCTTTTACTCCACAGTTCCCACACTTGTCACTGTCACTTTCCCCATGACATACAGAGTACCATTCAATGCTGTGTGATTTATTCTGAGTCTAGCTATCATGATTTCCTCCCTTCTGTTTCTTTCTTTATAAATATGAATTGTAATTGTCTTTTGTACTTTGTGATACTCTTTGCCTTTCTGGTCTTTCTCCCACCTTTTCTGCCAGATCTCCATCCCTTTCTTCTTAATTAATGCTTTTCCTTCTCCTTCTCCAAGTTGAACTGGTATTGTTATTTCCTTTCGTAGTGCACTTTTTGCTAATTTATCAGCACACTCGTTCCCTTTCACCCCCTCATGTGCAGGCACCCAGCAGAACTGCAGATCTATACCGCCTCTGTGCAGTCTTAACAGGCTATGATTCAATTCTATGAGAAGGTCTTCTCTAACAGTTGCTGTTGATTGTATGCTTTGTAAACTGGATAATGAATCTGTGCATATCACCACCCTATCTGGTCTGACCTCTTCAACCCACTGTAATCCTATTATTACAGCCAGCATTTCTGCTGTGTACACTGATAATTGATCAGACGCAATTTTTGAAATCGATATTTTAAAGTCTGGGATGTATATACCAACTCCAACACACTCTTCCTTGTTCTTAGACCCATCTGTGTACATTTTTAGGTAATTGTAGTACTTTTCGTTCAGACACATACTTGTTTTAATTCCCACTTCATTTATTTGCCACTCTTTTTTCCTTTCTACAATACTCATATCTATTTTAGCTTCTGGGAAAAGCCATGGAGGAACACGGCTAAATGGGGTTGCTTTGGCAAACGTGATGGTCTCCACTCCACATGCCCTCGTTCTCTCCTTACTTGTCCAGCCAAACCCACGTCCTTGGAACTTTGTATATTCCCAGCAATCCTGTATATTCTGTTTGTAATATTTTCTCTCCACTTCCTTGTAGCCTGACCCAGTATGACAGAGCAAGTTTCTCTCTTCTGATCTCCAGAGGCGTCTCTCCTGCTTCTATCAGAACTGCATTGATAGGGGATGACTTTATCGCTCCAATACACAGCCGCAATGCTTTATATTGTATTCTATCATTTTTAAAAGCGATTTTTGCTGCTGCTCCATACACTATACAACCATAGTCTATTGTGGACCTCATAATTGATCTGTAATGTCTATTAATGCTTGTTTGTCTGCGCCCCAGTTGCATCCAGCTACAGCTCGCAATAATTAATACTTTTTTGCATTTTGTTTCCACTTGATTAATATGCATTTTCCATGTATATTTGCTATCAAACCACAGTCCTAGGTATTTGAACTCATTCACCTTTGTCATTGGACGATCATATAGTATTAGCTGTTGGCCATCAATCTTGCGTTTATTTGTAAATACCATGTAGCATGACTTGCTTTCTGACATTTTGAATCCCCAGTTATATGACCACCTCTCCACTTTTTAATCGCTCTAGCTATATTCTCCATTACGTATGGGGCTTCTTCCCCTCATCCAAATAGCCCCATCATCTGCGTATAGAGCCGATTGGATGCATGTGTCTAAGCATGTAAATATATCATTAATCATGATGTTAAATAATATTGGACTGACTGCACTCCCTTGGGGAATACCATTTTCTATTTCAAAATAATTGGAAATATCTGCTCCAACCTTTACTCTAAATGTCCTGTCTGTTAAAAAGGCCCTTACCCAATTGTACATTCTCCCTCCAATACCCATTCTACTCAATTTGATCAGTAATCCATCCCTCCACATAGAGTCATACGCCTTTTCAATGTCAAAGTACACTATTGCCATTATCTCTTTCATTTTCAATGTTTTTTCCACATCATTACTCACTCTTACTAATGCATCTATTGTGGACCGCCCTTTACGAAATCCGCTCTGAAAACTACTCAGCAGCCCTTTCTGTTCCAGTACATGTGAGAGCCTACGGACAATGATCTTTTCCATCCATTTACATAGGTGTGATGTAAGAGCTATTGGTCTGTAGTTACTAGGGTTAGCTGTATCTTTCCCTGGCTTATTGAATGGTAGCACGACTGCTGTTTTCCACAACTTGGCATATCTCCTTCTCTCCAGATTTTATTGAAAAGACTCAGCACCATTGTCATAGTTTCCATAGGTAACTGTCTAAACATAACATAGCTGGTCTTGTCCTGGGGCTGTATATCCTGTACCTTGTAAGGCTATTTTGAGTTCTGACATTGTAATTCCACATCCAGAGCTGACTATGTACTGCTGCAAGTGTCCTTCCTAACATATCTGCCTTCTCTTTATCTGTCACTGCAGCCTCTCCCCATCAACCAAAGCTGGAATGTTAATGGATTTCCTTTTCCCACCCATCCGCTTAAACATGGACCAGACATCACCTAATTTTACTCCTCTGCCAATGGTGGAACAAAATTCTCTCCATGATCTCTTTTTTGTGTATTTTATTGTCCTTCGAGCAGCTGCCCTTTTCTTTGATACTCTATCACATTATTTTGTGTCATGTTTTTCTTTAATTCTCTAAATGCATTATTTCGCTCTTTAATAGCCCTGCTGCATTCCTCGTTCCACCATGGCACCACTTTCTTCCTACCCTTGGTTGTTGTTTTGGGTATTCTCTGCTGCATTTAGTATATGTTGCGTTATTTGGCTTGTAATTACCTCTATGCTTCCCTCTGATGTTAGCAGGTGTACCGACTCCTCACACCATATCCTACATTTCCCCCAATCAGCTTTAGCAAAGCACCACCTGGTTATTACACCTCCTTCCTGCATATATACATTATTATTCATTTTAGTAAGCACTGGATAATGGTCACTTCCTACAGTGGAGTTATTCAAAACAAACCATTCGCATGTATGAACCAAACAGTTTGACACTAATGTCAGATCCAGACATGAAACTTCCCCCTTTGCACATCTACTCTTGTGCCATGTCCATCATTAAGGCATACTAATGTTCTTTCCTCCAGCATTTCTTCCACTATATTTCCATTACTGTCTGTATGGTTGCTGCCCCATAGACTGTTGTGTGCATTGAAATCACCACACCAAACTTCCTTCCATGACTGACTGTACTTCCTGTCTGCTGTGTTTCAGCTTCACTCAGAGACAACATGGCTTCCAGGTTAGAGGAAGATCTCTGCAGTCTGCACTCTGAGAAACTCAGACTCTTCTGTCTGGACCATCAGCAGCCAGTGTGTCTCGTCTGCAGAGATTCAAGAACACACACCAACCACAGAATCAGACCCATGGATGAAGCTGCACAGGATCTCAGAGAGGAGCTCCAGAAATCTCTGCAGCCCTTTCAGGAGAAACTGAAGCTCTTTGAACGCGTTAAAGTGAAGTTTGATCAAACAGCAGGACACATGAAGGTCCAGGCTCAACACACAGAGACGCAGATTAAGGAGCAGTTTAAGAAGCTTCACCAGTTTCTAGAAGAGGAAGAGGAGGCCAGGATGGCTGCACTGAGGGAGGAAGAGGAGCAGAAGAGGAGGATGATGGAGGAGAAGATGGAGGCTGTGAGCAGAGAGATAGCAGCTCTTTCACACACAGTCAGAGCCACAGAGGAGGAGCTGAGAGCTGAAGACGTCTCCTTCCTGCACAACTACAAGGCTGCAGTGGAGAGGCTGCAGCGCCCCCTGCTGGAGGATCCACAGCTGCCCTCAGGAGCTCTGATAGACCAGGCCAAACACCTGGGCAACCTCAGCTTCAACATCTGGAGCAAGATGAAGGACATGGTGTCCTACTCTCCTCTCATCCTGGACCCAAACACTGCTCATCCAGACCTCATCCTGTCTGAAGATCTGACCAGAGTGAGACAAGGAGGAGAGAGACAGAAACTTCCTGATAATCCAGAGAGGTTTGATAAACACGGCTTTGTCCTGGGCTCTGAGGGCTTTAACTCAGGGACTCACAGCTGGGATGTCCAGGTTACAGACAGTACAGACTGGGCACTGGGTGTGTCAGCAGAGTCTGTCCAGAGGAAGGGAATCATGAAGTCTGGATTATGGAGAATATGTTTCTATGAAGGTAAATACTCAGCATGGTCACCATCAGATCCATCCACTCCTCTCAGCCTGCAGAAGGAGCTCCAGAGGGTCAGAGTGAATCTGGACTGGAACAGAGGAAAGTTGTCGTTCTCTGATCCTGACACTAACACACACATACACACCTTCAGACACACTTTCACTGAGAAGATGTTTCCATTCATTATCACTGTGGAGGAAGTGAAGATATTGCCACTGAAGGTGTGTGTGACAGGGGATCAGAGCAGGTAGAGATGAACAGGATCATTATATCTGTGATGTTTATCTCTTAAAGCAGGCATGTGCAGATTTTTTTCAAAGAGGGCCGGATTTGATGATGTGAATATGCCCGGGGGCCAATAGTCTCTTCTGACATGTTTTACACATAAAAGAAAAATACACTGTCATCTCACAATTTTCATTCTCAGAATTATCTTTATTTGATTCAAATGTTTATATAACTAAATATAAGCCACTAAGGCAGGCGTGAACAACTCTAAAAACACGCTCTTTCATTCATATCTGGAGAGTCAGATAACATTGAACATACGATGTGGAATATCTTTAACTTTGAAGCGGGTTTGACATGTTTTTTTTTATAAAGTGGTGTGTCAGAATCAGGTCAGACAAATAATAATCTAAAATATTCTACAGAAATAGTTCAGTCAGACCAAACACAAATGAATGAATTCTGGAAATATCTCCATCAGCAAATTCCATATGAAATAAATCACACATCAATTTCCATTTTGGTCAGATATATTTCATGAGGAGGAAAAACAAGACGTGTGAGATCAGTGTGTGAATAAAAGAGTCTTTACAGTTCAGAGGGCTGGACTTTGGACATGCCTGTCTTAAAGGGGAAATACACTGACCTCTGCTGTCTCTTTATTCTAAACATGTGTTTATTTTAGTTTCACTAATGTTGTTGTTGTTGTTGTTATTGAGTTTGATAATCTGCTTTTTGATCAAACTGTCAACCTTTATGAAATTGAAACACGTGCATTTAGCTGACACTTTTATCCAAGTAACGTCATGTTCATCAAATATGCTGAACTGCTTCCTTTAGAGGAAAGAAGAGATATATATTCTTTACATTTTAAATGATCTCCCCCAGATTCAGATCTTTATGTCAGGTTATAGTTCAACCTTCTCTGTTTTATTGAAACTATGTCGTTATAAATTGTTCATTTGTGATTTGTGCATGATGGGAAAATAAATAACACGTTTAATCCAACTGCAAGTTTGAGCAGCGAATCATTTATCAGCTCCAAAATAAAATGCATTTTAATTTCCAGTCCAGACAATATTGTTTTTAAATCGTTGAAATCAAAGTTTTATTACATGCAATGTTTACATTTTAAACTTGTATAATCATATGAAACATACAGAGTTACTGGGTTTAAATTAACTCCCTGACAGACCTCTTCGTCAGGGAATAAAATACATGTTTTAAAGAGATTTCTAAGTATTTAAATACAGAGTAAATGTTAAACCCAGTTTTCCCAGGAGAAGCCTAAACAGAGAGGACGACCCATTGCTGTTCAGCGTGGATTATCAAATGCACACGTTTATAAACTCTAAAGGATTTCATCTCAATCTAAAACACAGATTCTTGGCAGCGGTGTGTTATCGAGTTTTAACAACCTCTTAAACTTCTAATTTGACCAATCAGAATTGAGTATTCAGCTAAGACGTGTAATAAAAAATAATAATATATAGTAAAGTAAAATATATATTGGAGAAGAAACGTAATGTGTGCACTACCTGAATATATAAAAACATGTATGTTACAATAGAGTTGTGCATTAATATTAATAATGATGTCACTCAGATTATTAAAGCAGCAACAATCACATTTAATGAGAAAAGAGCAAACAGATGTTACAATGCTGTCAAATAATAAACAAACTAACATTTCTGATTAAATCAGTTTCACAAGAACAGAGGTTTCTTCAGACTGAAAACAAGTTGCTTCTTTTCCTCATTTTATTCTGATGTATTTCCTCACTGACACATCTCAGTACTCTTCACTCTTTGTCCTGATCCATTTATATAAAAACCTGTCTGAAAATGAGCTGATCAGATTTTGGCAAGTTTATGATGTCACAACGATGTGTTGGCTTGTGTAACCATTAGCCAATCACCAACCAAGGTAAAAAATAAATAAAAAAAGACCAGATATTGTGTACATTGTGTGCATTAATGTGACGCATAGAGTCTGCGTTGTAGCTGAGGGAAAGTGTCAGTGGGAATGAATGGTGGAACGAGCTCCTCATTGACATCAGGACAGCAGAAACTCTGCATATCTTCCTCACAAGCTGAAAACTGTCTCCATTGTATCTTGGCAATTCAATTCTTGCATTAAAAAAAATCACTTTAAAGAGTTATTTTAGGCTTGGGGAGTCAAACTCAATTTCATTGCGGGTGTTACGCCCCTGATATAAGGGGAGAACTATGACAAGAGTCAAAGTCAGGTTTCACTTGCCGGTACTTTACTCGAGTGAGTTAACAAATGCAACACCTTTCAATAGTACACATACAAAAAGCCTCTTGTAAGAGTACACACTTGCATATTAACACTGTATTTAAATCATGAGACTCCTTTATTTCCACAATATCATTGACAAGATAGCAAAAACCTCACAGAATTATTTAACCCAAAACATAAAGACAACATATTACACAACAATAACTGTTTGCATACACAAATACACAAAATGGCGGCATGTTTATGTAACCATGGAGACGTACACATTCTCGGCTATAACACACATCAGCCCAAGTTGATAAAACGTAATAATAACACACTCAATATTTCACAGAACCGCTTTAAAACAGTCTTTAGACATGTTATATTATAGTTTGGCCCGATTTTCTAGGTTTTTGTACTATCTACATTCCTGATATAAGGAGAGAACTATGACAAGAGTCAAAGTCAGGTTTCACTTGCCGGTACTTCACTCGAGTGAGATAACAAATGCAACACCTTTCAACATACAAAAAGCCTCTTGTAAGAGTACATACACTTGCCTATTAACACTGTATTTAAATCATGAGACTCCTTTACTTCCAAAATATCATTGACAAGATAGCAAAAACCTCACAGAATTATTTAACCCAAAATATAAAGACAACATATTACACAATAATAACTGTTTGCATACACAAATACACAAAATGGCGGCATGTTTATGTAGCCATGGAGACGCAGTAGGCCTACTCGAGTTGAGGGGGATGGCATCCCCCCTGAAATAAAAACGGTCAAAATCATCCCCCTTCTAAAACTGCCATCCCCCCTTTCCATCCCTTATGTCATTTTATCAATGGACGTGGCACTGGTATTACTGCTATTTCAACATACATTTTGCGCACATTGAGTAAAATACTGTGGGCGAGGGAGCACGCACACATGCAATGACATTTTTACCAAGTCACTGACGCTATATGCGAGTGCCCTAGAGGGCGCCAGAGCGCTGTGATGCGCCTGTTTGATTCATGCCAGAAGCTGCATAGAGGCACTGGCGCAGGTAACGGTCATCACAATGGCCAAGCGACCAGGAGGACAACGCGATCTGAGGGACTTCATATTTAAAAAGACTAAAAATAACATTTCAGGTAAGTCAAGAGTCAGTAATCTTAGTCATTACTCATTACTTTAGTCACCAAAGGTGGAATCTATGGACATAAGCAGCAATAACAACTTAGTTTGGAGTTTTAGCTACATTTTTCTCTCGTGTTAGCTAGCTATTTTGTAAACAATTTCAATTTGCACTTAATGCCCTGTTAAAAAAAGTAACATTGGGAATGTTAACATAAAATATTTGTATTTGAACTGCAATAAAATGATGACGGATCAATATTTTTCTAATATTTTTTCATTAAGTGTTTAATTTACATAATGATTTAATTAATCACGATACAACATTAACCCTTTAGATACCAGTTTTGATCGTATACCAGTAACTGCTTCTTTTTTTTTTTTAAATACACTAAATTCAATATTCTAAAAACAAATGTGACTTTATTATTAGTATCATCAGCTGATCCATCTGAATAATAGATGAGAAGATTGATTTTGGTGCATTTTTACTTTTTGTATAATGTCAGATTGAACAAAAAGGTATGTTGGGACTGTTAACCTACAAGATTTGTACCATAGACTTCCGTTATAACCACATTTTTTGATCCCCTCCCCCCCTTTAAATTAAAGTGAAAAAAAGATTTTGGACTAATTGTCCTCTGCATTTGACCCTAAATGTAAGTGGTGCCATGGCAGCCCGGGGACCGACTCCAATTCTGAGGTGCCTTGGTCAAGAGCAATGACAGGAGTATCTGAACATCCATAACATGCATGTTGTTTTAGGAGTATAATAATTATCTTTATGCTGGTTGGTCTCCCACCCTCTGCGCGTTATCAGCACAAATGTCAAAAATCAAACTATTATTTTGACATCCATGGGTAGAACTTCAGATAAGAATGAACACAATGAAATATGACCGGCTCACAGAACAATGGGGGCTATCTACCCTTACCCACAATGTAAAGTAATTCACACAGACTATCTCTTTACTCTTCTCTCTGTGAGGAGCAGCAAGTCAGATGTCAGAACAAAGTGAAAAACAAACAATGGCATAAAATATTATTAATATGTCGGATAGTAATTTATTTATTTATTTTCTTCTCAGAGTGTACCAGAATGCGTAGTTTATATGTTAGTATTTCAAAAAATCTGCCCCCTTCTGGGGTTGGGTTTTCAGCATGTTTATGTTATAAGTTCAGCTTTGATTCTATCATCTCATTAAACCTTTTTTTAAAGCATACTTTAGTTCTGTGAAGGGATATAAGAGATATATGCACTGTGCTTCACTTTAATGAATAGTTTCTGCTGAGAAGCGTATATATTACAGCACAATTTTTGGTTGAATAGATTTGAGTGGTTCAAAATTTCGGGTGGCGATTTATTGACAAAGGAAAAAGTGGGTCCCGAGGCCTGAGCCACTGATCTACTCGATCACAGTTCAACAGATCACACGTCTCCAAAACGAACACAAACAAGCACAGACAGAATACCTTCTCATCCTTTCCAAACATCCTACAATTCAACTACATAACCATTTATATATAATCATTTTCCGCTTAACCTGTCAACCCCGCGGGCGGGGGCTGCCGGGCTTTCTTTTCACAAAACTGTGTCTCAGGGCTTCTTAACATTTAACAACCTATTAATGTGTCATACCCACTTAACGGGAAAAAACTCAGCTAACTGACGAAACCAACCATTTTTACTGAAACAAAACACAAGTCTCACAAGAATCGTCTAAATGAGCCCTAAGGAAAAAGATGCTAACGCACTTAGCACATAACTCATGGTAAAATATCCTTATTACTTATCGGATCTGCACAAACAAAATATTAGATAGTAAGCTGAGATTCCACAGATTACAGGGGTATAATTATCATCACTGAGCGATCAAAACTCGCGGCAGGGGAAGCAAACCCAGACATCACACAACGTAGCTTTACGGAGCAAAAACGGGAATATGTCTTACCTTTGCTGTTCTTCTGATTAAAAGTTGTGTTCAATGGCATTAAAACGATAAAACGCTGCTGAAGGTTAATCCAATGTGTCTGTGTCACTTTGAAATGATTACTGATAATCCATCTTCATATTTATGTCAATAACGGAGATTTCATATTAGCTGCTACTAGAGTGTATGACAGCTTCCGGTTCCGGGGCATTCTGGCTACGCATCACTCATTCACCAATGAGTAATGTTTGGATGGATTTTAGGAAATTCCCTCTCGATTCTATTGGCTCTAACGGTTCAAAAGAGGTGTCAATCATCAAAATCGACTGAGGGGGGCCAGAGATATGGAAAATGCACCCAAATGACCCCAGAAGTGTTTTTTCTTTTCTAAATCTCTCTAAAAAGG
>CM062265.1:4130363-4175363 GCA_031216635.1 Dissostichus eleginoides | reverse complement strand
CATGTGACCGTACTGTAGTTCCTTTATAGCCCAACATTAGCCACCTTTAACTTAGCGGTGGTGACGTGAAGTCATGTGACCGTGCTGTAGTTCCTTTATAGCCCAACATTAGCTAACATTACGAGTGAATCCAGGAAGTGACGTCTATTTAAGGGCAGCGGTTCAGTATCTTACAGTTTATTACTTTTGTGTTGGAGGTGTCTGTTTTTGTCCCAACATTAAGCAGAGGCCTGAACTACGAAGCCGGTTCAACATAACCTGGATATGTTTGAGTTACCCGGCTTACCTAATCCAAAACAAACGCGCTCTCGCTAAGCGGTCCTACGACGCTGGTTATCAACTCGTTAACTCAAGCCAGCCGTGCCCTATCTAGTTATGTGCGCGTTCACATGAAAGGGGTGGGGTTAGCAACACTTGACAAATCACAAACATGGACAAGCGTACTGACAGCGCAGCGTCATACTTCCTGAATGAAAAGTGAACTATAATATTAGACAAATATTAAGACGTTAAACTTTAAACATCCATGACTTAAACACTTGATCCAGGATCAAAGCCACATAGCTGCACCTGCAAGGTGAATACAGCTGGTAACAGAAAAAGTGTTTGAATGCGTACATTAACAGGTTTATGATATCACTGCCCCGTCTAAGACACGAGTGGATCTGACTTTAATTACATTTGACTCGAGTGTTTCGTCAACTTAATGTGTTGCTTAAAATAATACTTCTGCATACAGTATGTGACACTGTGAGTGTTGCACGGCCAGATACGGCTCAGCTGACTCAGATAAGGAGATATATGATACATTATGATGTGATATGAATGATAATGGGACACATCGACGTCTGCACTCAGTGCCGCGGACTGTACGTAATGTTACTTTGATCCGGTTACTTGTGTTGTGGCAGATATTTAAGTAAGCTTTCTTAACGCTAATGTTATAATAGTCAGATTGCTCTGAAGATGGGAGGTGATATTCTATTCATTTTCACGTTCACAGTCGGTGATTTTGGACGGCCGTCTTTCCTGCAAAGACAGGTGGACCGAACCAAAGCTGTTTGTCGGCATTGTTCAACTAACATTGGTTACGCGGCTGGCAGTGGCAATACATCAAACTTGCACACTCATTTGAAAAGGCATCACCCGAACGTGAATATCACCGGTACCAAAAGAAAAATAACTGAAGTGCAAACCCAACTCCCACTGGCATTTAAGGCTCCACCACTCGCAAAAAGTTCAGACCGAGCCAAAGCTATTACAAACGCCAAATATTCTTATGTTGCCATGTTAGCAAAGCGCTACCTGGCTGTATCTGCTACCTCTGTCCCTAGCGAGAGGGTGTTCTCCACAGCAGGAGACATTGTTAGTGCCAGCAGATCTGCCCTTTCGGCAAGCAATGTGGACAAGTTCATCTTTCTTAAAAGAAACATGAAAATACAATGACAAGCAAGTCCTAATGTCAAACTAGTACAGTACAGGTACAGATTATTTCAGTTCATCGAAATGCTGCACCTTAATGTTTATTTTATTATATTTTGTATTTATTTGAGTGAATATTCACAGTTTAATAATAATTAAAAACCCCCCAAAAATATTTTATGTTTTGTGATCATTTTTTCTGCTGTACCGAAAACGTACCGAACCGTGACCTAGAAACCGAGGTACGTACCGAACCGAAATGTTTGTGAACCGTTACAGCCCTACTGGATGCTATTAATTCCTTCGCTCCTGGTAAATCACCAGGGATTGACGGTATGCCTGTTGAAGTTTATAAAACCTTCTACACAGAAATTAGAAAACCTCTATTGGCATCGTTGAACTACTCCTTTACACAAGGAATATGATCAGAGACACAGAGAGAGGGCATAATCACATTGTTATTGAAGCAAGACCCAGAGGGGCATTACAAGAATCCTGTTTGTATGAAACATTGGAGACCACTGACACTACTTTGCTGTGATACCCGCATTCTGTCTGAATGTATTGCACGGAGAATCAAAATAGTAATTGGGAATATAATAAAACAGGTTTTATAACAGGGCGTTTTATTGGAGATAATATTCGCCATCTTCTTGATGTGATAGATAATCACGAAGAGGATGGAAAACCAGGGCTTTTATTTATTGCTGACTTTGAAAAAGCCTTTGATACAGTAAGATGGGATTTCATTCAAAAATCCCTCCAATTCTTTAATTTTGGGGAAACCATTATACAGTGGGTGAAAGTTTTATATAACCAACCTACCAGTACAATCATTAATAATGGATATTTATCAAAAAGCTTTAGCTTCTCCATTTCTGTTTTTATTATGCGTTGAAATTCTTCCTATCAGAATTAGAAACAATTCATAACAGGCTTAAGATCAAATGGTATTGAAACTAAAGCAACATTATATGCAGATGATGCAACTTTCTTTCTACAGCCTGAAAAAACTTCATTAGATGCCCTCATAGGTGATTTAAATAACTTTTCAAAATTAGCTGGGCTAAGGCATAATTTTGATCAATGCTGTATTAGGAGAATAGGAACATTAAGAGGCACAGATTTCGAGCTACAATGCTCAGCTCCAGTCTAATGGTGTAATGGTTTAGATGTTCTGGGAATTCATATTCCAGAAAATCAAAAAGATCTAGTTACGGTCAATTTTGAGCGAAAAATGCAGAAAACTGAGAAAATAATACAACCTTGGAAAAAGGGAAAACTGTCATTACAGGGAAAGATTACATGAAGTAATGCTTTTGTGATTCAGTTTGTTTATCTCTTAATTGCACTTCCCTCCCCAGAGGCGTCCTTCTTTAAAAGCTTTGAACAACGAATGTTTAAGTTTATTTGGAATAATAAGCCTGACAAGATAAAAAGGCAATACATATATAATACACTTGAAAATGGTGGACTAAACTTAAAAACATTGGCAGCAATGAATTCATCCTTAAAAGCATCTTGGATTAATAAGCTTTACCATAATAGTCTTTGGAGAACAAGTCAGAACTTATTTTCGGGGCATTTATAGTTTGACTGTAAACTGTTTCCCTTTTTCCAATTCAAATCTCACCCCTTTGATGGTTATTCAAAGAAAGATTAGTAGAAATCTCACCATTTGTTAAAGATGCATTGAAGGCTAGGTTGAGTTTCCAGTATTCCCCCCCAGACACACCAGAAGAAATCCAAAATCAATTAATATGGTTTAACTCAGAAGTTTTAATAGATGGAAAACCACTACTATGGGAAAGTCTCCTGAGAAAAGGAATTATTTTCATGAATGATTTATTAGATAGCACAGGTCATTTCATATCAGTGTTGTTGCTGTATGTTTGGTCTGATATGTGATTTCCTTCAGTTTAACCAGCTGCTTTCAGATATTCCAACTAACTGGAAACGTAAATTAAAAAAAGATGGAAACCGTCAACAGCTCTGTACAGCTCATACAAGAAGTCAGAAATGGCTATCAAAAATACAAATAAATAAAATAATTTATAATCAGTTTACAGAGCAATGGCCTTACTGCTTTTCCTCACGCGGTCTGTTCCTTCTGGGAAGAGGAATTTAATATTCTGATACCCTTGAAACAATATTTTAGAACCATATACAAAACAACAATTGATTCCTATTCAAGAATCTTCCAACTGAAGATTTTTTATAAGATTACCGCTACAAAAAAACAACTCAACACTTTTAATATTGAACCGTCACCATTTTGTAGATTCTGTGAGGAGGGAGAGGAAGACCAGATGCATTTATTATTTTATTGTCCATACGTTGCAAGACTGTGGACTGAGATTCAAAATTGGCTTAAGACACTTTATATTGATTATGCATTTACTCCCTTTGGCGTTTTGTTTGGGCTTTTAGATGAAGACAGTACACAGTTGATGAATACAATTATTCTTCTGGCTAAAATACTTATTTTTAAAACTCAATCAAGGAAAGATCTGAATTTAAGGTGTGTGAAAAGTAGATTAAAAACACAACTTATTTTGGAAAGGATGATTGCCACAAAGACTCAACCCACCATGAAATGGGAAACAATCAGCTTTAGCGAAGAGTGGGATAAAAAGGAACAATAAATATAAATATGCTTGCCATGTTATGATATGTGCTTTTGATGATATTGGACTGTCAACCTATTTATTTTATTTTTTTGTATGAAATGTTGAAATGACCTACTGACTGTATTTTATTTGTTCTGTTTGTCTGAGAGAGGAATGTCTTCTATTTTAGTTTTTGTTATGTCCATGTGTTGTGTCTGTAGCCTGTAATACAATTGAAAAAATAAATAAATAAAAAAGTACAAGATCTGTGTACTTATACTTTTACTCAAGTACAAGATCTGAGTACTTCTACTTTTACTCAAGTACAAGATCTGAGTACTTCTACTTTTACTCAAGTACAAGATCTGAGTACTTCTACCACCTCAGTATTTGATGCATTGTTATAAATATTATATAAAGTAAAATGTTTACTTGTTTTGGTTGATTTTAGCTATAGGTCTTTTTCGGTGTACACACGTGACTTCATTTCAAATGTACTACACAGCCACGTGCTCCCAATGCACAATTATTTACAGTCATTATTTTTAAAAGAAGGTTTCACATTTAACTTTAAATAAATCATGCTCACAATTCAGAGCAGTAGACCCGGAGCAAACAGAGGAACGTTTCTTTGACTTTCGAAATAAAACGCTTCTCGTATTTCCTGTTTCCTCTCCTCGTGTTTTTAGTTTAGTTTTAAAGTTCTTTTTCCCCGGATGAAGCGTTGAACACTCACCTGAGAGTCCGAGGCTGCTGCTGGTTCTCCGGGGGGCTTGCTGTCCTCCTCCATGCCGCTTTCAGTGCTCCTGCTCCGGCTGTGTGTGTGAAATAAACCCTGTGCTCCTCCTCCTTAAATCTCGTGGAACCTCTGTGTTCACGTGATCAAATCTCGTTCTGTGTGCTGCGTTCAGGAACACTGGTTTTTATTTTTCTGTTGTTGCTGTATCACGTTGTCACATTCATTTTTTGCATGACTGAGTTTTTATTTATTTCTCAAACTCTTATTTCATCTTGATTCTGAAGAAGTTGTTTGATATGGTGATGCCAATAAAGCTCCTTAGAAATTGAATATGTGTATTCTTATTTTTGTATTAATACAAAAGTGATTTACACTGGGATGCCACAACTTTATGAAATGACTAATGCTACAGCCAGGCTTTGGTTTTAGTAGAAAAAGGGGAAATATTGTCACCCTAATGGTGAGTTCTGTAGTCAAGAGACTTTAAAAGACTACATTTCCCACGGCACCTGCCTTTTAAAAGACAGACAAGACAGAGATTATAACCGTTAAAGCTATATAATGCAACGTTAAAGAAAGAAGTCGTTTATTCTTTTATTTTTGAGTTTTGCATCATTGTTTGGATTTGTTGGACTGTTGTCAAGGCCTATTTTATATTGTAATGGAAATTATGATTATCAGAGAATTGAATGCGATGACGTTACATATATAATATAAATAATAATATTGTGTGTCTCATCACTCAGGTAAATGATCAGTCATGTGACCACACAGGGGGTGACCAGTGATCATGGCTCTAATGAAAGTTAAACTAACAAAAAAGCTTAGAAAAGTTTATTTGCACATTTGGAAAACATGATATTAAATGTAAATATAGATTACATGAATGTGCATTGTTACTAACCCAAAACAATCCCCCCCTTGCAGGATCCATGCATTTACACACACACACACACACACACACACACACACACACACACACACACACACACACACACACACACACACACACACACCACACACACACACACACACACACACACACACACACACACACACACACACACACACACACACACACACACACACACACACACACACACACACACACACACACACACACACACACACACTTCCCCTCTGTGGGACTAAAACAATCTGATTCTGATAAATGAAAATATGACTGTATTACTAAATAACCAGTGCAACAAAAAATAACACACGTTTGTTATAATGAGACGGCAGGAGGTGCAGCTGCAGAGGTTACATGCAGTTTATTTTCCCTTTAAGAGATAAGAAATATGGAGTTAATGATATCTCCATCTCTACCTGCTCTGATCCACTGTCACACACACCTTCAGTGGTAATATCTCCACTTCCTCCACAGTGCTGATGTATGGAAACATCTTCTCAGTGAAAGTGTGTGTGAAGGTGTGTATGTGTGCATTAGTGTCAGGATCAGAGAACGACAACTTTCCTCTGTTCCAGTCCAGATTCACTCTGACCCTCTGGAGCTTCTTCTGCAGGCTGAGATCAGTGGGTGGACCTGGTGGTGACCGTGCTGAGTATTTACCATTATAGAAAGCTATTCCCCATAATCCAGACCATATGACTCCCTTCCTCTGGACAGACTCTCCTAACACACCCAGTGCCCAGAGTGTACTGTCTGTAACCTGGACATCCCAGCTGTGAGTCCCTGAGTTAAAGCCCTCAGAGCCCAGGACAGAGAGGTGTTTATCAAACCACTCTGGATTATCAGGAAGTTTCTGTTCCTCTCCTCCTCCTAGTCTCACACTGGTCAGATCTTCAGACAGGATGAGTCCTGGACCAGCAGTGTTTGGGTCCAGGATGAGAGGAGAGTAGGACACCATGTCCTTCATCTTGCTCCAGATGTTGGAGCTGAGGTTGCCCAGGTGTTTGGCCTGGTCTATCAGAGCTCCTGAGGGCAGCTGTGGATCCTCCAGCAGGGGGCGCTGCAGCCTCTCCACTGCAGCCTTGTAGTTGTGCAGGAAGGAGACGTCTTCAGCTCTCAGCTCCTCCTCTGTGGCTCTGACTGTGTGTGAAAGAGCTGCTATCTCTCTGCTCACAGCCTCCATCTTCTCCTCCATCATCCTCCTCTTCTGCTCCTCTTCCTCCCTCAGTGCAGCCATCCTGGCCTCCTCTTCCTCTTCTAGAAACTGGTGAAGCTTCTTGAACTGCTCCTTAATCTGCGTCTCTGTGTTTTGAGCCTGGACCTTCATGTGTCCTGCTGTTTGATCAAACTTCACTTTAACGCGTTCAAAGAGCTTCAGTTTCTCCTGAAAGGGCTGCAGAGATTTCTGGAGCTCCTCTCTGAGATCCTGTGCAGCTTCATCGATGGGTCTGATTCTGTGGTTGGTGTGTGTTCTTGAATCTCTGCAGACGAGACACACTGGCTGCTGATGGTCCAGACAGAAGAGTCTGAGTTTCTCAGAGTGCAGACTGCAGAGAGCCTCTGGAGACCTCTTATCTCTCTCCTGTAAGAAGGTCTCACACAGGTTCTTCAAAGCCAGGTTGCAGGGAGGATGATCCATCAATGATCTTGTCTTACAAACTGGACACCCCTTTACTTCTTTCCCCGTCCACCAGTTCTGCAGACAGGCTTTACAGAAGCTGTGGCTACAGGACAGAAGAACAGGAGCTCTAAAGACTTCCTGACAGACCGGACAGCAGAGATCTTCCTCTAACCTGGAAGCCATGTTGTCTCTGAGTGAAGCTGAAACACAGCAGACAGGAAGTACAGTCAGTCACCGTCTGATCGTCTGATTCTCAGTCCGTCTGGCTCTCTGCAGTGAGGAAGAATAACAAAGTGTTTCCTGGTTAGTCTCTCTGTTCACCTGTAACACACAGGTGTGTCTCATTCCACATCACCAGCCACTCCTCATCAGCCCTCTGTAAACTGGTTTAACCTCATTTCATCTCTGCAGTACGGGACATTTTAACCCTAAAGTAGCTCATAGAGTATCATTCAGTTGTACAGTCTTAATGAAGCTTCTAAAGTGTAGCAGGACTTTCAGCTCCACAGAGGAATTACCTTTGTTTTTTGTGACTTGGCACGTTTGCCTAATATTAAAAAGCATTGTCGCTTTTATTGTGAAGTCAGTGTCTGGTCTGCAGAAGTCACGGTACTTATCATCATTACTCTCACAGAGACCGTCTGCTTTATTTGCACGTCAAGTCGTAGCCAATCAATTTACTGGCATGGAAAGGAGTCGATCACCTCAAATATCTTTAGGCAGGTTTCATCAGGTATTGAGTGATGTTTGGAGACTCACCTTCAGGGGGGGGTCCCGCAGGTTGAAGCAGCAGTGTTGTAGTTTCCACTTTTCTCTCCTGTAGCTGAACTCAGAGGAAGTTGTTAGTTTGGTCTGAAGGTGAATCTGATCGTCTGTTTTTCAGTCCGTCTGTCTCTCTGCAGTGAGGGAGAAGAACAAACTGTTTCCTACAGTAAGAGTAGTAGTCATATTTCGTGAACCCTTTGAAGAGCACTGTCACACCCGTGTGATCATTCTATAATACACCGTTTAAGCCCGGGGTAGACATGCTAACGCTACATTAGCATCGGCGATCTTTTCTACTTCATGCTATCTGCACAAATGGTTAACATTGAACATTAAAAAGATCAGGCAGTTCAGGCAGGCAGCTTTGCATGACATTCTTCTGGACGTGTTTAATTGTGGTGATATCAAACTATACAACAAACGTAAATTGCAGCTACATGCCATACACATACAGTTATTTTACAACTAATGGAATATAAATACATACCATATCAAATTAATTATAAAGCTAACGTTGATTTATATCTACTAAAACAACGCGAACACTAACGTGGCGCGGGGTTAATGCTAAGCTAATGCTGCAGAGCACAGGGCCCACCCACATGTTTAGCTGTTAAAAACACTACAGGCACGGACACACCAGGCCGATTATCGGCGTCGGTGGGCGTCAGGCCGACGATGAGCGTCGACACGCCCTACTCAGATTGGTGTGTCCCGCACCGTCGGGTCTTTTCAGCCGAAAACCCGCCGATTCAACATGTTGAATACAATAATCAACCAAAGTGTAGTCAACTGTTGAGACCGACTCACCTGCGTCCTTGTGAAAGTTATCCTTCTTCTTCTTCTTCTTCTTCTTCTTCTTCTTCTTCTTCTTCTTCTTTTATTTAATGGCGAATCGCTTCCACTTGGAGCATATATCGCCACCTACTGTTGATTTATTTAATGTTCATGTTAAATCCTTGTCCTCGGACCAGTGTTTTTGAGAAACTTGAAGATCAGCTTGTTTACTTCATTTCTTGAGTTACTTTCGTATATTGCCTTGAAATCCATGTCCTTGATGTTATGTGGTTCCAGTGCAGTTTTCAGCATGAGTCTTTGCCTTGTATATTCCGGGCAGCTAAAAAATACATGATGCATTGTCTCTGGTTGTTGGCAACCATCACAATTGCCAGTTGGATGTTTTCCAATCAGATGTATTGATGAGTTTAATCCAGAGTGACCCAATTTTATCCTGCTGTTAATGCTCTGTTCTCCTCTACTACTCCCCCAAGTGCTTTCCGTTCCTACTTCCCTTTGTATCTGGTATAAATGTCTTCCTTTAGTGTTACTGTCCCACAACTTTTGCCATTGTTGCTTGATAACAACTTTTGTAACTGATTTGACTTCTGCTCTACTGATGGGTACAATTATATCAATCTGGTTTGCTTTCAAACTATTTTTTGCCAGTTGATCCACTACCTCATTACCTCTAATAAAGCACTGGAATCCACACAAATTGAACAACAATTCCCAAATGAACTAACCTAAACATGATGTGCGAAATTTCATGAAGACTATCCTGACGACATACTGAAGAGAAGTTGTTTAAGCTGCGCTGGAGTCAGAGCAAATGAACACTCGCATTGGCTGTACTTCCTCTACCCACTAAAGTGCTAGTGAGATAGCCATCATCTCTACTGTGTATACTGCGATGTGATCACTCGTTCGCTTCCCCACTTTGACCTTTAACTCAGGAACATAAAATGCACAACTAGTTTGACCATTTTCTGGATTTTTGGATCCATCAGTAAATATTTGTATAAACTGCCCATATTGTTCATGTTCACGTAAGCCTGCATGTTGATTTTATTTTTCATTGAATGTAACCCTTTCAATAAGGATAAATCTATTACAGGTTGAGGTAGCAACCATGGTGGAACAGCTGATAACACCACCGTCGGACTAATATTCCATTCTTTAACTTTGAATTCCTTACATAATTCCGAAACACAAACACAAAAACTTTCTTTTCTAATTTTCCCAACTTGTTTTTACAGTTTGTTTAGTAGGGTGAGTATCTTCATGGCCCTGTAGATTTGCCCAGTAATTAACAATTAACTGTTTTCTCCTTTACATTACATTACATTTCATTTAGCTGACGCTTTTATCCAAAGCCACTTACAATTACCAATTACAGGGACATTCTCCCTGGAGTAACTAAGGACTAAGTGCCTTACTCAAGGGCACACTAGTGGTGGTGTTCCTGGCGGGATTTGAACTCACAACCTTCCGATCTTCAGCCCACCTCAATATCCATTAGACCACCACTATCCTCAAAGAAATTGATATTTCTCCGACCTCTACCTGAAGTGCCGACACTGGTGTAGATCTGACTGCACCCCCCACAGCATATCAATCAATGTGAGTACTCCAAGTGACTCTCTCGTCCAACCATATTCCCAGAAACTTAAATGTCTTCACTTTCTTTAGTTCTTGTCCATAAAGTGTTAACGTCCTCACCTATCCTTTTCCTCGTAAAAAATAAAGTTTTAGTTTTTTCCACCGACAATCTAAACCCCCATGTCAGAGACCAGCTTCCAATTTCCGTAATGGCTTCCTGAATCTTACCTACAATATAATTTACATTTCTGCCCCTTTTCCAAATAGCTCCATCATCTGCAAAAAGTGACTTACCAATATCAGATCCTACTTGTGTATATATATCATTTATCATGATAGAAAACAAAAGAGGACTGATTACACTCCCAGTTAAACTGTTGGCAGAGAGATAGCAGCTCTTTCACACACAGGCCCTTTCTCATTTCACTAATTTCCCCTCCTCGACTCCTCGGATCCTCGGTCCTCCGGTAGTGACCCGGAAATGAATTTCAGCGCGCCATGTTGAAGGACATCTCATTTCTCTAAATGCACTTCGAGGACCGAGGATCCTCCGCGGATGCATTTCCGGCAACAGATGTTTCAAAGAGTCGTGGCGCACGGCCGGACTGATCTCAGCCAATGACAGCTCTGCATGCATCCCCTGGATATTATTTATTATTTATTATCCGACGCGATGTTTACAGTGAGAACAGCCGTGAGGTCCGTGCAGAAAGCAGAGCAGTGTGTATAATATCAACACATTCTCACTCCCAACTCGGCCTATGTTGACGTTATGTCAGGGTCCTTGTCGTCACTTTCCAACGCAAGGGGGGGCCCTTTAGCGTCGAGTTTCAACTATCAGGGAGTCCCATTGATTTGCATAGAGCTACCTGAACGTCGGTGATAGACGAGTTGGGATCTCGGCGAAATGCTCTCCGCAGATCCATTCTCACAGCGTTTATCAACCTTTTTCTAACTCAATATCAAGCCACACTTATTGTTTTTACTTCTTTATTTTAATTGAATAATGTCGGACTTTTGTTGCCGTCAGTTAGGGGGAGAGTAGGGGCTCAGAAAACTGAGATCTGTATTGTTTCATCGTTTTTTCTTTCTAATTTTGTATTCTTTTCTAAACCACACACTGTTATTTACTCAACAATACGACACAATTATCCGTGTGTTTATTTATTTGTTTGATTGTATAATGTCGGACTTTTGGAGTTCGTCAGGACCGAGGGTCGGAGCAGCTCATAGTAGTTGGTTAAGAGTATTTTACACCCGGAAGTAAGTATTCTCTCCGCTTTGCTCAAACCCCGTGATGAGTCCTCAAGCTCTGTGATTGTGACAATTTTCATTCTCAGAATTATCTTTATTTGATTCAAATGTTTATATAACTAAATATAAGCCACTAAGGCAGGCGTGAACAACTCTAAAAACACGCTCTTTCATTCATATCTGGAGAGTCAGATAACATTGAACAGACGATGTGGAATATCTTTAACTTTGAAGTGGGTATGACATGTTTTTTTATAAAGTGGTGTGTCAGAATCAGGTCAGACAAATAATAATCTAAAATATTCTACAGAAATAGTTCAGTCAGACCAAACACAAATTAATGAATTCTGGAAATATCTCCTCCATCACCGAATTCAATACAAAATAAATCACACATCAATTTCCATTTTGATCAGATATATTTCATGAGGAGGAAAAACAAGACGTGTGAGATCAGTGTTTGAATAAAAGAGTCTTTACAGTTCAGAGGGCTGGACTTTGGACATGCCTGTCTTAAAGGGGAAATACACTGACCTCTGCTGTCTCTTTATTCTAAACATGTGTTTATTTTAGTTTCACTAATGTTGTTGTTGTTGTTGTTATTGAGTTTGATAATCTGCTTTTTGATCAAACTGTCAACCTTTATTAAATTGAAACACGTGCATTTAGCTGACACTTTTATCCAAGTAACATCATGTTCATCAAATATGCTGAACTGCTTCCTTTAGAGGAAAGAAGAGATATATATTCTTTACATTTTAAATGATCTCACCCAGATTCAGATCTTTATGTCAGGTTATAGTTCAACCTTCTCTGTTTTATTGAAACTATGTCGTTATAAATTGTTCATTTTAAATGTTGAAATCAGAGTTTTATTACATGGAATTTTTACATTTTAAACTTGTATAATCATATGAAACATACAGAGTTACTGGGTTTAAATTAACTCCGACGGACCTCTTCGTCAGGGAATAAATTCCTTTTTTAAAGTAAATGTTAAACCCAGTTTTCCCAGGAGAAGCCGAAACAGAGGACGACCCATTGCTGTTCAGCGTGGATGATCAAATGCACACGTTTATAAACTCTAAAGGATTTCATCTCAATCTAAAATACAGATTTCTTGGCAGCGGTGTGTTATCGAGTTTTAACAACCTCTTAAACTTCCAATTTGACCAATCAGAATTGAGTATTCACCTAAGACGTTTAATAAAAAATAATAATATATAGTAAAGTAAAATATATAATGGAGACGATAAAGTAATGTGTGCACTACATTAATATATAAAAACATGTTTGTTACAATAGAGTTGTGCATTAATATTAATAATGATGTCACTCAGATTATTAAAGCAGCAACAATCACATTTAATGAGAAAAGAGCAAACAGACGTTACAATGCTGTCAAATAATAAACTAACTAACATTTCTGATTAAATCAGTTTCACAAGAACAGAGGATTCTTCAGACTGAAAACAAGTTGCTTCTTTTCCTCATTTTATTCATGTTTATTTCCTCACTGACATGACGCGTCTCAAAGTAAATAAAAAAATGTCAAACTTTGATTTCAGTTTTGACAAGGACTCCATTTCTCCCCTCGGTTTTCTCGCTTTTTACGTTTTCTCTCTGTTAATTGATGAAGAAAAAAGCTGACACGTCTTCACTTCAGCGGGCGCCATCTTTAAATTCATCTCTTTGCTTTCAAAGGTAGCACTTTGATGTTCTCAGTAGTAACCAATGACTTAAAGGGGACCTATTGTGCATAATCCTCTTCTCCATGTCTCTTCTACATCAACATGTGTCCCCTCTGTGGAAAGAGACTCTGAAAGTTTCAGGAAAAAAGATTCTCTCTCTTTTTCTCCTGATCCATTTATATAAAAACCTGTCTGAAAATGAGCTGATCAGATTTTGGCCACTTGATGATGTGATTACGTTTTTTTGGCTTGTGTAACCATTAGCCAATCACCAACCAAGGTAACCCCCCCCATCACCTGAATCTCCTCCTAGAGCACCATTGAGTTCTTTTTAACCAAATCTCTCTCAGAGGGGCGTGGGGAGGGGCTCCTTATTTTCATCTAAAGTAACAGACAGAGAATCAGCACTATTGAAACAGGGCTGAAACAGAGGGGATTATGGGATGCTGCAATGATCTGTTTGGTATTTCAGACAAACACTTCAGAGAGATCTTCTGTATATATGTGAGACCTGTAATATATTGATGAAAAACAGTGTAATAACAATACCTTTAATAGCAGCACATTAACATAACAACAAGCTGTTTAGATGGACTCAGTGTGAATGCGTGGTGGTCAGCGCACCACTCGTATAAAGGTTTTCTCACACTGCTCACACAGTAGGGTTTCTCTCCGGTGTGAAGGCGTCGGTGGACCTGTAGGCTGTAGGCCCGAGCGAAGGTCTTCCCACAAAGGTCACACCAGTATGGTTTCTCTCCAGTGTGAGTACGCTGGTGACGATTTAGTGCACATAGCCTCGGGAAAGCTTTTCCACATTGGTGCAGCTGTGTGGTTTCTCTCCAGAATGAATACGTCTGTGTTTCTTCAGGTCACTATGGGTGGCGAAAGATTTCTCACATTGGTCACAGCTGAATGGTTTCTCTCCAGTGTGAATGTAATTGTGAGTTTTCAAATGAACTTTTTTGGAGAAGCCGCCCCACATTGGTCGCAGCTATATGGTTTCTCTCCAGTATGAATGCCATAATGGGCTCTTAAATCGTCAGCTGATGAAAAAGCTTTCCCACATAGGCCACAGATGTGTGGTTTCTCTCCAGTGTGGGATATGCTATGTCTGTTGAGGTGACACTTCTGTTTGAAAGATTTCCCACATTGGTCACAGCTGTAGGGTTTCTCTCCGGTGTGAACTCTCTGGTGAATCAATAGATATCCAGACGTTGCAAAGGACTTGTCACAGTGCTGACAGCTGTGACTTCGGGGACCCTCTCTTGTTCTCGGTTTCTAAAGAAAACAGACAGAGAGAGACTCAGTTAGGTGCCAGAAATAACATTTAGAGCATGTCAGTGTAATATAACCATGGATGTATAATAAGAACTGGATACAGCTCGTTAGTTCCAATGAGAGTTGCTCATTGGTGCAGTAAGCCAAAATGGCCCGACGTTCTCGAGAGCAAATCGTCACAAATTACCCATCATGCCTTGCTGTCGAGAGCATGCGCAGTTGAGTTTCCCCGTAAGCCCCGCCCCCGATCTCCCACCCAGTAGAATGAATGGAGAGAAGATACATTTCGATTCAGCTTTAAAAACATTTGACAACTTTTAAAACCTAATGATTCAAATAAGCACTATAAAAGTGTTGTAGCAGTCGACTACCAATATTTTCATAAGCGAACCGTGCTGTAGTTCCTTTTTAGCCCAACATTAGCCACCTTTAGCTTAGCGGTGGCGACGTGAAGTCATGTGACCGTGCTGTAGTTCCTTTTTAGCCCAACATTAGCCACCTTTAGCTTAGCGGTGGCGACGTGAAGTCATGTGACCGTGCTGTAGTTCCTTTTTAGCCCAACATTAGCCACCTTTAGCTTAGCGGTGGCGACGTGAAGTCATGTGACCGTGCTGTAGTTCCTTTTTAGCCCAACATTAGCCACCTTTAGCTTAGCGGTGGAGACGTGAAGTCATGTGACCGTGCTGTAGTTCCTTTATAGCCTAACATTAGCCACTTTTACATCAGAAATCATAACGTGGTTTTAATATTTGAAGATAATTCTGATGAACAAAATGTGTAAGTATCGTAAAAGTTTGTTTAACACAGAGATTATTTTCTGCAAAAATCCAATTGACATTTAATTGAGGAAACCAGGGCGATGCTGCTGGATTTAAATTAAAATATTTAGCTTTCGGGACAATCTTGTCCAAAATGGGTCTTTGTAAGGCCGTCTCTTTCACTCTGTCGTTTTTAACCTTCTTGCCAGAATATATCCCTTAAAAGACGGTCTTACTTCAGTACAACAGAAACTATTCCTCACCATTTTATTAGTTTCTATTGGTTAAATTCCACCACAGTAGAAATAGTATAGAAGTACAAAACTCATTCCTCAGAACGGCCAATTCTGGAACCATATAGGCGTGTGTAAATCACATAACATTGGATACAACACATTTTACACTGCTGAGAGTAAACCAGTTTTATGTTGATTAAACCTGTTGCATAAGATATTTTGTAACCATTGTTGTCCATGTATAGAGAGGGAAAATGTTGTCAACAACTCATCAGTGCAGACAAAGGGGTAAAGACACTCATGGGCTTTGAGAACATGGCACCTTTAAAGAGGCGTGTGCTGTCTCTTTCAGATGTATATTGTTATTTGCATATGTAGGTCAAATCAGGGCTGTGATTGGTTTAAAGTGAAACCTGATTTAGGTGAAATTGAATGTACTCAGGTACTTAAGTACAAGTTTATGGTACTTCTACTTCACTTGAGTATTTCAGTTCTTTGCTACTTTGTACTTCTACTCCTCTACAGTTCAGAGGTAAATGGTGTACTTTTACTCCACTACATGTATCTAATACCTTTAGTGACTTTACAGATCTGGATGAATGATGTGAAATATAATCAAGTGTTAAATCAGACTTTAGTTCCACCTGGAGTAAATCCACAAGCTACCCTGCAGTATACAAAGTCATTCAAACTAGCTGCACCTTTACCAGCTTTGAGAACACTTTAATGATCAATCATTATAAAACATATCATATATATTATTCTGAAATGGACCAATCTGCACAATGACTACTTTTACTGTCGCTACTGTAACTATATTTTGATGAGAATACTTTTATACTTTCACTTGAGGAACATTTTGAATGCAGGACTTTTACTGTAACAGAGTATTCCTACACTCTGGTACTTCTACTTTTACTCAAGTACAAGATCTGAGTACTTCTACTTTTACTCAAGTACAAGATCTGAGTGCTTCTACTTTTACTCAAGTACAAGATCTGAGTACTTCTACTTTTACTCAAGTACAAGACCTGATTACTTCTACTTTTACTCAAGTACAAGACCTGAGTACTTCTACTTTTACTCAAGTACAAGATCTGAGTACTTCTACTTTTACTCAAGTACAAGACCTGAGTACTTCTACTTTTACTCAAGTACAAGATCTGAGTACTTCTACTTTTACGGAAGTACAAGATCTGAGTACTTCTACTTTTACTCAAGTACAAGATCTGAGTACTTCTACTTTTACTCAAGTACAAGATCTAAGTACTTCTACTTTTACGGAAGTACAAGATCTAAGTACTTCTACTTTTACGGAAGTACAAGATCTGAGTACTTCTACTTTTACTCAAGTACAAGATCTAAGTACTTCTACTTTTACGGAAGTACAAGATCTGAGTACTTCTACTTTTACTCAAGTACAAGATCTGAGTACTTCTACTTTTACGGAAGTACAAGATCTAAGTACTTCTACTTTTACGGAAGTACAAGATCTGAGTACTTCTACTTTTACTCAAGTACAAGATCTAAGTACTTCTACTTTTATGGAAGTACAAGATCTAGTACTTACTTTACAAGTACAAGATCTGAGTACTTCTACTTTTACTCAAGTACAAGATCTAAGTACTTCTACTTTTACGGAAGTACAAGATCTGAGTACTTCTACTTTTACTCAAGTACAAGATCTAAGTACTTCTACTTTTACGGAAGTACAAGATCTGAGTACTTCTACTTGTACTCAAATACAATATCTGAGTACTTCTACATTTACTCATGTACCAGATCTGAGTACTTCTCCCACCTCAGTATTTGATGCATTATTATAAATATTATATAAAGTAAAATGTTTACCTTGTTTTAGTTGATTTTAGCTATAGGTCTTTTTCGGTGTACACACGTGACTTAATTTCAAATGTACTACACAGCCACGTGCTCCCAATGCACAATTATTACTGTGATTATTTTTTAAAAGAAGGTTTCACATTCAACTTTAAAGTGCCAGTGAAGTGCATTTTTTTGCGCCAAAATGAAATGGCAGTTTCATTTCTTACATATAATTGTACCTGTTCATGGCTAAAATAATTTTTTAGGAAGTGCGAGGGACGAGATAAACATCGCAAATTTTTCAGAGTCTGAGCATACCGCTGCTGCAGACGATAGCGGCTGTGACGTCACAAGATGGGCCCAGTTGTGATTGTAAACATGGCGGAGACTTCGGAAAGTGATACTGGTGCGAGAGAAATGAGTGATTTTGACAGCTTTTCGGACAGGATAGATGAGGAAAGTGGCCATGGAAGTCAATTTAGTTGAGGACAATATTTTGTCATAGATCTAGAGTAGATCTACACACAGGATTGGCCATCACCTGATCATACATTCATCTGTTCATAGCATGATGCAACATTCATGTTCACATGCAGTGTTGTGCTAGTTACTGAAAACCAGTAACTAGTTACAATTACTAGTTACTTCACTACTTACACCAAAAAGTAATGCGTTACTGTGAAAAGTAACTTTTTAGTTACTTAAAAAAGGGCACCCATTAATGCCCTTATACTGTAGCCTTCATTTCAGTACTGTTATTGCATCGGAGAATAATACAACCTGTTGATCAACTTGACATGCATTTGCATCACTGAACTCTGCTAAGCAATGTGGTCTATACAAACACAAACACAAAGATATGTTTCAAAGTGCCAATCCAGCCGCTGTTGCTTAGGTGGAGGTGGAGTGGCGTCGGATGAGTCTGGGTCTGTGGTCTTAGCTACTAGCTTCGTCCCAGCATGTTGTTTCTGCAGATGTTTCAACAGATTTTAATTGCTGTTTTGGGCAGTCGATAGGATCTTTGACCCGCCAAGACACAACTTACATTTAACTAAAACGTTCTTTTCTTTGTGCTCGACAAAAGTGAAATAGTGAGAATATCTCCAGGCGGAGAAACTCGACTTGAGCTCTGCCGCCGCCATGATAGTCTTGTTAGTAGACACAAACACAGTGGCCTTTATTTTTCATAAACAATCTACGAATCTACGAAACAATGACACCAGCCACTCACCTTCATCTTTTGGGAACAGAAACATCGCCACTTCGGCAGAATTGACATTACCACAGCCAGCGGCAATGCATCGCTTCCCGTGTGTTTTTCCTCCCTTTTTCTTCACTGTCGCCTCCATTGTCAGGTTTCCTCGATTGGCAATCACTTCCAGTCGACTGCGAAACACTTTCCAATAAAATACTCGCTCAAAAACGTTGGTAAATTCCACTTTGAAACAGAGACAAAATGAACGGTGGTGAATGTAAACACTTCGGCTGAGCCCATCTTCTGACGTCACGCAGTAGATCGCAAGCCACGCCCACGAAGGCGGAGGTTTCCCAGCGGAAAATTCCAACTCGTCAAATTCGTTGCTATTCCAACATCTTTTATATGGGTTCCAATGGACAATTTTGGTCATTACTATACGTATTAGCATAACAGATCATGCACCGGCGCACACTTCACTGGGTCTTTTAAATAAATCATGCTCACAATTCAGACCAGTAGACCCGGAGCAAACAGAGGAACGTTTCTTTGACTTTCGAAATAAAACGCTTCTCGTATTTCCTGTTTCCTCTCCTCGTGTTTTTAGTTTAGTTTTAAAGTTCTTTTTCCCCGGATGAAGCGTTGAACACTCACCTGAGAGTCCGAGGCTGCTGCTGGTTCTCCGGGGGGGCTTGCTGTCCTCCTCCATGCCGCTTTCAGTGCTCCTGCTCCGGCTGTGTGTGTGAAATAAACCCTGTACTCCTCCTCCTTCAAATCTCGTGGAACCTCTGTGTTCACGTGATCAAATCTCGTTCGGTGTGCTGCGTTCAGGAACACTGGTTTTTATTTTATTTTTCTCTTATTGTTGGTTTTTTTTTCTTCTATTTTTTGTGTTACTTAATACAAAAGCGATTTACACTGGGCTGCAACAACTATTTTTTAAATTATTATTATGGTTGTTTATTTTATTTTCTGTTGTTGCTGTATCATGTTGTCCCAATCTTTTTTTGCATGACTGAGTTTTATTTATTTCTCAAACTCTTATTTCATCTTGATTCTGAAGAAGTTGTTTGATATGGTGATGCCAATAAAGCTCCTTAGAAATTGAATATGTGTATTCTTATTTTTGTATTAATACAAAAGTGATTTACACTGGGATGCCACAACTTCATGAAATGACTAATGCTACAGCCAGGCTTTGGTTTTAGTAGAAAAAGGGGAAATATTGTCACCCTAATGGTGAGTTCTGTAGTCAAGAGACTTTAAAAGACTACATTTCCCACAGCACCTGCCTTTTAAGAGACAGACAAGACAGAGATTATAACCGTTAAAGCTATCTAATGCAACGTTAAAGAAAGAAGTCGTTTATTCTTTTATTTGAGTTTTGCATCATTGTTTGGATTTGTTGGACTGTTGTCAAGGCCTATTTTATATTGTAATGGAAATTATGATTATCAGAGAATTAAATGCGCTGACGTTACATATATAATATAAATAATAATATTGTGTGTCTCATCACTCAGGTAAATGATCAGTCATGTGACCATACAGGGGTGACCAGTGATCGTGGCTCTAATAAAAGTTAAACTAACAAAAAAGCTTAGAAAAGTTTATTTGCACATTTGGAAAACATGATATTAAATGTAAATATAGATTACATGAATGTGCATTGTTACTAACCCAAAACAATCCCCCCCTTGCAGGATCCATGCATTTATCCACATCCCCACACACACACACACACACACACACACACACACACACACACACACACACACACACACACACACACACACACACACACACACACACACACACACACACACACACACACACACACACACACACACACAACATTTCCCCTCTGTGGGACTAAAACAATCTGATTTTGATAAATGAAAATATGACTGTATTACTAAATAACCAGTGCAACAAAAAATAACACACGTTTGTTATAATGAGACGGCAGGAGGTGCAGCTGCAGAGGTTACATGCAGTTTATTTTCCCTTTAAGAGATAAGAAATATGGAGTTAATGATCCTCTCCATCTCTACCTGCTCTGATCCACTGTCACACACACCTTCAGTGGTAATATCTCCACTTCCTCCACAGTGCTGATGTATGGAAACATCTTCTCAGTGAAAGTGTGTGTGAAGGTGTGTATGTGTGCATTAGTGTCAGGATCAGAGAACGACAACTTTCCTCTGTTCCAGTCCAGATTCACTCTGACCCTCTGGAGCTTCTTCTGCAGGCTGAGAGGAGTGGTGGACCTGTGGTGACCGTGCTGAGTATTTACCATTATAGAAAGCTATTCCCATAATCCAGACCATATGACTCCCTTCCTCTGGACAGACTCTCCTAACACACCCAGTGCCCAGATGTACTGTCTGTAACCTGGACATCCCAGCTGTGAGTCCCTGAGTTAAAGCCCTCAGAGCTCAGGACAGAGAGTGTTTATCAAACCACTCTGGATTATCAGGAAGTTTCTGTTCTCTCTCCTCTCCTCTCACACTGGTCAGATCTTCAGACAGGATGAGTCCTGGACCAGCAGTGTTTGGGTCCAGGATGAGAGGAAGTAGGACACCATGTCCTTCATCTTGCTCCAGATTGGAGCTGAGGTTGCCCAGGTGTTTGGCCTGGTCTATCAGAGCTCCTGAGGGCAGCTGTGGATCCTCCAGCAGGGGGCGCTGCAGCCTCTCCACTGCAGCCTTGTAGTTGTGCAGGAAGGAGACGTCTTCAGCTCTCAGCTCCTCCTCTGTGGCTCTGACTGTGTGTGAAAGAGCTGCTATCTCTCTGCTCACAGCCTCCATCTTCTCCTCCATCATCCTCCTCTTCTGCTCCTCTTCCTCCCTCAGTGCAGCCATCCTGGCCTCCTCTTCCTCTTCTAGAAACTGGTGAAGCTTCTTAAACTGCTCCTTAATCTGCGTCTCTGTGTGTTGAGCCTGGACCTTCATGTGTCCTGCTGTTTGATCAAACTTCACTTTAACTTCTTCAAAGAGCTTCAGTTTCTCCTGAAAGGGCTGCAGAGATTTCTGGAGCTCCTCTCTGAGATCCTGTGCAGCTTCATCGATGGGTCTGATTCTGTGGTTTGTGTGTGTTCTTGAATCTCTGCAGACGACACACACTGGCTGCTGATGGTCCAGACAGAAGAGTCTGAGTTTCTCAGAGTGCAGACTGCAGAGAGCCTCTGGAGATCTCTGATCTCTCTCCTGTAAGAAGGTCTCACACAGGTTCTTCAAAGCCAGGTTGCAGGGAGGATGATCCATCAATGATCTTGTCTTACAAACTGGACACTCCTTTACTTCTTTCCCCGTCCACCAGTTCTGCAGACAGGCTTTACAGAAGCTGTGGCTACAGGACAGAAGAACAGGAGCTCTAAAGACTTCCTGACAGACCGGACAGCAGAGATCTTCCTCTAACCTGGAAGCCATGTTGTCTCTGAGTGAAGCTGAAACACAGCAGACAGGAAGTACAGTCAGTCACCGTCTGATCGTCTGATTCTCAGTCCGTCTGGCTCTCTGCAGTGAGGAAGAATAACAAAGTGTTTCCTGGTTAGTCTCTCTGTTCACCTGTAACACACAGGTGTGTCTCATTCCACAAACACCAGCCACTCCTCATCAGCCCTCTGTAAACTGGTTTAACCTCATTTCATCTCTGCAGTACGGGACATTTTAACCCTAAAGTAGCTCATAGAGTATCATTCAGTTGTACAGTCTTAATGAAGCTTCTAAAGTGTAGCAGGACTTTCAGCTCCACAGAGGAATTAACTTTGTTTTTTGTGACTTGGCACGTTTGCCTAATATTAAAAAGTATTGTCGCTTTTATTGTGAAGTCAGTGTCTGGTCTGCAGAAGTCACGGTACTTATCATCATTACTCTCACAGAGACCGTCTGCTTTATTTGCGCAAGTCGTAGCCAATCAATTTACTGGCATGGAAAAGGAGTCGATCACCTCAAATATCTTTAGGCAGGTTTCATCAGGTATTGAGTGATGTTTGGAGACTAACCTTCAGGGGGGGAGGGTCCGCAGGTTGAAGCAGCAGTGTTGTAGTTTCCACTTTTCTCTCCTGTAGCAGAACTCAGAGGAGGTTGTTAGTTTGGTCTGAAGGTGAATCTGATCGTCTGTTTTTCAGTCCGTCTGTCTCTCTGCAGTGAGGGAGAGGAACAAACTGTTTCCTGGTTTCACTTCTCAGTGAGTCAGTGAGGGAGGAGCTCTGTCACGCCTCCTCTGCTGAACTCTGTCCCCTCTCATGTAACTCAAGGAGTGTCTCAGTCCAAAGTGCAGATTTATTTTTGGCTTGAAGGCATGGAGAGTGTATTGTAAACACAAAACCTGTATTGTGAATCGCAATTCAGTTATAAAACTTGAACCCATTCATCTCTTTCAGCATATCAACACTCAATCCAAAACCTTATTTGCAGGTTTAGATTTTTTTTTTTACAACTCGTCCAATCTATACGAACTTTGAATGCTAATAAATACAAACATAACAATCTTAAAAGGTAGGACTTTTCTCAGTGAATCAATAAATTATCTACGTCATTGTAACGGCAGATTCTCAAAGACTCTCTGGAGGGCCGATTGGTGTAGCTCCTCTGGAGGACAGCAAGGAAGGCTGAGGAACGAGGAGGAAGAAGACCTTGGACGGACCACCAAGGAATAAAGGACCATGAAGGACCATTAAGTAGTCACTCCTCTCTAAAGGAAGAAGGCCGTGGCGGGACCCCTTTGGAGGACGATGGAGTTTGCCGGACACCTCTAGAGGAAGAAGGCCATAGCTGGACCACCAATGAATAAAAGACCATGAAGGACCGTGACGTGTTCCACCCCAAATAGAGGATGAAGGCCTCAGTTGGAGCCCTCTGTAAGACCCCTATCACAAGGATAAGGACCCTGGCTGTGTATTCTTTCCGCTGAATTATTGTGACTTTTCTCCTCCAAATATTACATTTTTTTTCTATAAAACTTTCACATTTGATCAACTTTCTTCTTGAAATATTAAAACTTTTTATTGTCCTAAAATTACAACTTTTTCTCAGATAATATCGACTTTTCTCCTCTAAGATGTTTGACCTGCTCAAATGTATTTAACTTCAATGTTCTGAAGGACAAAGACCCCTCTGGAGAAAGATGGCAGTGGAGGGACCACCAATGGATAAAAGACATTGAAGGACCATTAAGTAGTAATGGAGAAAGAAGAGCATGTCAAGAAATAAATACAGGGTCAGAAGAGATGCTGCTAACTTTGTCTATTTGTGTATGGAGATTTCTCCTAAATTCACCAGACATAATGCCTCATTTGCAAATTGAAACATAACAGGTCAGAAAACTTCAGATTAAAACAAAGTGAATGTGTTTATGTCAGTAATGAAGTCGGGGGGTTTCATGGTGATATCTGTTGGTGACTGTTGTTTTCACCTGTTGTGCGTGCAACCATTTTACAATCCATATCTATATAGAACGTTTTCCCCAGAAGAGTTTTTACTCTCACTGACATTTTCTTTACTTTAAATCAGTGGCAGCTTTTGAAAATATACCTGAACATCAGCAGGAGAGGACTCTTTAAAGTAGAGACACTACATACTGATATACACCTGAACATCAGCAGGAGAGGACTCTTTAAAGTAGAGACACTACATACTGATATACACCTGAACATCAGCAGGAGAGGACTCTTTAAAGTAGAGACACTACATACTGATATACACCTGAACATCAGCAGGAGAGGACTCTTTAAAGTAGAGACACTACATACTGATATACACTTGAACATCAGGAGGAGAGGACTCTTTAAAGTAGAGACACTACATACTGATATACACCTGAACATCAGCAGGAGAGGACTCTTTAAAGTAGAGACACTACATACTGATATACACCTGAACATCAGCAGGAGAGGACTCTTTAAAGTAGAGACACTACATACTGATATACACCTGAACATCAGGAGAGGACTCTTTAAAGTAGAGACACTACATACTGATATACACCTGAACATCAGCAGGAGAGGACTCTTTAAAGTAGAGACACTACATACTGATATCAATCAGAAAAGTAGCTCTCTGTGTCCCCTTTAATTAGATGTGGTAATGTAAAATGTCTTCTACTTTGTGCACTAACATATAGATAATTTATCCTGCAATATATTATTATTTATAAAACAGACACGTCAAATCAAGCAATCTGATTGGTTCTTAGCCGTGATATAATCAGCGTATACCACAGGTAGAATTGTAGTTACTTTTCACAACAAGTCAGTATCCCTCCGCGTCTGAGAAAAACTGTATACAGTTGGGCTGAAAAGCAAACTGCCTGTTAGCTGTGATATACTGAGCATATACCACAGCCTGTCGTGAGCTATTGCTTAAATATTAACCTCCTCCTTTGACTTTACCTAGCCTGAATGTAGGTGAATGCAGACTCAGAATTGTGTGTTTAATTGAAGTGAAAGAAGGTAAATTGAATTGTGAATTATCATCAGATTGAAGTTGCTACCCATGAAGACTTCCAGTTAAAACCTGTAATAACACAGAGCACAATGTTGTACTTTTCGCATGATTTTATTACTAATCAGCAAAACAAGATACAAACAATATAATAAAGGGAGTGGGAAAACAAACATGGGCTTCATTCATGAAGGAAATACTCAAGCCTCTCAAACTTGTACTTGAGTAAATGTGTTTAGTTACTTCCCACCTGTTTATTTATAAGCAGTTGTCTTTCCAACACACAGAGAAGCAGCAGTGCATTTTTAAAAGTGCATCAGAAATTGTAAATAGCAGCAACAATAATAGTGATTCATTAAAGGCAACGTGTTTCAGCGGAGAACCTTAAATAATCACATCAACAATTCAAACAATGAGGTTTGGAAAGAGGTTCCCATAACTCCCACGGTTCCCCTGGTTCTAATAGCTCCCACGGTTCCCCTGGTTCTAATAGCTCCCACGGTTCCCATAGCTCTCACGGTTCCCATAACTCCCACGATTCACATAGCTCCCACGGTTCCCCTGGTTCTAATAGCTCCCACGGTTCCCCTGGTTCTAATAGCTCCCACTGTTCCCATAGCTCCCACGGTTCCCATAACTCCCACGATTCACATAGCTCCCACGGTTCCCCTGGTTCTAATAGCTCCCACGGTTCCCCTGGTTCTGATAGCTCCCACGGTTCCCCTGGTTCTAATAGCCACCACGGTTCCCATAGCTCCCACGGTTCCCATAACTCCCACAATTCCCATAGCTCCCACGGTTCCCCTGGTTCTGATAGCTCCCCTGGTTCCCCTGGTTCTGATAGCTCCCACGGTTCCCCTGGTTCTAATATCTCCCACGGTTCCCCTGGTTCTAATAGCTCCCTGGTTGCCCTGGTTCTGATAGCTCCCCTGGTTGCCCTGGTTCTGATAGCTCCCACGGTTCCCCTGGTTCTAATAGCTCCCACGGTTCCCCTGGTTCTAATAGCTCCCACGGTTCCCCTGGTTCTGATAGCTCCCACGGTTCCCCTGGTTCTAATAGCTCCTACGGTTGCCCTGGTTCTGATAGCTCCCTGGTTGCCATGGTTCTGATAGCTCCCCTGGTTGCCATGGTTCTAATAGCTCCCACGGTTCCCATAACTCCCACGATTCCCCTGGTTCTAATAGCTCCCACGGTTCCCCTGGTTCTGATAGCTCCCACGGTTCCCCTGGTTCTGATAGCTCCCACGGTTGCCCTGGTTCTGATAGCTCCCCTGGTTGCCATGGATCTGATAGCTCCCCTGGTTGCCATGGATCTGATAGCTCCCCTGGTTGCCATGGTTCTGATAGCTCCCCTGGTTGCCATGGTTCTGATAGCTCTGATTTCTGTAACCACCGCGATTGTAGCCTCCCCTATTCTGCTGGTAACCGCCTCCTCTCCCCTCTGGAAACAAGCAAAGAGGAAAACAAGCTTATACAAATGGATTTAAAATCATACCCATAGGGCATCTTTTTCCAACGGAGCTCAGGCTTCTTTTTTCAATGATCATTGAGCAGAGAGGGCATGTGGTGCTCTGGAGGTAAATTGCTGCACCAAGTTTCTTTTGTTTGGAGCTCTAACTTTATGCGCAGCTAACAGAGCACATATTCTATTCTTAAAAAAGAAAATAAACAGCGAGTGAAATAACTAGGAATGCCTTACAGGACAGACGGTCTGAACATTTTTCAAACACCAAATCTCCCCTCACTATGACAGCCGTCTCTTCACTCCGCCTCCCCCGGCAGCCGCTCAGAGCGACTGTTAGTTACTGATTACATTCAGAGAAACTCAGACAGCAACTTAGTTAAAAGTAAACACACTCTCAGAGGAAAGTGTGGCTTCACTCACCTCTGCTGTAAGATTTGTTCTGTTGGTAGCCACCTTTCTGATCTGTAATGCAAAGGGAAAAAAACTGTCATTCTTTTTTCCAAGAAAGCACTTAAACAACGCACACACCTATACAATATGAAATATAATGCATATAATCAAGCGTGTTGTCCGACTCACCTCTGTTGAAGTAGCCTCCGTAGACGCCCTGCTTGAGGTCGAAGACGCGCTCGTTGTTCTCCACCAGGCTGCCCAGTTTCTCAGCCAGCTGCAGGGCCATGTTCTGCAGGGAGGTGGGCTCTGTGCGGTGCATCACCACCATCTGAGTGGGCTGGTCCAGGGACGCCTTTTGAACAAGAGGACACAATAGGTTTAGAGAACAACATTGAGAAAAGAATTGTACATGCAAAGATGAAAAGGAAATGAAGTAGAGAAGTCAGAAACGTACCATCAGCTCCTCGTTGATGATCATCTTGCTGATGATGCTGTGAACTGTTGGGAACTCCAACTCAAACATCTCAGAAAGTGTTCCCATGCTAAAGGACAGATGGACATACAGGAAAAATGATCATTAATGAAAGAAAATTGAGCCATTTTAGATGTTTTAAGTTTGCGTGAGTAGGCAGTGCAACATCTGAATAGATATAGAAATACAAACTGACGCCTTATCTCAGAGAACACGGTGCAACACTAACAGTCAGGCTTGGATTTTCGTCATTTTAGGGGCAAGGCCATTTGGCCTTTGGTGTCACATTTTTTCAGGGCGCAAAGGCCATTGAGGGAAACATTTGGATTTGGAGCTTACGAATAAATAACTTCACTTTCTGATAAGAAAAACACACGAATGACATGGAAAACAAATCACTTTTTTAATATCAATAATGTCAAACATGATATCATCATATAGGCCTATGCCTCCTTAGTATTACCGTATATAAAATGAAATACTCTACTTTGAATAATTAGTGTTTGGTATGTTTTCCATCTCCTACTTCTCCCATTCACAAATCTGAAATCAAAAAATCTAAAATTCTACTAATATGTAACAAATATATTCCATTTCAGAGCAGAAGAAAGCCTTCAGGTCAAACTCTGCACTACATCATTCAGCAGTGCACAGTGAAGCTCCAACATTCAACTGCATGAACAAGCAATACTTTGAAATGCAAGTGTGTGTGTGTGTGTGTGTGTGTGTGTGTGAGAGAGTCTCTTTAATCAACTCCTCACAGCTCCTCATATCTGTTCAGAAACTGGACAAAAGTTAAACATGTACAAACCACAGACTGTCTGTGTCACGGCGAATACAGTCGCTGCTTTAATTCTGTCTTTAGGACGTTGTTGTGAGTTTGGACGGAGCAGATACAGGTTAGTTAGCCTGATCTGATCGAATGGAGATCGCTCCATTCAGAGAACACGCATTTTAAAGGTTGTTCGCCTGCCGTCTTGTCTGCACACTTGTCAAAGCATGGTTTTTACTAACCGTTATCAGTATTTAGTTCACGGTAAAATAGGTTAATTTTGTCGTAGTTTCCACCACAGTATTTACATGGATATAAGCCCCGCCCCCTCTCCAGCGCGTCCTGTTTGAATGACAGGAGTAAACACAGCTGACAGCGCGGTGAAACTCCAGCGGTTAGAGCGATGAGAATATTCGCATCGCGTCCGTTGTGAACGCAGCATATGCAGTTCAGAAACCACTGTTCTGACGCTTTTAAAGCAACTTCGAGATTTTAACAGTATCAGGGGCACACAGGCCATGGTGGCCGTAGGACGTACAATTATTTTCGGGGCTTCACGGCCAGACCGAGGGTCAATGACGGCATGGCCGTCATGGCCGCCGGTGAAAATCCTACCCTGCTAACAGTGCTTCGCTAGTGACTGGTGTTAGCATCTTGTTCTCACCTGATGGAGTCGTACACACTGCTGTACGTGAACAGATAAGTCCTCAGGGACTCTTCTTGGATCTTCCTATAAAAAGAAAGGCAATAAGTAAATTCATAATAAATTCACTTCAACAAGGAAAGCACAATGACTTTATACCTACAAATATAATGCAAGTGCCAGATTAAATCATCATGGGATGATCTGAAATAATAATCTGAATGATCACTGTTGTATGAATTAATATAATGTGCAATATGTGCCAGATGTGCAATATATATAGATGCCGTTAATAACTGTGCAATATATACCTGGCTGCTAAATCCTAACAACTGTTACAGGATGTGTTTTTTTTTTTATTATGTAACTTTTTATATATTTTTTATTATATCATAACTGAGTACTTTTTTTTAATGCATGTCACATATTTAACATATGTAACATTAAGCTGTCCGTGGCTCTTTCTCCTGCTGTAACGATGCAAATGTCCCCTCCGTGGGACTAATAAAGGTATTCTGATTCTGATAAAAGCTAGATCAGATTTAATTCCCTAAAATCATTAAGCTTGTAACAAACCCTAACTGATGGATGAGAGGTGTATGCTAACCTGACGAGCATCTCGCGCACTCGCTGCGTCTCGGGGAACAGGTCCCACACCTTGCTGTTCATCTTCTGGTTGATGATGAAGGAGTGGCAGGTGCGCCAGTCTCCCATCTTCATGGCCTTACTGGCGGCCACCACATGCTCCCTCATGCTCTCGGGGGGTCCTGCGGGACAAACAGAGCTACAGTTAGACTCTGTTTCCCTTTGAGTTAAACAACCTGGTGTAAAGAGATGCTAGAGGACATGTTACACACCCAGAAGAGGCTGTCTCTCTCCCACTCTCAGCTGGTGATGGAACTGCTTGCTGATCATCCTGCGGCGGGCATCGAACTCGTGGGCGGCCATGTAGGGGATCTCCAGCAGCATGGCGGACACCAGGTACACACACTCCAGCAGCTCCAGGTTGATGTGCATGTGGAACGGCACCTGCGAGCGAGATTAAAGCAATGTTATGACAATGTCAGCATTACTGAATGCATCGTCGGTAGGCCAGACTTTCTAGGAAGATTTCTTGGAAATTTGTCCAAAAGTTGTAAGATTCAAGGTTTGTACAGTTTCGAAAAAATTAAAATCGAAGTCTTAAAGGTAGGGTAGGTAAGAATGGAGAAACCAGCTCGAGTGCGCTAGAATTTGAAAGTACGAAACCGGAAAAAATCTGCCCCTTCCTTCAGACTTCCTCACAGAGCCCCTCCTCCAACACACACGAACGCGCACATGACCAATGAGGGCACGAGGTAAGTTTGTGCACAGATGGAAGGCTGACAGGCAGGTAGGCCATCCAGTTATTTTAGCCGGGCCGGCTCAGATGATTGGTCGTGCTTTTTACAGCGCCAAGGCTTCCACAGATGACATTTTTTTATGTATTTATTGTCAAAGCATTTAATATATTCATTGCTATCGGGATGTTAAGAGCATTCCATGGAATATAACAACAAGTGTTTCTGAAGTGAATTACCTACCCCACCTTTAACTAACAACAACTAAACTTAAATGCCTACACATTTGAAACCTATATAATCAAATCTAAAATTGATACTATAAATGTATATTTAGGAAAAATAAAGTTGACAGAATGAGTTCATACCCATTGTATTCGATGTATACTGTAACAACCTCATTCATTCATCAGCCTAGATTAAACCAAGCAGGTTTACCAACAAGGAAAACAAACATGATCTCAATCATAGGACTTACATTACATTGCATTTAGCTGACGCTTTTATCCAAAGCAACTTACAATAAGTGCATTCGACCAACAAGATACAAACTTGAAGAAAACAGAATCATATAAGTACATCAGGTTTCATAGAGCCAAAACATTTCAAGTGCTACTCAACTGGCTTTAGATAAGCCAGTCCTTTGTTAGTATATAAGTGCTTTGTTAGCAATCTTTGTTAGTAATTCTATCGCTCGAAGTGGAGTCGAAAGAGATGAGTTTTCAGTCTGCGCCGGAATGTGTGCTTTCTGCTGTCCTGATTTCAATGGTGAGCTCATTCCACCATTTTGGAGCCAGGATAGCAAACCGACGTGTTTTTGCTGATGGGAACTTGGGTCCCCCTCGCAGTGCTGGTGCAGCGAGCCGTTTGGCTGATGCAGAGCGGAGTGCACGTGCTGGGGTGTATAGTTTAACCATGTCCTGGATGTAGGAAGGGCCAGATCCATTCGCAGCATGGTACGCTAGTACCAGTGTCTTGAAGTGGATTCTAGCAGTTACTGGAAGCCAGTGAAGTGAGCGGAGGAGTGGAGTGGTGTGGGAGAATTTAGGAAGGTTGAAGACCAGACGAGCCGCTGCATTCTGGATGAGCTGCAGAGGTCGGATGGCACATGCAGGTAGACCAGCCAGGAGGGAGTTGCAGTAGTCTAGGCGTGAGATGACGAGAGCCTGGACCAGAAGCTGCAACGCTTTCTGGGTCAGGAGGGGAAGTATCCTGCTGATGTTGTACAGAGTGTATCTGCAGCAGCGGGTTGTAGCAGTGATGTTTGCAGTGAAGGACAGGTTGTTCTCCAGGGTCACACCCAGATTCCTTGCAGTCTGAGTCGGGGAAACAATAACAAACAAACAAACAACTTACTTGTCTTCTCTTCTCGATCTTCTCCTGCTCTGTGTTCCTCTCCTGCATGTTCCTCATCAGCAGACCCTGACCCAGCAGCTCCTTGGCGCGGCCAGAGGACTGGATGTCCAGCAGGGCATTGTGGGCGTCTTTGATCATGCCCTGCCTAAAGGCGCAGATGCCAAGCTGCACCATGGTTCTGTTGTACAGGATCTACACAAGAGAGGGAGAGAGGTTTTTAGACACAAAGCTACACAAGAGAGCCGCTATGAACCCTAAATAAAAAAGACAGCCTGCTCACCTGTACGGGGGGGTCGGCGTGCTGGATGTTGTCCTGCAGGTGGCTCATCAGCATCAGGTCGCGGGCCTGGTACCAGCGGGAGTGCAGCGCGTGGTGGTAGATGTGGCAGAGGATGGCGCAGGTACGGATGCGGTCGGTGCGATCCTTGGCGTAGATGAACTTGCAGAGACGTTCCATGATCACAGCGCTCTCCTCGCCCTCCTCCTGGTCCTGGTCCTGGTCCTGGTCCGACTGAGGCGCAGAAACACAACTCAGCTCAGACATCGGTACATTAGAGACGGCTGCGTTTTGAAAACAAGCACTCAGCTTTTCGCAGGTGGGAAAATACTCTTCTGCCATTTTGCAGTTTCTCTTTCTGGGTTCAACGCTTTTTTCCCAGTTGTATGACATTATAAAGATGTATTTTATTTAGCTTTAGCGTGATATATTTCCAACCAATATGGCAGTTACATCACACTCGACACCATGCCGGCAATCGAGACTCATAAAGGTCAAGTCAAAAAACTAATTATCTGTTAGCTTTTACTTAATAAGAATGTATAGTCAAGCAAAGGCATAGCAGTCAGTGCTAATAAGACAGAACGTTTAAAACTAAGTTTTTTTAATCTCCCTCTTTTAAATAAAAAGATATGCTGATGTCTCTCACCTTGGTCTGGACCGGGGGGCCCAGGGCGCGGCGGTGAGCCTTGTAGTCGAACTTGTAGTAGGTGTGCATGATTCTGCGCAGGTAGATGCGGCAGATCTCCTCCGTGCTGCCCTTGGTCTCCATGTAGTTGAGCAGCCGGTCGATGACGCCACAGACGTGACCCTCATCCTTCAGATTGTCCACATACTCTGGGGGAAGAGTGAGGAAGAGAGCAATGAGCTACTAGGAAAAGCTTTAATTCAATTTCAAAAAGTCTAGGAGTTACGTTCACAACTAAAATGATAGTGTTTGATTCAGGCATAGCTGACCTTGTGAATGAGGATCGGTGTTCTGCATGATCTTGGTGAACTCTTCATCCATCCTCTCTACCAGCGTTAAGATGCACCCACGCACCCTGAATGGCTGACAAACACAACAAAGCAATACATATTTATTTGTATTGCAATGCCACCCTCTCTGTAGTACCACACACAACCACAAGGATTATGCGTTGTTCAAATAATGCCCAATACAATAAACCACATATCAGAAATGAGAGAAACAGAAGATGCCTGGTCTGAGATGATCAGACTCTCGCTGTCCTCGGCGATGTTCTCTCCGATGAAGATGTCGTTGTGTTCAAACAGGATGTCCAGCAGCTCATCGATACATTCCAAGCACTTCTTCCACATATCAGGCTGAAGAGAAAACATAATGACGCAATAGTTGACCACATTTCGCTTCATTCAAACAAGATGTTTGTTGATTTATCTTAACATTATTACACTTAATACTATAAAGGAAATGTCAATGGCCCTGTTGTATTAATATATAAACAGGCATGTTGATTCGTTCAAAACATTTTTATTCATTATTTTAACTTTTTCAGCTTAACACTAAAACAACCATTTTTACATTAAGTTAAAAAAAAAGGTGCTTCTACCTTCATGAAAGCAGCCAGGTTGGGGTTGTAGTCGTACAGGGAGGCAATGATGTTGAACTTAATCTTGACCGTGATACCTTCGCCCAAATGATTCTCAGCAGCGATGTTTGCCAGAGCATGGAGCAGTTCAATCTGGGCAGCCCTGTCAGGAGGACAGGAGAAAGGGAGCGGAGATTAAGTAAGAGAAATAGGTAGAATTACAAAATGTGTGTTTTTATATGCATTTTCTGCAGTGATTTGAAGTGCCTATTCATTTCTTGCAATTGACTATACTTGCATTCAAAGACATTACAGATATTAAGGGGTTAAGAGGTTCCTACTTGTCAGTTGCTTTGCTATAAAATACATCAATGTGCAACTTGTTTATTGGAAATAATTGTACATGCATGAATGGTAATATGCACTGACCTGTCCGTGCCCTTTTTGCCTCTTGCTTGCAGGATCTCATTCAGCTTCTTCACCACCACAGGAACGTTGATCTCCGTGCCTTTGGCAAACATCTTGGGCTTCTCCTGGCAGATTGGAAGAAAACACACAACATAAATATTGAAACAATGCGTTTATGAAAGCAGTAAATCTGAAAAGACCTCTTCTTTACCATGACCATGCCTCCCTTCACTTCCTGCCAGGCTTCTCCTCCCTCCTCCTCAGCCTCCTCCTCTATGCGCTCCTTCCTCTTGATCTTCTTCTTCTTGCCGAGCTTCTTGTCGCCGGGCTTATCTTCCCTGAGGACAGAAAGAGATGTGGTGGTGAGTAGGGATGCTCCCATCGGGTATTTTGGGGCCGATCACCGGAATCAGTATCGGCCGATACCGATCGCCGATCCGATCGAGTGGGCGGGGCCTATGGGGATCTTCCATTTAAAGTGATGTTTACAACTCAGTTAATGGGGCTCATTTTTATATTGCTTCAGTTTATAATCGTAACGGGTCGAAAAGTTCAGATACATTTTTCAATAGGCCTACATGATGGGCTTCCACAAACAACAACCAACATCATTATTACATTCAAATGAAGTACATTATTCAAGTTTACATTAACTTTGGAGAATAACACGGGAGAAATGAGCGAGCTCTCGGAGCATCCCTAGTGGTGAGTTAACATGGTATCTTGAGAGGGAAAGCAGTGGCATGCGTGTCCAGTTTGGGTTATATTTTCTAAATGTGTTGGAAACATAAAAACCAAAGCTAGGTAGACTCACTTCTTGAGGAAGACTGCAGCGATGGAAGCATGCTTTCCCTCCCCATCATCCGAGCTCTCACTGCCACTGTCGACAGTGTCTGATCCCCAGTCTTCCCCATCTTCGTCATCACTGCTAGACGAGGACTCATCCTGTTAAGGGAGAAACACAGCATATTAACATTAGAACCATGTGTTGTCACGAGGTTTATCTTTCTCTTTGTTGTACATTCTCATGATGGCCTCTTACCCCGGATCCCTTCTTGAGGAACGCGCTGGCATCTTGGATCACCTCAGGTTTTTTCTTTAAGAAGTCCTTGGCCGACATTACCTCTTCCTCGCTATCAGAAGATGAGCCTTCTAGAAAATGTACGAGGTTTTGAGAGATGATGCTTGCAGAGGTAATACAACTAAATGCAGTTTGCCCTGACAACTTTAGTTAACTTGTATATATTTAATTTGCTTAAACAGCAAGCTTACCAGAATCTGCTGCCTCCTTCTCCTCCTCTTCATCAGCGGACTCCTGTGGGTTCTAATAGGGAGAAAGAAGACATTGAGATATTGTTTTTGACCTTTGCTTATCCAGGCTGCACAGTGACACACATGGAAGCTGCTGGGCAGAGCTGCAGTCTGACATGCCAACGCTCCTCTCTTACTACAACTCACACAGATTCATTTTACATTTTTAAACTCCCACAGCAACCAGCCACATTTATGATTTTTTTTTTAAGCACAGGACGACTTAGAATAAGTTTCTAAATGTACCTCCTTGTATGCAGCTACTTCTGTTTCGTAGTCTCTGTTGTACTTGCGGATCTTCTGACGCAGTGTACTGAGGGCCTTTGCGTTGTTTTTGTTCATCTTCTTCTTGCCCTCTTTGTCCTCCCAAAGCTGGAAAAAAAACAACATTTATTATATCGGATTTATTTATTAACTCGGTTAATATATATTGTTTGCTGCAGGCATATCAAAACACGTTGTTAAATGACATAGTTGGTATTTGTAGACTTGTGATGGGAGCTACTGACCTGATTCACATAGTCCTCCAGGTCGGCCAGAAGACGGATATAAAAAGGGGGAACCCCCTCTTTGTCCACTATAGTCTTGCTTTTGAGGAAGGCTCGACATAACTGCTCAAAATCCTCCAGACATTTGGACATGTCACGAATCTTCATAGCATTTCGGATCGTTTTGATGAGGTTGGTCAACTCCTCAAACCTAATATATAATAATAGTTTTATTTAGAATAATAGTCGATAAGGAAATCTGCAGTTTATTACATAGACACTTAAAGAGTGACCACACAAACCTTTTGTCTTTGGCGCTGCGCACAATTCTCTTGGTGTCCTCCTCGTCATCACTGATAAGCAAGGACCTGTGAAAACAATAACGCTGTGTGAGATTACTAGAAAAAGTTGCATTAGGGTCCTGATGATAGGATTTATAGTAAGCAATACTGACTGCTTGAAATTTCCTCCGGGTGCTTTAGAGAGGATTTCATCAGCAGATGAAGACTCCTCTGACTCACTGTCAGACCCGGTGGCAAAGAAACGGGACATGGCTGAAGGGAGATGTCAATCTGTGAGGAGAAAAATACATCATGTGAGGAACAGTATAAAAGACAATACAGCTGTGCTACATAATAATTTGTAGTAAAATAGTTTAGCTTCCTAGTATTACATTCCTTCTAATAATTGAATCAATTGGTGTCACTCAATTTGAAGGAGATTCCAGGTGAAGGCAGGTCCAAATATGTTTTCATTTAAAAAAGATACTCTTGCATCACACAGAGAAAATAATGTTGCTCAGACGGTAAACAAAAAGTGAATAATACTGTGTGTAAGACATATCAATTCAGTTTGTTGCTGGTGTGATACGAGAATAACAATGTGAATGGAGTTTTGTCAAGCTAGCTATTATTCGTCAATAAGAAGCTACTTTGTTGCTGCTTAATCATCTACATTTCCCTATGGGGATCATTTTAAGTACATCTTATCTCATAACGTCAGAAACCGGCACTATAGAGAGGCGAAGTCCCGCCCTTATACTTCCGACCCATGGGACCTTATTTCGGAAAAATTATGTATTGAAGTCAATGGGGAGAGAAAACTTATCTTTCGATCCCGTTTGAATTGTGCCACGAATCTTAAAAAATCTTAAAAAATAATTTCCATGTCAAAAAAGTCACAGTTTGTCGTAAAACTGTTGAAATTTAAGACTATGAAAAATACGCAACTAGAAAGACTACAAATCCCAGAGTCGCGTAAGTGATCACGTTAGTTAGCATTACAGCCTTAGCCTTAGCCTTGTCATTTTTTATTAGCCTTAACATGAAGTAACATGAAGTAACCCAAAATGTTAAACAGTAAGAGTAGTAGTCATATTTCGTGAACCCTTTGAAGAGCACTGTCACACCCGTGTGATCATTCTATAATACACCGTTTAAGCCACGCTACATTAGCATCGGCGATCTTTTCTACTTCATGCTATCTGCACAAATGGTTAACATTGAACATTAAAAAGATCAGGCAGTTCAGGCAGGCAGCTTTGCATGACATTCTTCTGGACGTGTTTAATTGTGGTGATATCAAACTATACAACAAACGTAAATTGCAGCTACATGCCATACACATACAGTTATTTTACAACTAATGGAATTAAATACATACCGTATCAAATTAATTATAAAGCTAACGTTGATTTATATCTACTAAAACAACGCGAACACTAACGTGGCGCGGGGTTAATGCTAAGCTAATGCTGCAGAGCACAGGGCCCACCCACATGTTTAGCTGTTAAAAACACTACAGGCACGGACACACCAGGCCGATTATCGGCGTCGGTGGGCGTCAGGCCGACGATGAGCGTCGACACGCCCTACTCAGATTGGTGTGTCCCGCACCGTCGGGTCTTTTCAGCCGGGCCGACGCCTTTTCGGCCGAAAACCCGCTGATTCAACATGTTGAATACAATAATCAACCAAAGTGTAGTCAACTGTTGAGACCGACTCACCTGCGTCCTTGTGAAAGTTATCCTTCTTCTTCTTCTTTTCTTTAATGGCGAATCGCTTCCACTTGGAGCATATATCGCCACCTACTGTTGATTTATTTAATGTTCATGTTAAATCCTTGTCCTCGGACCAGTGTTTTTGAGAAACTTGAAGATCAGCTTGTTTACTTCATTTCTTGAGTTACTTTCGTATATTGCCTTGAAATCCATGTCCTTGATGTTATGTGGTTCCAGTGCAGTTTTCAGCATGAGTCTTTGCCTTGTATATTCCGGGCAGCTAAAAAATACATGATGTATTGTCTCTGGTTGTTGGCAACCATCACAATTGCCAGTTGGATGTTTTCCAATCAGATGTATTGATGAGTTTAATCCAGAGTGACCCAATTTTATCCTGCTGTTAATGCTCTGTTCTCTTCTACTACTCCCCCAAGTGCTTTCCGTTCCTACTTCCCTTTGTATCTGGCATAAATGTCTTCCTTCAGTGTTACTGTCCCACAACTTTTGCCATTGTTGCTTGATAACAACTTTTGTAACTGATTTGACTTCTGCTCTACTGATGGGTACAATTATATCAATCTGGTTTGCTTTCAAACTATTTTTTGCCAGTTGATCCACTACCTCATTCCCTCTAATACCCACATGCGCTGGAACCCACACAAATTGAACAACAATTCCCAAATGAACTAACCTAAACATTATGTGCAAAATTTCATGAAGAATGTCCTGACGACATACTGAAGAGAAGTTGTTTATACTCTCCAAAGCTGCGCTGGAGTCAGTGCAAATGACCACTCGCATTGGCTGTACTTCCTCTACCCACTGAAGTGCTAGTGAGATAGCCATCATCTCTACTGTGTATACTGCGATGTGATCACTCGTTCGCTTCCCCACTTTGACCTTTAACTCAGGAACATAAAATGCACAACTAGTTTGACCATTTTCTGGATTTTTGGATCCATCAGTAAATATTTGTATAAACTGCCCATATTGTTCATGTTCACATAAGCCTGCACGTTGATTTTATTTTTCATTGAATGTAACCCTTTCAATAAGGATAAATCTATTACAGGTTGAGGTAGCAACCATGGTGGAACAGCTGATAACAACACCGTGGACTAATATTCCATTCTTTAACTTTGAATTCCTTACATAATTCCGAAACACAAACACAAAAACATTCTTTTCTAATTTTGTTACTTTCCCAACTTGTTTTTACAGTTTGTTTAGTAGGGTGAGTATCTTCATGGCCCTGTAGATTTGCCCAGTAATTAACAATTAACTGTTTTCTCCTTTACATTACATTTCATTTAGCTGACGCTTTTTTCCAAAGCCACTTACAATTACCAATTACAGGGACATTCTCCCTGGAGTAACTAAGGACTGAGTGCCTTACTCAAGGGCACACTAGTGGTGGTGTTCCTGGCGGATTTGAACGCACAACCTTCCGATCTTCAGCCCACCTCACTATCCATTAGACCACCACTATCCTCAAAGAAATTGGTATTTCTCCGACCTCTACCTGAAGTGCCGACACTGGTGTAGATCTGACTGCCCACCACCCACAGCATATCCTTAGTGCTTGTGCCTGGACTCTATCTAATTTGTGTAGAGAAGAGTATGCAGCTGAACCATACACTATTAGTCCGTATTCTATGACTGATCTAATTAGGGCTGTGTATACGTTCCTCAAAGCAGCTTTATCAGCCCCCCTTAGTGCCTGCCAAGCACCTCATAACATTTAAAACCTTTTACATTTATTTACTACTTTATCAATGTGAGTACTCCATGTGACTCTCTCGTCCAACCATATTCCCAGAAACTTAAATGTCTTCACTTTCTTTAGTTCTTGTCCATAAAGTTTTAACCTCCTCACCTATCCTTTTCCTCGTAAAAAATAAAGTTTCAGTTTTTTCCACCGACAATCTAAACCCCCATGTCAGAGACCAGCTTTCAATTTCCGTAATGGCTTCCTGAATCTTATCTACAATATAATTTACATTTCTGCCCCTTTTCCAAATAGCTCCATCATCTGCAAAAAGTGACTTACCTATATCAGATCCTACATGTGTATATATATCATTTATCATGATAGAAAACAAAAGAGGACTGATTACACTCCCAGTTAAACTGTTGGCAGAGAGATAGCAGCTCTTTCACACACAGGCCCTTTCTCATTTCACTAATTTCCCCTCCTCGACTCCTCGAATCCTCGGTCCTCCGGTAGTGACCCGGAAATGAATTTCAGTGCGCCATATTGAAGGACATCTCATTTCTCTAAATGCACTTCGAGGACCGAGGATCGAGCGTCGAGGAGGCTCTCTGGAGGAGCTATAATCGAGGATACACTGATGGGTCCTCCACGAGTCCTCCGTGGATGCATTTCCGGCAACAGATGTTTCAAAGAGTCGTGGCGCACGGCCGGACTGATCTCAGCCAATGACAGCTCTGCATGCATCCCCTGGATATTATTTTATTAACTGCTTTCATCGCGACGCGATGTTTACAGTGAGAACAGCCGTGAGGTCCGTGCAGAAAGCAGAGCAGTGTGTATAATATCAACACATTCTCACTCCCAACTCGGCCTATGTTGACGTTATGTCAGGGTCCTTGTCGTCACTTTCCAACGCAAGGGGGGCCCTTTAGCGTCGAGTTTCAACTATCAGGGAGTCCCATTGACTTGCATAGAGCTCCCTGAACGTCGGTAATAGACGGGTTGGGATCTCGGCGAAATGCTCTCCGCAGATCCATTCTCACAGCGTTTATCAACCTTTTTCTAACTCAATATCAAGCCACACTTATTGTTTTTACTTCTTTATTTTAAGTGAATAATGTCGGACTTTTGTTGCCGTCAGTTAGGGGGAGAGTAGGGGCTCAGAAAACTGAGATCTGTATTGTTTCATCGTTTTTTCTTTCTAATTTTGTATTCTTTTCTAAACCACACACTGTTATTTACTCAACAATACGACACAATTATCCGTGTGTTTATTTATTTGTTTGATTGTATAATGTCGGACTTTTGGAGTCCGTCAGGACCGAGGGTCGGAGCAGCTCATAGTAGTTGCTTAAGAGTATTTTACACCCGGAAGTAAGTATTCTCTTCGCTTTGCTCAAACCCCGTGATGAGTCCTCAAGCTCTGTGATTGTGACAATTTTCATTCTCAGAATTATCTTTATTTGATTCAAATGTTTATATAACTAAATATAAGCCACTAAGGCAGGCGTGAACAACTCTAAAAACACGCTCTTTCATTCATATCTGGAGTCAGATAACATTGAACAGACGATGTGGAATATCTTTAACTTTGAAGCGGGTTTGACATGTTTTTTTATAAAGTGGTGTCAGAATCAGGTCAGACAAATAATAATCTAAAATATTCTACAGAAATAGTTCAGTCAGACCAAACACAAATTAATGAATTCTGGAAATATCTCCTCCATCACCGAATTCAATAAATCACACATCAATTTCCATTTTGGTCAGATATATTTCATGAGGAGGAAAAACAAGACGTGTGAGATCAGTGTGTGAATAAAAGAGTCTTTACAGTTCAGAGGGCTGGACTTTGGACATGCCTGTCTTAAAGGGGAAATACACTGACCTCTGCTGTCTCTTTATTCTAAACATGTGTTTATTTTAGTTTCACTAATGTTGTTGTTGTTGTTGTTGTTGTTATTGAGTTTGATAATCTGCTTTTTGATCAAACTGTCAACCTTTATTAAATTGAAACACGTGCATTTAGCTGACACTTTTATCCAAGTAACGTCATGTTCATCAAATATGCTGAACTGCTTCCTTTAGAGGAAAGAAGAGATATATATTCTTTACATTTTAAATGATCTCACCCAGATTCAGATCTTTATGTCAGGTTATAGTTCAACCTTCTCTGTTTTATTGAAACTATGTCGTTATAAATTGTTCATTTTAAATGTTGAAATCAGAGTTTTATTACATGGAATTTTTACATTTTAAACTTGTATAATCATATGAAACATACAGAGTTACTGGGTTTAAATTAACTCCGACGGACCTCTTCGTCAGGGAATAAATTCCTTTTTTAAAGTAAATGTTAAACCCAGTTTTCCCAGGAGAAGCCTAAACAGAGAGGACGACCCATTGCTGTTCAGCGTGGATTATCAAATGCACACGTTTATAAACTCTAAAGGATTTATCTCAATCTAAAATACAGATTTCTTGGCAGCGGTGTGTTATCGAGTTTTAACAACCTCTTAAACTTCCAATTTGACCAATCAGAATTGAGTATTCACCTAAGACGTTTAATAAAAAATAATAATATATAGTAAAGTAAAATATATAATGGAGACGATAAAGTAATGTGTGCACTACATTAATATATAAAAACATGTTTGTTACAATAGAGTTGTGCATTAATATTAATAATGATGTCACTCAGATTATTAAAGCAGCAACAATCACATTTAATGAGAAAAGAGCAAACAGACGTTACAATGCTGTCAAATAATAAACTAACTAACATTTCTGATTAAATCAGTTTCACAAGAACAGAGGATTCTTCAGACTGAAAACAAGTTGCTTCTTTTCCTCATTTTATTCATGTTTATTTCCTCACTGACATGACGCGTCTCAAAGTAAATAAAAAAATGTCAAACTTTGATTTCAGTTTTGACAAGGACTCCATTTCTCCCCTCGGTTTTCTCGCTTTTTACGTTTTCTCTCTGTTAATTGATGAAGAAAAAAGCTGACACGTCTTCACTTCAGCGGGCGCCATCTTTAAATTCATCTCTTTGCTTTCAAAGGTAGCACTTTGATGTTCTCAGTAGTAACCAAATGACTTAAAGGGGACCTATTGTGCATAATCCTCTTCTCCATGTCTCTTCTACATCAACATGTGTCCCCTCTGTGGAAAGAGACTCTGAAAGTTTCAGGAAAAATTCTCTCTCTTTTCTCCTGATCCATTTATATAAAAACCTGTCTGAAAATGAGCTGATCAGATTTTGGCCACTTGATGATGTGATTACGTTTTTTTGGCTTGTGTAACCATTAGCCAATCACCAACCAAGGTAACCCCCCCCCATCCTGAATCTCCTCCTAGAGCACCATTGAGTTCTTTTTAACCAAATCTCTCTCAGAGGGGCGTGGGGAGGGGCTCCTTATTTTCATCTAAAGTAACAGACAGAGAATCAGCACTATTGAAACAGGGCTGAAACAGAGGGGATTATGGGATGCTGCAATGATCTGTTTGGTATTTCAGACAAAAACTTCAGAGAGATCTTCTGTATATATGTGAGACCTGTAATATATTGATGAAAAACAGTGTAATAACAATACCTTTAATAGCAGCACATTAACATAACAACAAGCTGTTTAGATGGACTCAGTGTGAATGCGTTGGTGGCGCACCACTCGTAATAAAGGTTTTCTCACACTGCTCACACCAGTAGGGTTTCTCTCCGGTGTGAAGGCGTCGGTGGACCTGTAGGCTGTAGGCCCGAGCGAAGGTCTTCCCACAAAGGTCACACCAGTATGGTTTCTCTCCAGTGTGAGTACGCTGGTGACGATTTAGTGCACATAGCCTCGGGAAAGCTTTTCCACATTGGTTGCAGCTGTGTGGTTTCTCTCCAGAATGAATACGTCTGTGTTTCTTCAGGTCACTATGGGTGGCGAAAGATTTCTCACATTGGTCACAGCTGAATGGTTTCTCTCCAGTGTGAATGTAATTGTGAGTTTTCAAATGAACTTTTTTGGAGAATGCCGCCCCACATTGGTCGCAGCTATATGGTTTCTCTCCAGTATGAATGCCATAATGGGCTCTTAAATCGTCAGCTGATGAAAAAGCTTTCCCACATAGGCCACAGATGTGTGGTTTCTCTCCAGTGTGGGATATGCTATGTCTGTTGAGGTGACACTTCTGTTTGAAAGATTTCCCACATTGGTCACAGCTGTAGGGTTTCTCTCCGGTGTGAACTCGCTGATGAATCAATAGATATCCAGACGTTGCAAAGGACTTGTCACAGTGCTGACAGCTGTGACTTCGGGGACCCTCTCTTGTTCTCGGTTTCTAAAGAAAACAGACAGAGAGAGACTCAGTTAGGTGCCAGAAATAACATTTAGAGCATGTCAGTGTAATATAACCATGGATGTATAATAAGAACTGGATACAGCTCGTTAGTTCCAATGAGAGTTGCTCATTGGTGCAGTAAGCCAAAATGGCCCGACGTTCTCGAGAGCAAATCGTCACAAATTACCCATCATGCCTTGCTGTCGAGAGCATGCGCAGTTGAGTTTCCCCGTAAGCCCCGCCCCCGATCTCCCACCCAGTAGAATGAATGGAGAGAAGATACATTTCGATTCAGCTTTAAAAACATTTGACAACTTTTAAAACCTAATGATTCAAATAAGCGCTATAAAAGTGTTGTAGTACCAGCGACTACCAATATTTTCATAAGCGAACCGTGCTGTAGTTCCTTTTTAGCCCAACATTAGCCACCTTTAGCTTAGCGGTGGCGACGTGAAGTCATGTGACCGTGCTGTAGTTCCTTTTTAGCCCAACATTAGCCACCTTTAGCTTAGCGGTGGCGACGTGAAGTCATGTGACCGTGCTGTAGTTCCTTTAGCCCAACATTAGCCACCTTTAGCTTAGCGGTGGCGACGTGAAGTCATGTGACCGTGCTGTAGTTCCTTTTTAGCCCAACATTAGCCACCTTTAGCTTAGCGGTGGAGACGTGAAGTCATGTGACCGTGCTGTAGTTCCTTTTTAGCCCAACATTAGCCACCTTTAGCTTAGCGGTGGAGACGTGAAGTCATGTGACCGTGCTGTAGTTCCTTTATAGCCCAACATTAGCCACTTTTACATCAGAAATCATAACGTGGTTTTAATATGTGAAGATAATTCTGATGAACAAAATGTGTAAGTATCGTAAAAGTTTGTTTAACACAGAGATTATTTTCTGCAAAAATCCAATTGACATTTAATTGAGGAAACCAGGGCGATGCTGCTGGATTTAAATTAAAAATATTTAGCTTTCGGGACAATCTTGTCCAAAATGGGTCTATGTAAGGCCGTCTCTTTCACTCTGTGTCGTTTTTAACCTGCTTGCCAGAATATATCCCTTAAAAGACGGTCTTATTTCAGTACAACAGAAACTATTCCTCACCATTTTATTAGTTTCTATTGGTTAAACTCGACCACAGTAGAAATAGTATAGAAGTACAAAACTCATTCCTCAGAACGGCCAATTCTGGAACCATATAGGCGTGTGTAAATCACATAACATTGGATACAACACATTTTACACTGCTGAGAGTAAACCAGTTTTATGTTGATTAAACCTGTTGCATAAGATATTTTGTAACCATTGTTGTCCATGTATAGAGAGGGAAAATGTTGTCAACAACTCATCAGCGCAGAGAAAGGGGTAAAGACACTCATGGGCTT
>CM062265.1:4098451-4129405 GCA_031216635.1 Dissostichus eleginoides | reverse complement strand
GTGTGTAATCGTCTTATGGCCTGTGGGATGAAGCTGTCTCTGAGTCTGGTGGGTTTTGTCCTGATGCTGCGGCAGGAGGACCACTAGTGTCCCACTGCGGAGCTCCATGCTGGGGCCCGCCTCCACCGTGGGGCCTATGGTGGAAAACCACTATTTCTAAACTTTGTTCAGGCTGAAAATCGTGTATTTTTACTTTGCTTTCTTATCATAAATAACGTTGGGAAACTGTATTAACTGACTTTACACAGTGTGTGTTTAGATACTTTATATAAATAAATAAAATGTGTCACCTGTATTCTGTCCTCGTCCAGCTCCAGTCTGACCGCCAGCTGCTCTCTAAGCTGGATACCTGGATAGCAGTTCACCTGGAACACTGTCTCTAGCACATTCACCTGCACACCCACACACACACACACACACACACACACACACACACACACACACAGACACACAGACACACAGATATAGATTAACAAATATATCCTTAACTTTATGACGTACTTAAAAGACAATTTAGATAAACAGGATTTCAGGGATTCTAGCCTTAGCAGACCATTTACATGCACTAAAACCTATATTGTTACCTGGCAGTTGGTGAAGGCGGTGCGAGGTCTGCGTCCGATGTACCAGCTGCACGTTGGCCTCATCTGCTGATGATGATGAGGAGGAGGATATTTTTGTTTAGAGGAAATTCGGTGTCCTACGTTCTCCTTCTCTGCTCCAATCTCTGGGGAAATAAAAAAATGGGAAATTACACATTAAAAACCTTTGACAAACAATCAATACATTCTCACAACTTCAAAGTGAATGGAGGAACTTTCAAATGAGGCTTTCCTACCACCCTTTTTCACATATGTGTTAATACTTAGTTAAAAATCAGTTTATTAATGAATAGATAATATTTTACAGGTCAGTATTAATGGTAAATGTTGAAGATGTGTGATTTTATTCGATCTTTTTATTGCAGAGTCCTTCTTTAACTTCTTAAATTATATTTAAAACATATTATAACTTCTTTTTTTTAAGCTTTAATTGGAAATGTTACTTTACTTCCAAATATTACTAAAGTACAGTACTTTAGTAAATCTACTTAGTTACTTAACACCTCTGCCCATTTAACAAGGAACAAATAAACTTAATTGCACCTTAATATTGTAAATGACTTATCCGAGCAAAGGGAATTAAGGGTAAATTCTATATTTCTATAACGAATGTTAAACACTACAGCAAGATGCACTCAATGCATATCAGACTGATGGCTGGAAATAAAACTTCCAAGCAATGGTTTAAAATAAAACGTTTCCCCCTCACCTGCCCAGGGTCGGTGAAGTTTCCGGAAGTTTTCAGGTGTTTCCAGCTCTAGAATCCTCTCGATAAAGAACGCCGGCCTTTCTGTTTTCACACACGACGCCATAGTTCTAAATCTACCAAAACTCCTGCAGCCAAACCCAGAAAAGTAGCTCCATAAACCGACTCTCCTTCACCAGGGAGGATAAGGTCTGAGGTCTGAAAGCAGCTGAGAGTGAGGGTCTGCAGTCTGAGGGTCTGCAGTCTGAGGGTCTGCAGTCTGAGGGCTTCTGAAGCAGCAGGAACACAAACTGCTGCTTTAAATGACAGCGGAGGATTTACACCGGCCATTAATTAGAATGAATTACAGGCTTTCCATGTGAATGAGATTCCCTATGGTTCCTTACAACCACTAATCTGTGTGTGAGTGTGTGTTATTCAAATCTTTAAATAATACACCACTGTATGCGTTGTGTTATATAAGTGGTATGTATTGTAGAAGCACTTTTTACTTTACTTCTAATGTTTAAATACATTCTACCTTTAACTTCTTTACTTAAGATATATATTTTAGCTCATTTCTTTATTTATCTTTTATTTGAATCCTTTCATAGTTAAAGTAACTGAATCAGAAGACCGTTATTCGTCCCACAGAGGGGAAATGTACAATTGTAACAGCAAATAAAGATCCAAAGACAGCTTATTATCTCTCGAGAAGCATCAACATATAAAAAATAAAAGTAGAACTTCCACAATTTACAAAACACACATCCAGCACCAATAACAGTTTAGCATCCAGGTGAAAGTATTAAAGCTGGTAGAATAAATTGCACAGCTATTTATGGTACATATATATCTTGCACATTGCACAACAGGAGTGTTACATAATGAGGTATCTATGTAAACAATAGATACCTCCAATACCCCGCATGTTAGGCTTCACAGGTTTCCATTTGTTTGTTTATTTAGGATCCCCATTAGCTTCTGCTCTTGACAAAAGCTACTCTTCCTGGGGTCCGACACTTAAAACAATACAACAATAATACAACAACATTCAAGACATAAGTCCTGACATCATTAACAACATTAACAATCTCATTCACTTTCAATATCAATCTCAGCCAAGGTTGAGTGCACAAGACACCCACCAGTACAAAGCATGAGATAACATTCAATTGGGGTTCACAGTTCACAAGGGGTACATGGTCAATAGCAGATGGCCCTTCAATCTCTTCTTGAAAGACGCTCTGGACTCTATTTCAGCAAGGTAGTTTGGCAATGAGTTCCATTACAGCTCTATAGCTCCATTTGCTTTCATTAGTTTGATAGTTTGGTTAAGAAATGGTGAAATAAAGCTTCTGAGTATTTCCTGAGGTCTGAATCTGGTTTTCTACTGTCAAAAATGTTTGATTTGACACTAAGATAACTCATATACGACAAGTGAAAGTGCATTTATTTAAATTAAATTGTCACAAAACCCATTTTCCCCCGGGATACAAAAAAAAAACTGATTCTAAAATTCCCAACTCTGCAAAAAGGAAGTCTTTGCAAACTTCACAGGAGACAACAACAACATTTTGTTTACAGCATGTGTGTTTATTTAAATCTGAGTTTTCCCAGTCTGATTAGGATGAGGAGCCTTTCATAAAAAACACAAAGCATAATTCCTCCCTTTTCTTCTGAATTACCAAAGTAGAAAATCAGTTTCCCTAAAACATGCCTCCATGCTTCTGCTGCAGCTCTGAGTTCAATCTAATAATAATAATAATAGCAGTGATGATAATGACAGCAATAATAATGATCCACTAATACTATTATCCTAATCTGTGTGTGTTGTGATGCAGATGCAGCTCGTAGCGTCTGAAAGCAGGAGAAGCAGCAGGGGGGGGGGGGACCTTTCAGGAGAAGATTAGCTTCTGATGAAGGCCTGAAGCACACTTGTTTATTTATCCCTCAGAAAGAGCTTTTCTACGGGGGAATTACGCAGAGAGACAACCTCCGAACAAACAGTTTATCCTCCTACTACTCACGGGCATTTCCAGTTGTCATATTGAGTAATTGAGCACATTTCAGTCTCTTTAGAGGACTTCAAACCTGGCAACCTGTGACAAAAATTCATGTTCCTTCAATGTTATATTCACAAGAAAATAGGCGGATGGCTTTTATTGATGCTCTAAATCAAGGGTATTCAAATACAAATCTTAAAGGTCCAAAGAAAATTTTCAATAAGACAAAGGTCCGTTTATTACGGTCATTCACACTTTTAAACAATTGCAACAAGATTCTTAACACGAGGTTGCAAAAACAAAAATAATCTGTATGCAGCAGTTTTCATTGTTATGTGTCTGTGCTTGATCCCTAAGAGTCGCAGCTGCACCCTCTTTCCTTCAGCATTCCCATTATTGCTTTATAAATGTCTTCCCCCCTTGTGTGTCCACTGAGATTTGTCAGGCCCAACACATCTTCAACAAACTCCCCCTTTGCCTCATCATAAAATCTCACAAACACCAGCAACTGAAATTGTCAGTGGTGTCAGTGGACTCATCCACAGCTAAGGAAATGCACTGTGCGTTTCTTATTCCATCACAAAGCTGATGAATCAAATCACCAGCCAGTACTTCTGTTCTTCTGGTTGCTGTGGAATCTGAGAGGGGGATTTGCTTGATTTGACCTGTTATTTCCTCTTTTTGTTTGCCTTCAAACATGGTTTCCATCACTTCAGTCATGCATTATTTTATTATTTCTGCATCAGAGAATTGCTTAAACACCCATGCCACTCTGAGTGAGGACTCAGTTGCCTTTTCTCGTTGGGACATAGATGTAACAAGGATCCTGCTTGCAGCTTGATATTATGATTGCATCCCATTTATTTTTTTGGTTCTTACCGCTGTATTTTGAGGAAAGGTCGCTTCAAAATAATTGTGTTTTGTTTCATAGTTCCGTTTCAAATTGCCCCTCTTCACAAGAGCTACCGTTTCTTGGCATATTAGGCACATTGGTTTGGTGCTCGCTCGAGGGAGGATGAACCCATATTTTTCAGTCCATTCATCTTTGAATTGCCGATTTTCTCTGTCGACTTTTCTTTTACTGGTCATCTTTGAACATGCTTTTACTAGCTGCCTGCTGGTGAAACTAGGCTACTAGCTACAGTACAGATGCAACTAGATGAGCTGTCAACTCTCGCTCTGACTTTTTTTTTTTTAAACTCTCGCTCTGACTCAGACAGGTTGAAAGAGACGACACACGCATTCTTCCCACCCGCATTCCGCGAAGACCCGCCCTACTGTGCCTCTGATTCGCAGACTGTTGGTGGGGGGAAAAAACGCTGACGGGACGCTGAATGTGATTGGACCAAAGCGTTGACAGACACACACAGAAAGTGGAACAGTCGGACATGCAGAACGCTGTTTGCAGTGGACATAGCGGCTCATTTTGACTTGTTGCGTTGTGGCGATGTCTCGCAGATAATACAGATAATACAGATAATACAGATAATACACATAATACATATGAAAAGTATAATTTGCTCAGAGTCCAGAGACAGTTGTGGTTCGGTCCGGATCTGGACCGGAGTCCGGACATTGAGGATGCCTGCTCTAAATGTATCAAATCTTATGTTATTTACACAGCCAATAAGAAAACGTGTTAGTCTCAGGGGGCTTTACAGTGTGTCCAATCAAATACATGGATACCATTTTTGAATAGACATAACAAAATAGAAAATAGGCCAGGGGTGGGGAACCTCCGGGCCGTATATGGACCGCGAGACCATTTGGTACGGCCCTCGAGGTAATTTATAAACACACGCAAAAAAGAAAAAAATTAAAGAAATCTAGACCGCAAAATAATTAAACAAGCGAGTGCCTGTTTTTCCTGGCCAAGGTCAGGGTCGTTGAACACAACACGAGCCTAATGTGTCATCACGTGGTATATGTCTCGTTTGACAGGGGTGTAGTTCTGACGGAGAGCACCAGAACGCCGCTCCAACACTTCAGAAATTGCAGTACCCATAAGGAGCCGTACACATGCCTCAGTTTTTGCGTGGCTGTGTCTTTAGTTGAAAGCCCAGTGGCGATCTGTTCATCTGTCATACTGATCATACAGTCAATAACTTTGTTGTTATTAGCATCTGGTTAGCTAGCTATGCTAACGAATATAAGAAGCTTTTTCTCCAACCAGTGAGTTAAAGGCCCCATGTCATGGCCATTTCTACTGATCATATTTCCATTGTTGAGGTCTACTAGAATAGATTTAAATTGTGCAATTTTCCAAACTCACATTGGTTTCTCAAACAGCATCTCTGTATAGTATGTGTATTCACCAGGTATTCACTCTCTGTCCTAAATGGCTTGTTGGAGCTCCGGCCCCCCCCCTCCCTGTGAGCCCAGTGTGCTCTGATTGGTCAGGACGTTGCGAGGCTCGTTGCTCGTAGTTAACATGAAATCTTTCCCGTATGTGTACAAATGTCCTCTCAACTGCATTGAGACGTCAATTTCATTTACAAAATATGGTCAAATCTCCAGCCACTGGCAAGAACGTAGTCAAGTGGACAAAAAATGCAAAAATTACATTTTCCAGTAGGGGGCGCTCTAAGACTAAGTAATATCTTTGCTGCACTTGGGAAAAATAAAAATAAACTATATTTATGATGAAACTCGCTTTAAACGGGTAAACAACCAAACTTTGTGGGTGTGCTACAGCGGGTACCACCTGTCACTATACCAAGTTTGAAATCCCTGCGAGTTTATGAATATTTGACATTGTCCAAATGTCTCAATTTTCACAACAATACATCATATGGTGGCCTATATATCACCGTTTAAATATCAGCTCCAAATGTCAATGCATGTGGAAATATGAGCATGTCCATGCATTCTGGAAATATGTTGGTGTCCATTTAAAGGAACCTGTTTTGCATTGAAACCTTCCCTTTAATGTAAAACATTGTACACTTCAGGGACTGTTTCAATGTTAAATCAGTTCCTCCAATTGTATAGGCTAAAACACTCGTCCAGACGTTTAAAAACACTTTTTAAACATGATTTCCTGGCTCATACAGTGCTCTATTGAAGCCATAACAATGGATGTACTGTATTTAGTATAGCAAATGTCCCTTTGTTGTACAATTCCAATGCAAACTACAGTCCATCAATTGTACATGGTATAGCACTCTTCCAGCCGTTTAAACCACTTTTAAACCATTTTCCTGGCTCAGAAAGTGAGGTGCTGCAATCTGGTTGGTGTCCATTTAAAGGAACCTGTTTTGCATTGAAACCTTCCCTTTAATATACAACATTGTACACTTCAGGGACTGTTTGAATGTTAAATACAGTCCATTAATTGTACATGAATGAGGCTTCAATACCTCACTTTCTTACCCATACTAAAGCACTCCCCTCTCCCCCTCTTCCTCCAGGTGCTGCAGCCTGGTTCTCTGGGTACTCTATCTCCATATTTAAGACAGTTTCCCCGCATTTTAATCACTATTTCTGCCTTGGAAAGTGAGGTTCTCTACACACTTTTTCCCCTAAAATGATTTTAAATCATTATTTCTGCATTTAAATGCATTTATTTTATCATTAATACAGGGCTCTCAAGTTTTGAACAGAGTACAGAGTGAGATTTTGGCAGCGGCGGGGCTTTGGGTGGGGACGGTGGTCTTATCTGATAAATGACACATAAATTCATAGTGAAGGGATGTGTGTGTGTGTGTGTGTGTGTGTGTGTGTGTGTGTGTGTGTGTGTGTGTGTTTGTGTGATCAGTGTTTTTTGTTGTAGGTGTTGGTGGCAGTTTTTGAGGCCTTCAGCACTTGGGTTGGTGGCTCCCATCTGAAACAGTTTGGTTCCAGGCCTGCCATCTTCACTGTCATGATGGAGTAGAATAGCTGCAGAATAGCTGCTGAAATTAGCTAGCAGGGATTCAACCGGCTAGCTAGGCTAGTTTATGCATACTCTAGTCTAGTCAGTCAAACTGTTAGCTAACATAAAAGCTCCCTGGACATATATTCCATAACAACGGAAATCAATGATGAGATGACTTACTGTACTGAAAATATGGTCTTCTCCCACGTCGAGCAGTCTGTAGCCACGCAAAATGTCAGTGAGTGACTATGTGACAGCCGTCCTCTTTGGTTACTGTATTTCAGCGAGCGTCTTAATCATTGGAATGGAATCAGAATGTAATGTTGTAGCGGAATGTCTAAATCCTACCCGGATACAGCCATGTTATTTTCTAATTGGCTGTTCGACAGCTTACATTCTTTTGATTGGTTGTGCGTGGCTACAGTGATTCTGTACTAGTTTGTTTACAAAATTGCGGCGCAACTTGGTGGGCGGTACCCTGGAAAGAAATCTCTGCGTGAGAAATACAAGGTGTGGCGTGTGAGCGTGTGAATGGAGTGAAATGCGTGTGTCTCACGCCAAATGCGTGAGACTTGAAAGCCATGTTAATATGGTTCCCTGAAACAATGCACATACTCTGGAGCTCACTGGGGTCCTGTATATGATTTAATCAGGCGTTTTAACACTTTTTTCCATGAAAATAAAATTTTAATCACTATTATGGGGCTATATAAATCCAATTCCATGTAATTCAGAGCACAATTGTACCTTTTACTATTTAAATGTATTTGTATTATATATTTTTGGGCTAGGAAAGTGACATTTCTGGGTGATTTTGTCAGTTTATGGAGCTTAGCCCACAAATCCTGGAGGTTCCAGGCCAAATTTGGGTGCTCATAGGTGGCCTGCCAGGCGCACCCACCCGTGGAAAGAAGAAAAAAGTGAAGAAAACGGTTAATTATATCTTAAAATAATCAAAAATGAAGTTTAAAGAAATTGTCGAAAAAATGACTAATACCTCATTCACACCAAGCTCAACCCTTTGGGGCTTCGGGCCCTTTTTTCCCCTACTCCGTTGTAAGTTGCAACGGAGAAGGGGAAAAGTGTCCGGGGCTTCATTTCCCCTTCTCCGTCAAAAATATTCATCCATACATTTTGGACTACAGTCTGCACGAAATCGGAAACCCGGTTTTTGGGTGCAAAAAAAACGGCAGTCTGCAAACACGGAGGTGAAGTGTCCGCTCACCATGCACTTTGGGTCGGCCTTATTTTGTGCCTCAAGACCCCCCAGCCTGGTTCTCACAAAAGTTGACTGACAAATGTGCCTCTGGAGGAATGCAAGGGGAGTTGACAGGGGACTCTACCCGCGTTATGAGGCACTATTTTCAGATACTTTTATTCATTTTCACCCCTTTTGCCTGGTTCTCACAAAAGTTTACTCTGACAAATGTGCCTCTGGAGGAATGCAAGGGGAGTTGACAGGGGACTCTACCCGCATTATGAGGCACTATTTTCGGATACTTTTATTCATTTTCACCCCTTTTGCCTGGTTCTCACAAAAGTTTACTCTGACAAATGTGCCTCTGGAGGAATGCAAGGGGAGTTGACAGGGGACTCTACCCGCATTATGAGGCACTATTTTCGGATACATTTATTAATTTTCACCCCTTTTGCCTGGTTCTCACAAAAGTTGACTGACAAATGTGCCTCTGAAGGAATGCAAGGGGAGTTGACAGGGGACTCTACCCGCATTATGAGGCACTATTTTCGGATACTTTTATTCATTTTCACCCCTTTTGCCTGGTTCTCACAAAAGTTTACTCTGACAAATGTGCCTCTGGAGGAATGCAAGGGGAGTTGACAGGGGACTCTACCCGCATTATGAGGCACTATTTTCGGATACATTTATTAATTTTCACCCCTTTTGCCTGGTTCTCACAAAAGTTGACTGACAAATGTGCCTCTGAAGGAATGCAAGGGGAGTTGACAGGGGACTCTACCCGCATTATGAGGCACTATTTTCGGATACTTTTTTTCATTTTCACCCTTTTGGCCCGGATCTATTTATTTAATTTTTTCTTCAGTTTTGGCACAACGCTCTGGAGGAATGTAAGGGGAGTCGACAGGGGACTCTACCCACCTCACGAGTGCCTATTTTCGGACACTTTTTTTCATTTTTCACCTTTTTGGCCTGGATCTATTTTTTTATTTTTTTATTCAGTTTTGGGCCGTTTGACCCGGTTCCTTCTACCTGGGGCACTGCCCAGTCCGGGTGTCCCCAGTCGGCCCTCCACTGAAGGGGTGGTGGTGCCAATAAGAAGGCCGAAGTTGGATGCTGAGGGGCAGGAGGGCGGGCAGCATTAAGGTTCCCAGGGGCAGATAAAGTGCCACTTTCCATCAGCACCGGGGAGTCGCTCTCCTTGGTGCTGAACCCTGTGAGGAGTGCTCAAGTGTTGGTGGAGGAGGTGTAAGGCAGAGGAGGGTGAAAAAAAGTTAAAGTGTGTGAACCTCCAGCCCAGAAGGGGTGCTGGTGCCAATAAGAAGGCCGAATTTGGATGCTGAGGGGCGGGCAGCATTAAGGTTACCAGGGGCATGAGAACATCCTCCACAGAAGGGGTGGTGGTGCTGTGAAGAAGGACGAATATGGATGCTGATGGGCGGACAGTAAAGCACCACAAAATCCACCCCCCTTTTAGGATTACCAGGGGCATGAGGTTCTGGCGGGTGTGAATATCTGGGTTTAGTCCGTGGGGGAGTGCTTGAGTGCGGGTCCCCGGGCACTCATGGTGCGCATGGTTATGGATGTGTGGTGGTGGTGGTGGTGGTGGTGGTGGTGCCAATAAGAAGGCCGAATTTGGATGCTGAGGGGCGGATATTAAAGCACCACAAAATCCACCCCCCTTTGAGGATTACCAGGGGCACGAGGTTCTGGTGGGTGTGAATATCTGGGTTTAGTCAGTGGGGTAGTGCTTAAGTGTGGGTACCCGGGCACTCACGGTGTGCAAGGTTAACCCTAGGGTTAGGGTTAGGGACACATGCTGGAGGTCTTTAGTCTGTCCTTTAGGGGTCTTGGAGCCGGCAAAGAGAGGTGCATTTCCCGGTCTCTTTCCTGGAGGTATGAAATAACCTAAGTGTCCATGTTAGGGACACATGCTGGAGGTCTTTAGTCTGTCCTTTGATGCACTATTCCTCACATTTTAAACACTGTTCCTGCCTTGTCAAGTGCTTTATTCGTCCAATTGATATACTTTGATTTGTATGTACATGTCTATGTATTGGACAGCAGTGTACAATACATATACATATACCATACAAATTAAAGTGCTTATGCCCAACTAATGTACTTTAATTTGTATGGTATATGTCTCTGTATTGTACACTGTTATGCAATACAGAGATATATATAATCTAATATAATGTCGCTCATTATACCAATACGGTTGATATAATACATAACATATTATTATTATAGTAAAAGGCCTCGCTTTGGCAAAAACCTGACCCATACGGGCAGCCCTAAATAACAACAAGTAACCATCATGTGCGGTGCTTTCTGTAGTTGTCTGTCTTATTTTTTGTTGATTTCATATTGTTTTCACAGAGCTGTGGAAATGAATTTCCCCCTGGGGACAATAAATCTAATCTAAACTAATTTAATATTCAATCCCACACTTGGCGATTGAGAACAAAAATTCATAACTTACCTCGTTTAAAGCACTTTTGTTGGCATACTATGGATTTAATTGACACTACTAGCCGAGTTTCTTTTGTCCAATATTTCGCGGGCAGGTACATTGAATTAGAAATAGAAGAAGAAGTAGAGGTAGAAGAAGAAGTAGAAGAAGAAGAAATACGCTAACGCTACAAACAGGCACAAAACTGTTACTCTCTTTTTACTGACGTGTAACATTTTATTTAACCTTGCTCTATGTTTTTTAACACACATTAAAAAACGGGAACATTTTCGGGAGTTTCAACCGGGTACCGGCCACCGAAAACGGGGACTTTGCCCGGAAAACGGGGACATTTTGGTCACCCATCCGACTGGGTTTACAGCTAAGCACACACAATAACATGAATTAAGACTAAAAGCTCACTTGGGGTTGAAGTTTTTTTTTTACGTTGCTTGACTGCCTGCCCACATATCTGATCTAAACATAGTAACGTGTATTGGGGAAAATAATTATTTCAAGTTATTTAATAATTGTGACATTTATTGTACTTTTTGATGGATGAATGATGCTCAAAGTGAGGGGGCAAAGAATACAAATGAGGGGGCAATGCCCCCTTTTGCCCCCTCGTGGCGCCGGGCCCGCTTGGGGTGTCAAACTAAATTTCATCATGGGTGTTACGCCCCTGATAAAAGGGGAGAATTATGACAAGACTCAAAGTCAGGTTTTACTTGCTGGTACTTTACTCGAGTGAGGAAAGTGCCGCGAAACCCCACAGATATGTGGGCGGAGACCAAAGCAATCGATCTCCGGCTCCCAGATCAAGGCCATCTAGTCGATCACAGTTCAACAGATCACACGTCTCCAAAACGAACACAAACAAGCACAGACAGAATACCTTCTCATCCTTTCCAAACATCCTACAATTCAACTACATAACCATTTATATATAATCATTTTCCCCTTAACAAATGCTTTAACAACGAGCTATTAACTTTTTCTCCAGTTACTAGTAGCAGGCTACCATACCCACCTGTCACAAGAGCCGGTTGTAGCTTTAAAACTATATAAATATACATATATAAATATGTAATATATATAAAATTATGTTTTATATTACAATATTGCTTCTGCATTATTGGTATTGGTAATAACTTTAGGTAACTAGAGAATGCAATTCCTGAAGAAATTGCTAGTGGGAATGCTTTATGTTGAAAAGCTGAGGCTGAACTGTTATGCTGAAATGTGATGTGTAAGAAGAAAGTGAATAATTTAGATTGAAATGATACATGAACATTGGGGGCTTGAATGTGTGATAAAAGAAAATAAAGTAAAAAGGCTTGGAAAAGCAGCAGAATATTTGAACTGCAAACTATTGAACTAAATTGATGGCGAATGATCTGTCGCCATGGCAACGGTATTTGACGACACCCCATAATAGGCTTAGATATGTTGATGGCTGCATCGTTACCAAACCTGTTTATTTTTTGGCTGTTTGGAGCATTTTCACTGAAGTTATGAGAAAACCGTGTTTCAAGGCGAGCATTGTGTTGCCATGGCAACGGCATTTGAAGAAATCTCAAAACTGTCCCGTAGATGTCTTCACGGCTGGACTGTTAGCACACATGTGAAGTTTTAGCACATTTTGACAATTTGTTATAGCAATATCGTGTTTTATTGCAAGGGATGCGTTGCCATGGCAACAGCTTTTGAGGAAAACTCACTAATGGCACATAGACATGTTGAGGGCTGGAGCATTAAATGTCATCTGAAGTCTGGTGGTGTTTTGACCATTTTCATATCAGTTACGACAACATCGTGTTTTTTGGCGAGGGATGCGTTTCCATGGAAACAGCCTATGGTAAGATCTCAGATTTGGCATAGAGCTGTTGAGGCATGGACCGATGATATACAAGCGAAGTTTGGGGACGCTCGGACCGTGTCCATTGGAGTTACAGCGACATTGTGTTTCATGGCGAGGGATGCGTTTCCATGGAAACGGCATATGATGACACCCCATAATTGACATAGAGCTGTTTAGGGCCGGACCATTAACCATTATCTGAAGTCTGGTGCTGTTTTAGACCATTTGCATAGGTATCACGACAACATCGTGTTTTATGGCGAGGGATGCGTTTCCATGGCAACAGCCTATGGTGAGATCTCAGATTTGGTTTCTGACAAGTTTTTGTCACTTCATGCCCTCAAGAGGCATTTTATTTAATTATTTTTACGAGATGTTTTCCTACGTTTCTCATGAAAATTATGTCTCAGGAATGTAGGGTTTGGGAATTATGGCAGGTTTAAAAGAAAATATGAAGGCAAAATTAAATCTGTCCTCCACTCTAGCTGTGACATCACGCACTCTAAAATCTGAAGAAGGCCTCTTTACCAAGGTCTGAACAATGTTTAATATCTCTAAAAGTCTGAATCTGATTTAAAAGTTGTGTTACACGAATAATGTCAGAAAGATGTGTAACATTTTAAAGTTGGAATGAGGTTTCTGAGTGAAAGTATGAAGGAGCAGTTGAAGTTGCATGAAGATTGTTCAAGTCTAAAGAGTTTCTCCATTGACTTCCATGTTAAAAATTGATGAATTATGGGATGTATCTCTCGAATTATGAAAGTTATGAATAAGAAAAGTAATAGCCATCGATTCCCGTCCGAGCTGAATGTTTTGATGTTTGAACGGAGTTTCTGCGATGTGGAATGTGGGAGAAGAAGAGGTGCAAAATAACCCGGCGGAATAATAAAGAATTTTGTGCGTAGCATAACAGATAGTTGGAATGCTGTATCAGCATTCCCACTAAATAAGCCCCTTTTCAACAATCAACCAATTGTACAATTTCTTTAAAAACTGACATAAATATATTGTTTATCTAGACACAAGCATAGAGTACGTGGGCTCAGACTAACATTTCTCTGTGTTGATGCTAAGTACATAAATCCCATGAATTTATGAGATTAAGTTAGCCTCATCATATCTCATCACCTTCAGTCGAAGATATCTCAGTGGGTCTCAAACGGTTTGGTCACCATTTATGTAAACAAGTATTTCCAAGGCACACCTTTATATGATCTTTATAGTTATACAAAAATAAGAGAATACATGAAAAACAGGTATGAAATAATTCCAATTCATACTAGGACAGTAAAACAAGAATACAGTTTAAAAGAGGCGTGATTTGTAAAATATGCATAAAGAAAGTAAATCTGTTTACAGTTCTGTTTCATATGGGTGTTGAGAGATGTATTCATAGATCTCTTAATTTGGCCCTCAAAGTGCACCAGATTGATGCATTTAACTTCAAAATAGAAGAAAATCTTCCCGGGACCCCCCAGAACACGTGTCAAACTCAAGGCCCGGGGGCCAAATCCGGCCCTTGGTGGATTTAATTTCGGCCCGCAGGATCATTTTTAATTACTATTGGATCTGGCCCGCCGGTATATTGCACGCACACCTTCACTCAATCCTGAGGGTTTCCTCAGCTCAGAGCCTGAGCCCAAACATTGATGAACTTGCACCCAAGATGAGATGCCAAGTATCTGGCTTGAGCTAGCATCACAGAGCAGCACACTGAGTTTCAATGGATGTTTCCTTCTGCACTTTTTCTCTCACGACAACAGGGCATGTTTGGTTTTTTCTTTGAGAGAAATAGTTTTTTTGAAGCTGCTGTTGGCCTGTGGAAAAATGTAATCATAAGAAATGACTGAGGAAAAGCTGCAGATAGAGCCATGAGAAATGAATGCAACTGATTATTTAATGTTTAATGTTGTTTTTATAGGCAATAATTTAAGCTTTGTTAGTTCCAGGTTTAATATGTGCAATAAGTTCATTTCAATAAGTTTTGCAATAAACATTGAACCAGTCCGGCCCTCGACTAGTACCCATTTTTTAATTTTGGCCCACTGTGTATTTGAGTTTGACACCCCTGCCCTAGAGGATGTTAGGTACACCCCCCACTTAAACATGTTCACATTGATAGGATAATAAATACATTTGCACACTTTTAACGGAGTAACCTATGTCTGTATGTTTCTGTTTTGGTGGTCATTCCACAACCGTGCGCCTGCATGCCTGCGCGAGTCATAGTTGCGCTCTTATAAACAATGCACTTCCCCCCCTGGGGGTTGAAGAGGAACAGAGTGAGAGGGGATGTGATCGCGGAAGTTTTCCTGCTTCCTTTACAAACTTTACTCGAGTATTGTTAGAGCCAGTATTTTGTTTTATAAGAAAGACCACCTAATTCTGACGTCTGTAGTCAACACACTATAAAAGACTACAATTCCCACGGCGCCTCCTCTAAAGTGACAGTGATGGGCAGCAACCTGCTAGAAAGACGCTGTCGAGGAACAGTTTTTAACCGTTCACTAGCCTTTAAGTTATTAAGTTATATAAGCCTTATCAAGACAGAAAGAATACCCAAGTTGTTTGTTATTTTATTTGAGTTTTGCCTCTTTGTTTTGACTATTGTAAAGGCCTCTTTTCTTTGTTGCATGTGTAAAAGTTTGTTATTTCATATTGAGCAAATGTCACGAAGTACACTTCCCAGATACTTTCAATATCCCAGTTTTGATACACACACAGACAAGTTATTTGGTTTTAAAAATGTATTTTATAAAAGGTTTAAAACATGCAGTAGCAAAATTACCCTTTGATTTATTCCACACACAATGGAGTCACAATAAAATAGTCCGTAGCTTTAAATGCACAGGATGGGATCGAGGCTTTTTTTACCCAGCTGCTGGCCGTAGGCGAGGGGGGAGAGAGAGAGAGAGAGAGAGAGAGAGGCGGAGCGTCCGCGTGCGCCTCCAGTTACCAGGACGCTCTTCCTGGTTGAGAAGGCACTGCTGGATTGCTGCTGCGCTTAGTGATCTTGTTCACAACGTTCGATCCGACAGCTCGTTCGTCCGACCGTCGATCCTTTCCACGAGCGTGTGTGCCGTCTGAAACGACCACGTCTCTCCGTGTTTCACTGTCCACTGTTTGTTCTCCGATGCCTCACACACCCGCACCACATCAGGTCCCTTTCACGTCTCCCTTCTCCTTTGTCCGGTGTCCTTTTGTTCCTAATTACGTGATGCACTTCAGGTGCGTCCCCAGGTGCATCATTAGTGTCCAAATAGCCTGCCAGGTGAAGCACACAGAAAACCAAAACAAAAGCACTACAATAATATGTAAGAAACACAACAACTAATATTGATATATAAACATGCAAAAACTGGCTTTCTGGCCGACCTTTGTGACACAAACACGTTGCATAAATCAACTCTTCAACTGTAAGTAATATAAAGGAAATAAAACAAGTTATAAATGTCTGTTTAAGGCATCTAGTGGCTTGAAAGAAAAACAAGGAAGGAAGCCACGACCAGTATTTATCGTCTGAATATAGCACAAAGACATCCATACTCTGCAAGCAAAGACCTCATGTGTTTTAATCGCCCAGAAACCCTAAAATAACCATAACGCCAGTTTTTCTAAACATAATAAATCCATGTGTGTCTGAGCCGCAGCGACACCGACTGGTTCTTAAAGAGCGGGTCATTCTGTCTGTTGGTTCCGGGACTGGAGCTGCTTGTCTCGGTTTCTGAAGCAGACTTTGCTCCGGGCAGAGGTGGGAAGTGAAGTACTAATACTTCGTTACTGTACTTAAGTACATTTTTCTGGTATCAGTACTTTACTCCACTACTTATTTTCTGACGACTTTTTGCTTTTACTTCTTACATTTTCAAAACAGGCTGGTTACCAGGGCCGTCCTTCCCTACAGGCCGATCAAGCAGACTGCATGGGGCCTCACCTTGCGGAGGGGGCCTCATCTTGTGGAGGGTGCCTCAACTGAGCCGACAATAAGGCGCACCTATGCGCTTATGCGGCGCAATTAGTGTGGCGCGGCACGGTTTCGCCGCTGCAAGGCTCCACTAGCACCAGCTCATGAAACAGAGGGCCTCATCGTCATATAACTTTGCGTGGGGCCTCATGTTGGCCAGCCACACCATAAAAAATGGCTGATGCCACAAATGTTGTAACGCCTGCAATATCTCCCATCACAAACAAGCTAGAGTGATGAAACTCACTCTGCACATGCTCAGTTAGATCGAAAGAGCGCTGTGAAAAAAAGGAGCCACGTTTAAATCTCTTGCAAAAGATATCAGCAAAAGTGTGTTTCTGAGGTAAAAAATGAACAAAAATTATATGATGTATTTTTTGGATACTGTCTTGAGGTCAAATGTCTAAGAATCCAAACTAGTATTATAGAATCACTGTTTTGTAAGCTAAAAATATAACTAGCTAAACATGGGTCAAACTAGCAATCAGGCAGGTTCACAGGGGGTGAAAACATTACTGGTGGTCCTGGGACGGTTGTAACATGGACCACAAAGGGGAGAAAAATAAGAGAAACCGCTGTCCTCACAGACACTCCTATAAAAAATCAACTCGAGGCTGAGAAAAAAAAGTCTAACGCAAATAAGTCTAAAGCGAAGAGAAAAAGGAATTTCTGCAAAAAACCCGAACCCAACAAGAAGCAGAAGATTCAGGACTCATCTGGTGAAGATGAAGCTCAATACTTCATTGTGTGCCTGGAGAGCTACTCCAGGTCCAAGGAGATCTGGCTGCAGTGTTGCTCCTGTAAAGCCTGGGCACACAAGGACTGCACAGATGGAAGTGACTTTTACACCTGCCACAACTGTGAATCAGATGAATTCCATCTGGTGTTCTGTGTTAAGTTCTGTTCATAGTTCATTGTTTGTTGGAGGATGTGTGAAACCCCATTAAAATCTTGTTGCCTTAGAATTTGACAGCTTTCCCTATTTTTTGTCATGTAGTGTGAAAAAAGGTAACCGTTATTAACATGTTACAACCGTCCCTGGCATGTGTTACAACCGTCCCTGGCATGTGTTACAACCGTCCCTGGCATGTGTTACAACCATCGCTGTACACTGGGATGGTTGTAACAGTTGAGTGTGATTGTGAATGTCACATTGTGGGACATGTAGTTTTGGACCAACATGCTTCTTTTAAGCGGCATCTAACCGTATAATAAACTGTTAATATTCTTTGCGAGCTGTTGCGGGCCACATACAATGAGTTACATGAGAGGAAACAGAGTTCAGCAGAGGAAGTCTGACAGAGCTCCTCCCTTCCCTGGAAAATTAAACCAGGCAACAGTTTGTTCTTCTCCCTCACTGCAGAGAGAGAGACGGACTGAAAAACAGACGATCAGATTCACCTTCAGACCAAACTAACAACTTCCTCTGAGTTCAGCTACAGGAGAGAAAAGTGGAAACTACAACACTGCTGCTTCAACCTGCGGACCCTCCCCCCCCTGAAGGTGAGTCTCCAAACAACACTCACAGTGAATTTCAGTGAAGTCAGTAGAGGAGGGGGAGGGGAGCCATGACTGACTGTAGGCTACTTCCTGTCTGCTGTGTTTCAGCTTCACTCAGAGAAAAAATGGCTTCCAGGTTAGAGGAAGATCTCTGCTGTCCGGTCTGTCAGGAAGTCTTTAGAGATCCTGTCATCCTGTTTAAAACAGCTGGAAGTTACCGGTACTTTTTACTTAAGTACATTTCGAAGCCCATACTTCTTTACTTTTACTTGAGTAAAGAAGTTTAGTCAGTACTTCTACTTTCACCAGAGTATTTTTAAACACGAGTATCTGTACTTCTACTTGAGTAAAGGATGTGTAGTTTTGCCCTCTGGCTCCGGGTTTGGTGTCTTTGGTCTTTGAGCCGCTGTAACTTCTGTTCCTTCAGCTCTGTGTCACTGACCTCACTCAGAGCTTCTTCTTCTTCTATCGATTTTTGGCGGATTGCAAACAACTTTAAAGGTGCATACCGCCACCTACTGTACATGAGTATGAGTCATCATATCATTCCATCTCTTAACCTATGATCTAATCAAAAAAATAAATAAATCAACAAAAAACATGAAATAAATAAAATAAAAATCTATGATCTTTCCTGACCTAATGTTAAATTATTTTTCCTACCCCAGTTTCACTCAGGAATGTAAACAGTGCCTTTCTGGTAGCTCTTACTCCCTCTCCTTTTGTTCCCAAAACACCAACCACACTCCATTCCCTCTCTGCCTCTAAAACTTTAGCCTTTAGTTTTTCTCTTTCAGTTTTATAGATGTCACAATGTAACAAGATATGTTCTACATCTTCTTTTACTCCACAGTTCCCACACTTGTCACTGTCACTTTCCCCCATGACATACAGAGTACCATTCAATGCTGTGTGTGAGTTTATTATTCTGAGTCTAGCTATCATGATTTCCTCCCTTCTGTTTCTTTCTTTATAAATATGAATTGTAATTGTCTTTTGTACTTTGTGATACTCTTTGCCTTTCTGGTCTTTCTCCCACCTTTTCTGCCAGATCTCCATCCCTTTCTTCTTAATTAATGCTTTTCCTTCTCCTTCTCCAAGTTGAACTGGTATGTTATTTCCTTTCGTAGTGCACTTTTTGCTAATTTATCAGCACACTCGTTCCCTTTCACCCCCTCATGTGCAGGCACCCAGCAGAACTGCAGATCTATACCGCCTCTGTGAAGTCTTAACAGGCTGTGATTCAGTTCTATGAGAAGGTCTTCTCTAACAGTTGTTGTTGACTGTATGCTTTGTAAACTGGATAATGAATCTGTGCATATCACCACCCTATCTGGTCTGACCTCTTCAACCCACTGTAATCCTATTATTACAGCCAGCATTTCTGCTGTATACACTGATAATTGATCAGACGCTCTTTTTGAAATCGATATTTTAAAGTCTGGGATGTATATACCAACTCCAACACACTCTTCCTTGTTCTTAGACCCATCTGTGTACATTTTTAGGTAATTGTAGTACTTTTCGTTCAGATACATACTTGTTTTAATTCCCACTTCATTTATTTGCCACTCTTTTTTCCTTTCTACAATACTCATATCTATTTTAGCTTCTGGGAAAAGCCATGGAGGAACACTACTAAATGGGGTTGCTTTGGCAAACGTGATGGTCTCCACTCCACATGCCCTCGTTCTCTCCTTACTTGTCCAGCCAAACCCACGTCCTTGGAACTTTGTATATTCCCAGCAATCCTGTAGTATTCTGTTTGTAATATTTTCTTCTCCACTTCCTTGTAGCCTGACCCAGTATGACAGAGCAAGTTTCTCTCTTCTGATCTCCAGAGGTGTTTCTCCTGCTTCTATCAGAACTGCATTGATAGGGGATGACTTTATCGCTCCAATACACAGCCGCAATGCTTTATATTGTATTCTATCATTTTTAAAAGCGATGTTTTTGCTGCTGCTCCATACACTATACAACCATAGTCTATTGTGGACCTCATAATTGATCTGTAATGTCTATTAATGCTTGTTTGTCTGCGCCCCAGTTGCATCCAGCTACAGCTCGCAATAATTAATACTTTTTTGCATTTTGTTTCCACTTGTTAATTGCATTTTCCATGTATATTTGCTATCAAACCACAGTCCTAGGTATTTGAACTCATTCACCTTTGTCATTGGACGATCATATAGTGTTAGCTGTTGGCCATCAATCTTGCGTTTATTTGTAAATACCATGTAGCATGACTTGCTTTCTGACATTTTGAATCCCCAGTTATATGACCACCTCTCCACTTTTTTAATCGCTCTAGCTATATTCTCCATGACGTATGGGGCACTTCTTCCCCTCATCCAAATAGCCCCATCATCTGCGTATAGAGCCGATTGGATGCATGTGTCTAAGCATGTAAATATATCATTAATCATGATGTTAAATAATATTGGACTGACTGCACTCCCTTGGGGAATACCATTTTCTATTTCAAAATAATTGGAAATATCTGCTCTAACCTTTACTCTAAATGTCCTGTCTGTTAAAAAGGCCCTTACCCAATTGTACATTCTCCCTCCAATCCCCATTCTACTCAATTTGATCAGTAATCCATCCCTCCACATAGAGTCATACGCCCTTTCAATGTCAAAGTACACTATTGCCATTATCTCTTTCATTTTCAATGTTTTTTCCACATCATTACTCACTCTTACTAATGCATCTATTGTGGACCGCCCTTTACGAAATCCGCTCTGAAAACTACTCAGCAGCCCTTTCTGTTCCAGTACATGTGAGAGCCTACGGACAATGATCTTTTCCATCCGTTTACATAGGTGTGATGTAAGAGCTATTGGTCTGTAGTTACTAGGGTTAGCTGTATCTTTCCCTGGCTTATTGAATGGTAGCACGACTGCTGTTTTCCACACACTTGGCATATCTCCTTCTCTCCAGATTTGATTGAAAAGACTCAGCACCATTGTAATAGTTTCCATAGGTAACTGTCTAAACATAACATAGCTGGTCTTGTCCTGGGGCTGTATATCCTGTACCTTGTAAGGCTATTTTGAGTTCTGACATTGTAATTTCCACATCCAGAGCTGACTATGTACTGCTGCAAGTGTCCTTCCTAACATATCTGCCTTCTCTTTATCTGTCACTGCAGCCTCTCCCCATCAACCAAAGCTGGAATGTTAATGGATTTCCTTTTCCCACCCATCCGCTTAAACATGGACCAGACATCACCTAATTTTACTCCTCTGCCAATGGTGGAACAAAATTCTCTCCATGATCTCTTTTTTGTGTATTTTATTGTCCTTCGAGCAGCTGCCCTTTTCTTTGATACTCTATCACATTATTTTGTGTCATGTTTTTCTTTAATTCTCTAAATGCATTGTTTCGCTCTTTAATAGCCCTGCTGCATTCCTCGTTCCACCATGGCACCACTTTCTTCCTACCCTTGGTTGTTGTTTTGGGTATTCTCTGCTGCATTTAGTATATGTTGCGTTATTGGGCTTGTAATTACCTCTATGCTTCCCTCTGATGTTAGCAGGTGTACCGACTCCTCACACCATATCCTACATTTCCCCCAATCAGCTTTAGCAAAGCACCACCTGGTTATTACACCTCCTTCCTGCATATATACATTATTATTCATTTTAGTAAGCACTGGATAATGGTCACTTCCTACAGTGGAGTTATTCAAAACAAACCATTCGCATGTATGAACCAAACAGTTTGACACTAATGTCAGATCCAGACATGAAACTTTCCCCCTTTGCACATCTACTCTTGTGCCATGTCCATCATTAAGGCATACTAATGTTCTTTCCTCCAGCATTTCTTCCACTATATTTCCATTACTGTCTGTATGGTTGCTGCCCCATAGACTGTTGTGTGCATTGAAATCACCACACCAAACTTCCTTCCATGACTGACTGTACTTCCTGTCTGCTGTGTTTCAGCTTCACTCAGAGACAACATGGCTTCCAGGTTAGAGGAAGATCTCTGCAGTCTGCACTCTGAGAAACTCAGACTCTTCTGTCTGGACCATCAGCAGCCAGTGTGTCTCGTCTGCAGAGATTCAAGAACACACACCAACCACAGAATTAGACCCATGGATGAAGCTGCACAGGATCTCAGAGAGGAGCTCCAGAAATCTCTGCAGCCCTTTCAGGAGAAACTGAAGCTCTTTGAACGCGTTAAAGTGAAGTTTGATCAAACAGCAGGACACATGAAGGTCCAGGCTCAACACACAGAGACGCAGATTAAGGAGCAGTTTAAGAAGCTTCACCAGTTTCTAGAAGAGGAAGAGGAGGCCAGGATGGCTGCACTGAGGGGAGGAAGAGGAGCAGAAGAGGAGGATGATGGAGGAGAAGATGGAGGCTGTGAGCAGAGAGATAGCAGCTCTTTCACACACAGTCAGAGCCACAGAGGAGGAGCTGAGAGCTGAAGACGTCTCCTTCCTGCACAACTACAAGGCTGCAGTGGAGAGGCTGCAGCGCCCCCTGCTGGAGGATCCACAGCTGCCCTCAGGAGCTCTGATAGACCAGGCCAAACACCTGGGCAACCTCAGCTTCAACATCTGGAGCAAGATGAAGGACATGGTGTCCTACTCTCCTCTCATCCTGGACCCAAACACTGCTCATCCAGACCTCATCCTGTCTGAAGATCTGACCAGAGTGAGACAAGGAGGAGAGGAACAGAAACTTCCTGATAATCCAGAGAGGTTTGATAAACACGGCTTTGTCCTGGGCTCTGAGGGCTTTAACTCAGGGACTCACAGCTGGGATGTCCAGGTTACAGACAGTACAGACTGGGCACTGGGTGTGTCAGCAGAGTCTGTCCAGAGGAAGGGAATCATGAAGTCTGGATTATGGAGAATATGTTTCTATGAAGGTAAATACTCAGCATGGTCACCATCAGATCCATCCACTCCTCTCAGCCTGCAGAAGGAGCTCCAGAGGGTCAGAGTGAATCTGGACTGGAACAGAGGAAAGCTGTCGTTCTCTGATCCTGACACTAACACACACATACACACCTTCAGACACACTTTCACTGAGAAGATGTTTCCATTCATTATCACTGTGGAGGAAGTGAAGATATTGCCACTGAAGGTGTGTGTGACAGGGGATCAGAGCAGGTAGAGATGAACAGGATCATTATATCTGTGATGTTTATCTCTTAAAGCAGGCATGTGCAATTTTTTTCAAAGAGGGCCGGATTTGATGATGTGAATATGCCCGGGGGCCAATAGTCTCTTCTGACATTTTTACACATAAAAAAAAATACACTGTCATCTCACAATTTTCATTCTCACAATTATCTTTATTTATTCAAATGTTATATAACTAAATATAAGCCACTAAGGCAGGCGTGAACAACTCTAAAAACACGCTCTTTCATTCATATCTGGAGAGTCAGATAACATTGAACATACGATGTGGAATATCTTTAACTTTGAAGCGGGTTTGACATGTTTTTTTATAAAGTGGTGTCAGAATCAGGTCAGACAAATAATAATCTAAAATATTCTACAGAAATAGTTCAGTCAGACCAAACACAAATGAATGAATTCTGGAAATATCTCCATCAGCAAATTCCATACGAAATAAATCCCACATCAATTTCCATTTTGGTCAGATATATTTCATGAGGAGGAAAAACAAGACGTGTGAGATCAGTGTGTGAATAAAAGAGTCTTTACAGTTCAGAGGGCTGGACTTTGGACATGCCTGTCTTAAAGGGGAAATACACTGACCTCTGCTGTCTCTTTATTCTAAACATGTGTTTATTTTAGTTTCACTAATGTTGTTGTTGTTGTTGTTATTGAGTTAGATAATCTGCTTTTTGATCAAACTGTCAACCTTTATTAAATTGAAACACGTGCATTTAGCTGACACTTTTATCCAAGTAACATCATGTTCATCAAATATGCTGAACTGCTTCCTTTAGAGGAAAGAAGAGATATATATTCTTTACATTTTAAATGATCTCCCCAGATTCAGATCTTTATGTCAGGTTATAGTTCAACCTTCTCTGTTTTATTGAAACTATGTCGTTATAAATTGTTCATTTGTGATTTGTGCATGATGGGAAAATAAATAACACGTTTAATCCAACTGCAAGTTTGAGCAGCGAATCATTTATCAGCTCCAAAATAAAATGCATTTTAATTTCCAGTCCAGACAATATTGTTTTTAAATGTTGAAATCAAAGTTTTATTACATCCAATTTTACATTTTAAACTTGTATAATCATATGAAACATACAGAGTTACTGGGTTTAAATTAACTCCCTGACGGACCTCTTCGTCAGGGAATAAAATACATGTTTTAAAGAGATTTCTAAGTATTTAAATACAGAGTAAATGTTAAACCCAGTTTTCCCAGGAGAAGCCTAAACAGAGAGGACGACCCATTGCTGTTCAGCGTGGATTATCAAATGCACACGTTTATAAACTCTAAAGGATTTCATCTCAATCTAAAACACAGATTTCTTGGCAGCGGTGTGTTATCGAGTTTTAACAACCTCTTAAACGTCCAATTTGACCAATCAGAATTGAGTATTCAGCTAAGACGTGTAATAAAAAAGAATAATATATAGTAAAGTAAAATATATAATGGAGAAGATAAAGTAATGTGTGCACTACATGAATATATAAAAACATGTATGTTACGATAGAGTTGTGCATTAATATTAATAATGATGTCACTCAGATTATTAAAGCAGCAACAATCACATTTAATGAGAAAAGAGCAAACAGACGTTACAATGCTGTCAAATCATAAACTAACTAACATTTCTGATTAAATCAGTTTCACAAGAACAGAGGATTCTTCAGACTGAAAACAAGTTGCTTCTTTTCCTCATTTTATTCTGATGTATTTCCTCACTGACACATCTCAGTACTCTTCACTCTTTGTCCTGATCCATTTATATAAAAACCTGTCTGAAAATGAGCTGATCAGATTTTGGCAACTTTATGATGTCATAACGATGTGTTGGCTTTTGTAACCATTAGCCAATCAGCAACCAAGGTAAAAAATAAATTAAAAAAGACCAGATATTGTGTACATCGTGTGCATTAATGTAACGCATAGAGTCTGCGTTGTGGCTGAGGGAAAGTGTCAGTGGGAATGAATGGTGGAACGAGCTCCTCATTGACATCAGGACAGCAGAAACTCTGCATATCTTCCGTCACAAGCTGAAAACTGTTCCATTGTATCTTGGCAATTCAATTCTTGCATTAAAAAAAGCACTTTAAAGAGTTATTTTAGGCTTGGGGAGTCAAACTCGATTTCATTGCGGGTGTTACGCCCCTGATATAAGGGGAGAACTATGACAAGAGTCAAAGTCAGGTTTCACTTGCCGGTACTTTACTCGAGTGAGTTAACAAATGCAACACCTTTCAATAGTACACATACAAAAAGCCTCTTGTAAGAGTACATACACTTGTCTATTAACGCTGTATTTAAATCATGAGACTCCTTATTTCCACAATATCATTGACAAGATAGCAAAAACCTCACAGAATTATTTAACCCAAAATATAAAGATAACATATTACACAATAATAACTGTTTGCATACACAAATACACAAAATGGCGGCATGTTTATGTAACCATGGAGACGTACACATTCTCGGCTATAACACACATCAGCCCAAGTTTATAAAACGTAATAATAACACACTCAATATTTCACAGAACCGCTTTAAAACAGTCTTTAGACATGTTATATTATAGTTTGGCCCGATTTTCTAGGTTTTTGTACTATCTACATTCCTGATATAAGGGGAGAACTATGACAAGAGTCAAAGTCAGGTTTCACTTGCCGGTACTTTACTCGAGTGAGATAACAAATGCAACACCTTTCAACATACAAAAAGCCTCTTGTAAGAGTACATACACTTGCCTATTAACACTGTATTTAAATCATGAGACTCCTTTATTTCCAAAATATCATTGACAAGATAGCAAAAACCTCACAGAATTATTTAACCCAAAATATAAAGACAACATATTACACAATAATAACTGTTTGCATACACAAATACACAAAATGGCGGCATGTTTATGTAGCCATGGAGACGCAGTAGGCCTACTCGAGTTGAGGGGGATGGCATCCCCCCTGAAATAAAAACGGTCAAAATCATCCCCCTTCTAAAACTGCCATCCCCCCTTTCCATCCCTTATGTCATTTTATCAATGGACGTGGCACTGGTATTACTGCTATTTCAACATACATTTTGCGCACATTGAGTAAAATACTGTGGGCGAGGGAGCACGCACACATGCAATGACATTTTTACCAAGTCACTGACGCTATATGCGAGTGCCCTAGAGGGCGCCAGAGCGCTGTGATGCGCCTGTTTGATTCATGCCAGAAGCTGCATAGAGGCACTGGCGCAGGTAACGGTCATCACAATGGCCAAGCGACCAGGAGGACAAAGCGATCTGAGGGACTTCATATTTAAAAAGACTAAAAATAACATTTCAGGTAAGTCAAGAGTCAGTAATCTTAGTCATTACTCATTACTTTAGTCACCAAAGGTGGAATCTATGGACATAAGCAGCAATAACAACTTAGTTTGGAGTTTTAGCTACATTTTTCTCTCGTGTTAGCTAGCTATTTTGTAAACAATTTCAATTTGCACTTAATGCCCTGTTAAAAAAAGTAACATTGGGAATGTTAACATAAAAGATTTGTATTTGAACTGCAATAAAATGATGACGGATCAATATTTTTCTAATATTTTTTCATTAAGTGTTTAATTTACATAATGATTTAATTAATCACGATACAACATTAACCCTTTAGATACCAGTTTTGATCGTATACCAGTAACTGCTTCTTTTTTTTTTAAATACACTAAATTCAATATTCTAAAAACAAATGTGACTTTATTATTAGTATCATCAGCTGATCCATCTGAATAATAGATGAGAAGATTGATTTTGGTGCATTTTTACTTTTTGTATAATGTCAGATTGAACAAAAAGGTATGTTGGGACTGTTAACCTACAAGATTTGTACCATAGACTTCCGTTATAACCACATTTTTTGATCCCCTCCCCCCCTTTAAATTAAAGTGAAAAAAAGATTTTGCACTAATTGTCCTCTGCATTTGACCCTAAATGTAAGTGGTGCCATGGCAGCCCGGGGACCGACTCCAATTCTGAGGTGCCTTGGTCAAGAGCAATGACAGGAGTATCTGAACATCCATAACATGCATGTTGTTTTAGGAGTATAATAATTATCTTTATGCTGGTTGGTCTCCCACCCTCTGCGCGTTATCAGCACAAATGTCAAAAATCAAACTATTATTTTTACATCCATGGGTAGAACTTCAGATAAGAATGAACACAATGAAATATGACCGGGTCACAGAACAATGGGGGCTATCTACCCTTACCCACAATGTAAAGTAATTCACACAGACTATCTCTTTACTCTTCTCTCTGTGAGGAGCAGCAAGTTCAGATGTCAGAACAAAGTGAAAAACAAACAATGGCATAAAATATTATTAATATGTCGGATAGTAATTTATTTATTTATTTTCTTCTCAGAGTACCAGAATGCGTATTTTATATGTTAGTATTTCAAAAAATCTGCCCCCTTCTGGGGTTGGGTTTTCAGCATGTTTATGTTATACAGTTCAGCTTTGATTCTATCATCTCATTAAACCTTTTTTTAAAGCATACTTTAGTTCTGTGAAGGGATATAAGAGATATATGCACTGTGCTTCACTTTAATGAATAGTTTCTGCTGAGAAGCGTATATATTACAGCACAATTTTTGGTTGAATAGATTTGAGTGGTTCAAAATTTCGGGTGGCGATTTATTGACAAAGGAAAAAGTGGGTCCCGAGGCCTGAGCCACTGATCTACTCGATCACAGTTCAACAGATCACACGTCTCCAAAACGAACACAAACAAGCACAGACAGAATACCTTCTCATCCTTTCCAAACATCCTACAATTCAACTACATAACCATTTATATATAATCATTTTCCGCTTAACCTGTCAACCCCGCGGGCGGGGGCTGCCGGGCTTTCTTTTCACAAAACTGTGTCTCAGGGCTTCTTAACATTTAACAACCTATTAATGTGTCATACCCACTTAACGGGAAAAAACTCAGCTAACTGACGAAACCAACCATTTTTACTGAAACAAAACACAAGTCTCACAAGAAGCGTCTAAATGAGCCCTAAGGAAAAAGATGCTAACGCACTTAGCACATAACTCATGGTAAAATATCCTTATTACTTATCGGATCTGCACAAACAAGATATTAGCTAGCAAGCTGAGATTCCACAGATTACAGGGGTATAATTATCATCACTGAGCGATCAAAACTCGCGGCAGGGGAAGCAAACCCAGACATCACACAACGTAGCTTTACGGAGCAAAAACGGGAATATGTCTTACCTTTGCTGTTCTTCTGATTAAAAGTTGTGTTCAATGGCATTAAAACGATAAACACGCTGCTGAAGGTTAATCCAATGTGTCTGTGTCCCTTTGAAATTATTACTGATAATCCATCTTCATATTTATGTCAATAACGGAGATTTCATATTAGCTGCTACTAGAGTGTATGACAGCTTCCGGTTCCGGGGCATTCTGGCTACGCATCACTCATTCACCAATGGGTAATGTTTGGATGGATTTTAGGAAATTCCCTCTCGATTCTATTGGCTCTAACGGTTCAAAAGAGATGTCAATCATCAAAATCGACTGAGGGGGGCCAGAGATATGGAAAATGCACCCAAATGACCCCAGAAGTGTTTTTTCTTTTCTAAATCTCTCTAAAAAGGTCAAATGTCACTTGTTTTGCATCAATCTTGATACAGGGTACTAATTATATGTTATAGTTTGGTTCCTAAAACTTTTAGTCTCCGATCCCATCATTCAAGGGTGGTTTTCACTATAAGTAATGTTTTCTTTTTGGATGGACACTATCATTTACATTTTTTTACTATGTTCAATCTGAATTACTATATATGATTCTGACTTTTCTACATCCAACTCACAGGTTTATCATTGCTTTGAGAAAGAACATTATTAATTTACCCCTTTTAGAAGTGAAGATATAATGTAATGTAATTTGTTCTGGGAATGTCATTTTTGAGCCTGAGACCTGAAAAACAGGCCCAGGAGTTAACAGGTTAACAAATGCTTTAACAACATGCAATGAACTTTCTCTCCGGTTACTAGTAGCAGGCTATCAATGCACCATACCCCCCTGTCACACGGGCCACATCAGCATTATGGTTTCCCTTAAAGGTCCGGTTGTAGCTTTCAGATATATAAATATACAATTATAAATATGTAATATATCTAAAATAATGTTTTATATTACAATTTTGCCTCTGCACTGGAGTATTATTGGTATTGGTAAATAACTACGTCTGAAAGCAGAAGTCTACGGCAAATAATTGCAAGCAAATATTCAACAATCAACAAATTAATTTCTTTAAAAACTGACTTTGGTAACAAAACACATGGTTGTGCATCAATATATTGTTTACTTAGACACAAACATAGTGTACGTGGGCTCAGACTAACATTTATCTGTGTTGATGCTAGCTACATAAATCCCATGAATTTATGAGATTAAGTTAGCCTCATCATATCTCATCACCTTCAGTCGAAGTTATCTCGGTGGGTCTCAAACGGTTTGGTCACCATTTAAAGTGGACCCATCATGCTATTTTTAGGCAATAGCATAGGTCTCAGGTATATCAAAATATATAAAAAACATGTCTATGAAGTGTTTTGCTCAAAACACCAAACAGATCACCCATTCTAGCCATGCCTCATATCCCTCTATTTCACTTCCTGTTTCAAAAGTGCTGATTTGGGTATAAAGCTTTAAAAATAAAAGAGGAGGGGGCTGAGCTCATGCGGGACCCGGCAGCTACTGTCTAAACTAAATGCTGCCGTGATGAAACGCCATATCATGGATTATCAAGGATCATTTCTGAAACAGTATGGAGCTCAAAGGCTTTCTCTCTTGCCGGTTATACCACAAGGTGAGTTCCTTTTTATTTCCTGCTTCTTCACACACATGCTCTCCAGTACAGGTTAGCTCTGAGTGTTAGCGATGCTAATGTAAACATGCACCGACCATATTACGTCAAAACAGTCGGGCATTGTTTCTGATAGCAACGTTTCTGATTGGGCCGTGGGTGTAAAGCCAGCCTGCAATTCCGATATTACATCATATCGGACGCAAATCTGGATCAGCTCCGAGATTTGGGTACGGAGGAAAAGAGAGAGGGTTTTATTTTCTGAGGCTGCGTGAGTTCCCCGACACACCGGGGACACATCTTTATGTATAAAAGACATCAAAAAGTGCATTTTGCATGATAGGTCCCCAACAAGTATTTCCAAGGCACATCTTTATATGATCTTTATAGTTATACAAAAATAAGAGAATACATGAAAAACAGGTATGAAATAATTCCAATTCATACTATAGGACAGTAAAAAAATACAGTTTAAAAGGGGCGTGATTTGTCAAATATGCATAAAGAAAAAGAACATCTGTTTACAGTTCTGTTTCATATGGGTGTTGAGAAGTATTCATAGATCTCTTAATTTAGCCCTCAAAGTGCACCAGATTGATGCATTTAACTACAAAATAAAATATCTTCCTGGGACCCCCTAAATAAGGGGTGTCCTAACTTTTTTCACAGAGGGCCACATACAGAAAGATATACGAAGGGCTGGGCCACTCACTAGAGGTATATCGCCTCATAAGTTAAGTTATAAGTCAGCGAAATCAATCAAAGGTAAATTATGCTTGATACTTTAAAATGCCTTAAGAAA
>CM062265.1:3915951-4093451 GCA_031216635.1 Dissostichus eleginoides | reverse complement strand
ATTATTCTTCTGGCTAAAATACTTATTTTTAAAACTCAATCAAGGAAAGAACTGAATTTAAGGTGTGTGAAAAGTAGATTAAAAACACAACTTATTTTGGAAAGGATGATTGCCACAAAGACTCAACCCACCATGAAATGGGAAACAATCAGCTTTAGAGTGGGATAAAAAGGAACAATACATATAAATATGCTTGCCATGTTATGATATGTGCTTTTGATGGTATTGGACTGTCAACCTATTTATTTATTTTTTTGTATGAAATGTTGAAATGACCTACTGACTGTATTTTATTTGTTCTGTTTGTCTGAGAGAGGAATGTCTTCTATTTTTGTTTTTGTTATGTCCATGTGTTGTGTCTGTAGCCTGTAATACAATTGAAAAAATAAATAAATAAAAAAGTACAAGATCTGTGTACTTCTACTTTTACTCAAGTACAAGATCTGAGTACTTCTACTTTTACTCAAGTACAAGATCTGAGTACTTCTACTTTTACTCAAGTACAAGATCTGAGTACTTCTACTTTTACTCATGTACCAGATCTGAGTACTTCTCCCACCTCAGTATTTGATGCATTGTTATAAATAAGTTAAAAGTTTACCTTGTTTTAGTTGATTTTAGCTATAGGTCTTTTTCGGTGTGCACACGTGACTTCATTTCAAATGTACTACACAGCCACGTGCTCACAATGCACAATTACTGTCATTATTTTAAAAGGTTTCACATTTAACTTTAAATAAATCATGCTCACAATTCAGAGCAGTAGACCCGGAGCAAACAGAGGAACGTTTCTTTGACTTTCGAAATAAAACGCTTCTCGTATTTCCTGTTTCCTCTCCTCGTGTTTTTAGTTTAGTTTTAAAGTTCTTTTTCCCCGGATGAAGCGTTGAACACTCACCTGAGAGTCCGAGGCTGCTGCTGGTTCTCCGGGGGGCTTGCTGTCCTCCTCCATGCCGCTTTCAGTGCTCCTGCTCCGGCTGTGTGTGCGAAATAAACCCTGTGCACCTCCTCCTTAAATCTCGTGGAACCTCTGTGTTCACGTGATCAAATCTCGTTCGGTGTGCTGCGTTCAGGAACACTGGTTTTTATTTTTCTGTTGTTGCTGTATCACGTTGTCCCATTCGTTTTTTGCATGACTGAGTTTTATTTATTTCTCAAACTCTTATTTCATCTTGATTCTGAAGAAGTTCTTTGATATTGGTGATGCCAATAAAGCTACTTAGAAATTGAATATGTGTATTCTTATTTTTGTATTAATACAAAAGTGATTTACACTGGGATGCCACAACTTTATGAAAAGACTAATGCTACAGCCAGGCTTTGGTTTTAGTAGAAAAAGGGGAAATATTGTCACCCTAATGGTGAGTTCTGTAGTCAAGAGACTTTAAAAGACTACATTTCCCACAGCACCTGCCTTTTCAGAGACAGACAAGACAGAGATTATAACCGTTAAAGCTATCTAATGCAACGTTAAAGAAAGAAGTCGTTTATTCTTTTATTTGAGTTTTGCATCATTGTTTGGATTTGTTGGACTGTTGTCAAGGCCTATTTTATATTGTAATGGAAATTATGATTATCAGAGAATTAAATGCGATGACGTTACATATATAATATAAATAATAATATTGTGTGTCTCATCACTCAGGTAAATGATCAGTCATGTGACCACACAGGGGGTGACCAGTGATCATGGCTCTAATGAAAGTTAAACTAACAAAAAAGCACACACACACACACACACACACACACACACACACACACACACACACACACACACACACACACACACACACACACACACACACACACACACACACACACACACACACACACACACACACACACACACACACACACACACACACACACACACACACACACACACACACACACACACACACACACATTTCCCCTCTGTGGGACTAAAACAATCTGATTCTGATAAATGAAAATATGACTGTATTACTAAATAACCAGTGCAACAAAAAATAACACACGTTTGTTATAATGAGACGGCAGGAGGTGCAGCTGCAGAGGTTACATGCAGTTTATTTTCCCTTTAAGAGATAAGAAATATGGAGTTAATGATCCTCTCTATCTCTACCTGCTCTGATCCACTGTCACACACACCTTCAGTGGTAATATCTCCACTTCCTCCACAGTGCTGATGTATGGAACATCTTCTCAGTGAAAGTGTGTGTGAAGGTGTGTATGTGTGCATTAGTGTCAGGATCAGAGAACGACAACTTTCCTCTGTTCCAGTCCAGATTCACTCTGACCCTCTGGAGCTTCTTCTGCAGGCTGAGATCAGTGGGTGGACCTGGTGGTGACCGTGCTGAGTATTTACCATTATAGAAAGCTATTCCCCATAATCCAGACCATATGACTCCCTTCCTCGACAGACTCTCCTAACACACCCAGTGCCCAGAGTGTACTGTCTGTAACCTGGACATCCCAGCTGTGAGTCCCTGAGTTAAAGCCCTCAGAGCCCAGGACAGAGAGGTGTTTATCAAACCACTCTGGATTATCAGGAAGTTTCTGTTCCTCTCCTCCTCCTAGTCTCACACTGGTCAGATCTTCAGACAGGATGAGTCCTGGACCAGCAGTGTTTGGGTCCAGGATGAGAGGAGAGTAGGACACCATGTCCTTCATCTTGCTCCAGATGTTGGAGCTGAGGTTGCCCAGGTGTTTGGCCTGGTCTATCAGAGCTCCTGAGGGCAGCTGTGGATCCTCCAGCAGGGGGCGCTGCAGCCTCTCCACTGCAGCCTTGTAGTTGTGCAGGAAGGAGACTTCAGCTCTCAGCTCCTCCTCTGTGGCTCTGACTGTGTGTGAAAGAGCTGCTATCTCTCTGCTCACAGCCTCCATCTTTCCTCCATCATCCTCCTCTTCTGCTCCTCTTCCTCCCTCAGTGCAGCCATCCTGGCCTCCTCTTCCTCTTCTAGAAACTGGTGAAGCTTCTTGAACTGCTCCTTAATCTGCGTCTCTGTGTTTTGAGCCTGGACCTTCATGTGTCCTGCTGTTTGATCAAACTTCACTTTAACGCGTTCAAAGAGCTTCAGTTTCTCCTGAAAGGGCTGCAGAGATTTCTGGAGCTCCTCTCTGAGATCCTGTGCAGCTTCATCGATGGGTCTGATTCTGTGGTTGGTGTGTTCTTGAATCTCTGCAGACGAGACACACTGGCTGCTGATGGTCCAGACAGAAGAGTCTGAGTTTCTCAGAGTGCAGACTGCAGAGAGCCTCTGGAGACCTCTTATCTCTCTCCTGTAAGAAGGTCTCACACAGGTTCTTCAAAGCCAGGTTGCAGGGAGGATGATCCATCAATGATCTTGTCTTACAAACTGGACACCCCTTTACTTCTTTCCCCGTCCACCAGTTCTGCAGACAGGCTTTACAGAAGCTGTGGCTACAGGACAGAAGAACAGGAGCTCTAAAGACTTCCTGACAGACCGGACAGCAGAGATCTTCCTCTAACCTGGAAGCCATGTTGTCTCTGAGTGAAGCTGAAACACAGCAGACAGGAAGTACAGTCAGTCACCGTCTGATCGTCTGATTCTCAGTCCGTCTGGCTCTCTGCAGTGAGGAAGAATAACAAAGTGTTTCCTGGTTAGTCTCTCTGTTCACCTGTAACACACAGGTGTGTCTCATTCCACAAACACCAGCCACTCCTCATCAGCCCTCTGTAAACTGGTTTAACCTCATTTCATCTCTGCAGTACGGGACATTTTAACCCTAAAGTAGCTCATAGAGTATCATTCAGTTGTACAGTCTTAATGAAGCTTCTAAAGTGTAGCAGGACTTTCAGCTCCACAGAGGAATTACCTTTGTTTTTTGTGACTTGGCACGTTTGCCTAATATTAAAAAGCATTGTCGCTTTTATTGTGAAGTCAGTGTCTGGTCTGCAGAAGTCACGGTACTTATCATCATTACTCTCACAGAGACCGTCTGCTTTATTTGCACGTCAAGTCGTAGCCAATCAATTTACTGGCATGGAAAGGAGTCGATCACCTCAAATATCTTTAGGCAGGTTTCATCAGGTATTGAGTGATGTTTGGAGACTCACCTTCAGGGGGGGGTCCCGCAGGTTGAAGCAGCAGTGTTGTAGTTTCCACTTTTCTCTCCTGTAGCTGAACTCAGAGGAAGTTGTTAGTTTGGTCTGAAGGTGAATCTGATCGTCTGTTTTTCAGTCCGTCTGTCTCTCTGCAGTGAGGGAGAAGAACAAACTGTTTCCTACAGTAAGAGTAGTAGTCATATTTCGTGAACCCTTTGAAGAGCACTGTCACACCCGTGTGATCATTCTATAATACACCGTTTAAGCCCGGGGTAGACATGCTAACGCTACATTAGCATCGGCGATCTTTTCTACTTCATGCTATCTGCACAAATGGTTAACATTGAACATTAAAAAGATCAGGCAGTTCAGGCAGGCAGCTTTGCATGACATTCTTCTGGACGTGTTTAATTGTGGTGATATCAAACTATACAACAAACGTAAATTGCAGCTACATGCCATACACATACAGTTATTTTACAACTAATGGAATATAAATACATACCATATCAAATTAATTATAAAGCTAACGTTGATTTATATCTACTAAAACAACGCGAACACTAACGTGGCGCGGGGTTAATGCTAAGCTAATGCTGCAGAGCACAGGGCCCACCCACATGTTTAGCTGTTAAAAACACTACAGGCACGGACACACCAGGCCGATTATCGGCGTCGGTGGGCGTCAGGCCGACGATGAGCGTCGACACGCCCTACTCAGATTGGTGTGTCCCGCACCGTCGGGTCTTTTCAGCCGAAAACCCGCCGATTCAACATGTTGAATACAATAATCAACCAAAGTGTAGTCAACTGTTGAGACCGACTCACCTGCGTCCTTGTGAAAGTTATCCTTCTTCTTCTTCTTCTTCTTCTTCTTCTTCTTCTTCTTCTTCTTCTTCTTCTTCTTTTATTTAATGGCGAATCGCTTCCACTTGGAGCATATATCGCCACCTACTGTTGATTTATTTAATGTTCATGTTAAATCCTTGTCCTCGGACCAGTGTTTTTGAGAAACTTGAAGATCAGCTTGTTTACTTCATTTCTTGAGTTACTTTCGTATATTGCCTTGAAATCCATGTCCTTGAAGTTAAGTTGTTCCAGTGCAGTTTTCAGCATGAGTCTTTGCCTTGTATATTCCGGGCAGCTAAAAAATACATGATGCATTGTCTCTGGTTGTTGGCAACCATCACAATTGCCAGTTGGATGTTTTCCAATCAGATGTATTGATGAGTTTAATCCAGAGTGACCCAATTTTATCCTGCTGTTAATGCTCTGTTCTCCTCTACTACTCCCCCAAGTGCTTTCCGTTCCTACTTCCCTTTGTATCTGGTATAAATGTCTTCCTTTAGTGTTACTGTCCCACAACTTTTGCCATTGTTGCTTGATAACAACTTTTGTAACTGATTTGACTTCTGCTCTACTGATGGGTACAATTATATCAATCTGGTTTGCTTTCAAACTATTTTTTGCCAGTTGATCCACTACCTCATTACCTCTAATAAAGCACTGGAATCCACACAAATTGAACAACAATTCCCAAATGAACTAACCTAAACATGATGTGCGAAATTTCATGAAGACTATCCTGACGACATACTGAAGAGAAGTTGTTTAAGCTGCGCTGGAGTCAGAGCAAATGAACACTCGCATTGGCTGTACTTCCTCTACCCACTAAAGTGCTAGTGAGATAGCCATCATCTCTACTGTGTATACTGCGATGTGATCACTCGTTCGCTTCCCCACTTTGACCTTTAACTCAGGAACATAAAATGCACAACTAGTTTGACCATTTTCTGGATTTTTGGATCCATCAGTAAATATTTGTATAAACTGCCCATATTGTTCATGTTCACGTAAGCCTGCATGTTGATTTTATTTTTCATTGAATGTAACCCTTTCAATAAGGATAAATCTATTACAGGTTGAGGTAGCAACCATGGTGGAACAGCTGATAACACCACCGTCGGACTAATATTCCATTCTTTAACTTTGAATTCCTTACATAATTCCGAAACACAAACACAAAAACTTTCTTTTCTAATTTTCCCAACTTGTTTTTACAGTTTGTTTAGTAGGGTGAGTATCTTCATGGCCCTGTAGATTTGCCCAGTAATTAACAATTAACTGTTTTCTCCTTTACATTACATTACATTTCATTTAGCTGACGCTTTTATCCAAAGCCACTTACAATTACCAATTACAGGGACATTCTCCCTGGAGTAACTAAGGACTAAGTGCCTTACTCAAGGGCACACTAGTGGTGGTGTTCCTGGCGGGATTTGAACTCACAACCTTCCGATCTTCAGCCCACCTCAATATCCATTAGACCACCACTATCCTCAAAGAAATTGATATTTCTCCGACCTCTACCTGAAGTGCCGACACTGGTGTAGATCTGACTGCACCCCCCACAGCATATCAATCAATGTGAGTACTCCAAGTGACTCTCTCGTCCAACCATATTCCCAGAAACTTAAATGTCTTCACTTTCTTTAGTTCTTGTCCATAAAGTTTTAACGTCCTCACCTATCCTTTTCCTCGTAAAAAATAAAGTTTTAGTTTTTTCCACCGACAATCTAAACCCCCATGTCAGAGACCAGCTTTCAATTTCCGTAATGGCTTCCTGAATCTTACCTACAATATAATTTACATTTCTGCCCCTTTTCCAAATAGCTCCATCATCTGCAAAAAGTGACTTACCAATATCAGATCCTACTTGTGTATATATATCATTTATCATGATAGAAAACAAAAGAGGACTGATTACACTCCCAGTTAAACTGTTGGCAGAGAGATAGCAGCTCTTTCACACACAGGCCCTTTCTCATTTCACTAATTTCCCCTCCTCGACTCCTCGGATCCTCGGTCCTCCGGTAGTGACCCGGAAATGAATTTCAGCGCGCCATGTTGAAGGACATCTCATTTCTCTAAATGCACTTCGAGGACCGAGGATCCTCCGCGGATGCATTTCCGGCAACAGATGTTTCAAAGAGTCGTGGCGCACGGCCGGACTGATCTCAGCCAATGACAGCTCTGCATGCATCCCCTGGATATTATTATTATTATCGCGACGCGATGTTTACAGTGAGAACAGCCGTGAGGTCCGTGCAGAAAGCAGAGCAGTGTGTATAATATCAACACATTCTCACTCCCAACTCGGCCTATGTTGACGTTATGTCAGGGTCCTTGTCGTCACTTTCCAACGCAAGGGGGGGCCCTTTAGCGTCGAGTTTCAACTATCAGGGAGTCCCATTGATTTGCATAGAGCTACCTGAACGTCGGTGATAGACGAGTTGGGATCTCGGCGAAATGCTCTCCGCAGATCCATTCTCACAGCGTTTATCAACCTTTTTCTAACTCAATATCAAGCCACACTTATTGTTTTTACTTCTTTATTTTAATTGAATAATGTCGGACTTTTGTTGCCGTCAGTTAGGGGGAGAGTAGGGGCTCAGAAAACTGAGATCTGTATTGTTTCATCGTTTTTTCTTTCTAATTTTGTATTCTTTTCTAAACCACACACTGTTATTTACTCAACAATACGACACAATTATCCGTGTGTTTATTTATTTGTTTGATTGTATAATGTCGGACTTTTGGAGTCCGTCAGGACCGAGGGTCGGAGCAGCTCATAGTAGTTGGTTAAGAGTATTTTACACCCGGAAGTAAGTATTCTCTCGCTTTGCTCAAACCCCGTGATGAGTCCTCAAGCTCTGTGATTGTGACAATTTTCATTCTCAGAATTATCTTTATTTGATTCAAATGTTTATATAACTAAATATAAGCCACTAAGGCAGGCGTGAACAACTCTAAAAACACGCTCTTTCATTCATATCTGGAGAGTCAGATAACATTGAACAGACGATGTGGAATATCTTTAACTTTGAAGTGGGTTGACATGTTTTTTTATAAAGTGTGTGTCAGAATCAGGTCAGACAAATAATAATCTAAAATATTCTACAGAAATAGTTCAGTCAGACCAAACACAAATTAATGAATTCTGGAAATATCTCCTCCATCACCGAATCAATCAATAAATCACACATCAATTTCCATTTTGATCAGATATATTTCATGAGGAGGAAAAACAAGACGTGTGAGATCAGTGTTGAATAAAAGAGTCTTTACAGTTCAGAGGGCTGGACTTTGGACATGCCTGTCTTAAAGGGGAAATACACTGACCTCTGCTGTCTCTTTATTCTAAACATGTGTTTATTTTAGTTTCACTAATGTTGTTGTTGTTGTTGTTATTGAGTTTGATAATCTGCTTTTTGATCAAACTGTCAACCTTTATTAAATTGAAACACGTGCATTTAGCTGACACTTTTATCCAAGTAACATCATGTTCATCAAATATGCTGAACTGCTTCCTTTAGAGGAAAGAAGAGATATATATTCTTTACATTTTAAATGATCTCACCCAGATTCAGATCTTTATGTCAGGTTATAGTTCAACCTTCTCTGTTTTATTGAAACTATGTCGTTATAAATTGTTCATTTTAAATGTTGAAATCAGAGTTTTATTACATGGAATTTTTACATTTTAAACTTGTATAATCATATGAAACATACAGAGTTACTGGGTTTAAATTAACTCCGACGGACCTCTTCGTCAGGGAATAAATTCCTTTTTTAAAGTAAATGTTAAACCCAGTTTTCCCAGGAGAAGCCTAAACAGAGAGGACGACCCATTGCTGTTCAGCGTGGATTATCAAATGCACACGTTTATAAACTCTAAAGGATTTCATCTCAATCTAAAATACAGATTTCTTGGCAGCGGTGTGTTATCGAGTTTTAACAACCTCTTAAACTTCCAATTTGACCAATCAGAATTGAGTATTCACCTAAGACGTTTAATAAAAAATAATAATATATAGTAAAGTAAAATATATAATGGAGACGATAAAGTAATGTGTGCACTACATTAATATATAAAAACATGTTTGTTACAATAGAGTTGTGCATTAATATTAATAATGATGTCACTCAGATTATTAAAGCAGCAACAATCACATTTAATGAGAAAAGAGCAAACAGACGTTACAATGCTGTCAAATAATAAACTAACTAACATTTCTGATTAAATCAGTTTCACAAGAACAGAGGATTCTTCAGACTGAAAACAAGTTGCTTCTTTTCCTCATTTTATTCATGTTTATTTCCTCACTGACATGACGCGTCTCAAAGTAAATAAAAAAATGTCAAACTTTGATTTCAGTTTTGACAAGGACTCCATTTCTCCCCTCGGTTTTCTCGCTTTTTACGTTTTCTCTCTGTTAATTGATGAAGAAAAAAGCTGACACGTCTTCACTTCAGCGGGCGCCATCTTTAAATTCATCTCTTTGCTTTCAAAGGTAGCACTTTGATGTTCTCAGTAGTAACCAAATGACTTAAAGGGGACCTATTGTGCATAATCCTCTTCTCCATGTCTCTTCTACATCAACATGTGTCCCCTCTGTGGAAAGAGACTCTGAAAGTTTCAGGAAAAAAGATTCTCTCTCTTTTTCTCCTGATCCATTTATATAAAAACCTGTCTGAAAATGAGCTGATCAGATTTTGGCCACTTGATGATGTGATTACGTTTTTTTGGCTTGTGTAACCATTAGCCAATCACCAACCAAGGTAACCCCCCCCATCACCTGAATCTCCTCCTAGAGCACCATTGAGTTCTTTTTAACCAAATCTCTCTCAGAGGGGCGTGGGGAGGGGCTCCTTATTTTCATCTAAAGTAACAGACAGAGAATCAGCACTATTGAAACAGGGCTGAAACAGAGGGGATTATGGGATGCTGCAATGATCTGTTTGGTATTTCAGACAAAAACTTCAGAGAGATCTTCTGTATATATGTGAGACCTGTAATATATTGATGAAAAACAGTGTAATAACAATACCTTTAATAGCAGCACATTAACATAACAACAAGCTGTTTAGATGGACTCAGTGTGAATGCGTTGGTGGCGCACCACTCGTAATAAAGGTTTTCTCACACCAGTAGGGTTTCTCTCCGGTGTGAAGGCGTCGGTGGACCTGTAGGCTGTAGGCCCGAGCGAAGGTCTTCCCACAAAGGTCACACCAGTATGGTTTCTCTCCAGTGTGAGTACGCTGGTGACGATTTAGTGCACATAGCCTCGGGAAAGCTTTTCCACATTGGTTGCAGCTGTGTGGTTTCTCTCCAGAATGAATACGTCTGTGTTTCTTCAGGTCACTATGGGTGGCGAAAGATTTCTCACATTGGTCACAGCTGAATGGTTTCTCTCCAGTGTGAATGTAATTGTGAGTTTTCAAATGAACTTTTTTGGAAAATGCCGCCCCACATTGGTCGCAGCTATATGGTTTCTCTCCAGTATGAATGCCATAATGGGCTCTTAAATCGTCAGCTGATGAAAAAGCTTTCCCACATAGGCCACAGATGTGTGGTTTCTCTCCAGTGTGGGATATGCTATGTCTGTTGAGGTGACACTTCTGTTTGAAAGATTTCCCACATTGGTCACAGCTGTAGGGTTTCTCTCCGGTGTGAACTCGCTGATGAATCAATAGATATCCAGACGTTGCAAAGGACTTGTCACAGTGCTGACAGCTGTGACTTCGGGGACCCTCTCTTGTTCTCGGTTTCTAAAGAAAACAGACAGAGAGAGACTCAGTTAGGTGCCAGAAATAACATTTAGAGCATGTCAGTGTAATATAACCATGGATGTATAATAAGAACTGGATACAGCTCGTTAGTTCCAATGAGAGTTGCTCATTGGTGCAGTAAGCCAAAATGGCCCGACGTTCTCGAGAGCAAATCGTCACAAATTACCCATCATGCCTTGCTGTCGAGAGCATGCGCAGTTGAGTTTCCCCGTAAGCCCCGCCCCCGATCTCCCACCCAGTAGAATGAATGGAGAGAAGATACATTTCGATTCAGCTTTAAAAACATTTGACAACTTTTAAAACCTAATGATTCAAATAAGCGCTATAAAAGTGTTGTAGTACCAGCGACTACCAATATTTTCATAAGCGAACCGTGCTGTAGTTCCTTTTTAGCCCAACATTAGCCACCTTTAGCTTAGCGGTGGCGACGTGAAGTCATGTGACCGTGCTGTAGTTCCTTTTAGCCCAACATTAGCCACCTTTAGCTTAGCGGTGGCGACGTGAAGTCATGTGACCGTGCTGTAGTTCCTTTTTAGCCCAACATTAGCCACCTTTAGCTTAGCGGTGGCGACGTGAAGTCATGTGACCGTGCTGTAGTTCCTTTTTAGCCCAACATTAGCCACCTTTAGCTTAGCGGTGGAGACGTGAAGTCATGTGACCGTGCTGTAGTTCCTTTATAGCCTAACATTAGCCACTTTTACATCAGAAATCATAACGTGGTTTTAATATTTGAAGATAATTCTGATGAACAAAATGTGTAAGTATCGTAAAAGTTTGTTTAACACAGAGATTATTTTCTGCAAAAATCCAATTGACATTTAATTGAGGAAACCAGGGCGATGCTGCTGGATTTAAATTAAAATATTTAGCTTTCGGGACAATCTTGTCCAAAATGGGTCTATGTAAGGCCGTCTCTTTCACTCTGTCGTTTTTAACCTTCTTGCCAGAATATATCCCTTAAAAGACGGTCTTACTTCAGTACAACAGAAACTATTCCTCACCATTTTATTAGTTTCTATTGGTTAAATTCCACCACAGTAGAAATAGTATAGAAGTACAAAACTCATTCCTCAGAACGGCCAATTCTGGAACCATAGGGTGTGTAAATCACATAACATTGGATACAACACATTTTACACTGCTGAGAGTAAACCAGTTTTATGTTGATTAAACCTGTTGCATAAGATATTTTGTAACCATTGTTGTCCATGTATAGAGAGGGAAAATGTTGTCAACAACTCATCAGTGCAGACAAAGGGGTAAAGACACTCATGGGCTTTGAGAACATGGCACCTTTAAAGAGGCGTGTGCTGTCTCTTTCAGATGTATATTGTTATTTGCATATGTAGGTCAAATCAGGGCTGTGATTGGTTTAAAGTGAAACCTGATTTAGGTGAAATTGAATGTACTCAGGTACTTAAGTACAAGTTTATGGTACTTCTACTTCACTTGAGTATTTCAGTTCTTTGCTACTTTGTACTTCTACTCCTCTACAGTTCAGAGGTAAATGGTGTACTTTTCCTCCACTACATGTATCTAATACCTTTAGTGACTTTACAGATCTGGATGAATGATGTGAAATATAATCAAGTGTTAAATCAGACTTTAGTTCCACCTGGAGTAAATCCACAAGCTACCCTGCAGTATACAAAGTCATTCAAACTAGCTGCACCTTTACCAGCTTTGAGAACACTTTAATGATCAATCATTATAAAACATATCATATATATTATTCTGAAATGGACCAATCTGCACAATGACTACTTTTACTGTCGCTACTTTAACTATATTTTGATGAGAATACTTTTATACTTTCACTTGAGGAACATTTTGAATGCAGGACTTTTACTGTAACAGAGTATTCCTACACTCTGGTACTTCTACTTTTACTCAAGTACAAGATCTGAGTACTTCTACTTTTACTCAAGTACAAGATCTGAGTGCTTCTACTTTTACTCAAGTACAAGACCTGATTACTTCTACTTTTACTCAAGTACAAGATCTGAGTACTTCTACTTTTACTCAAGTACAAGACCTGAGTACTTCTACTTTTACTCAAGTACAATATCTGAGTACTTCTACTTTTACTCAAGTACAAGATCTAAGTACTTCTACTTTTACTCAAGTACAAGATCTGGGTACTTCTACTTTTACGGAAGTACAAGATCTGAGTACTTCTACTTTTACGGAAGTACAAGATCTGAGTACTTCTACTTTTACTCAAGTACAAGATCTGAGTACTTCTACTTTTACGGAAGTACAAGATCTAAGTACTTCTACTTTTACGGAAGTACAAGATCTGAGTACTTCTAATTTTACTCAAGTACAAGATCTAAGTACTTCTACTTTTATGGAAGTACAAGATCTGAGTACTTCTACTTTTACTCAAGTACAAGATCTGAGTACTTCTACTTTTACTCAAGTACAAGATCTAAGTACTTCTACTTTTACGGAAGTACAAGATCTGAGTACTTCTACTTTTACTCAAGTACAAGATCTAAGTACTTCTACTTTTACGGAAGTACAAGATCTGAGTACTTCTACTTGTACTCAAATACAATATCTGAGTACTTCTACATTTACTCATGTACCAGATCTGAGTACTTCTACCACCTCAGTATTTGATGCATTATTATAAATATTATATAAAGTTAAATGTTTACCTTGTTTTGGTTGATTTTAGCTATAGGTCTTTTTCGGTGTACACACGTGACTTCATTTCAAATGTACTACACAGCCACGTGCTCCCAATGCACAATTATTACTGTGATTATTTTTTAAAAGAAGGTTTCACATTCAACTTTAAATAAATCATGCTCACAATTCAGAGCAGTAGACCCGGAGCAAACAGAGGAACGTTTCTTTGACTTTCGAAATAAAACGCTTCTCGTATTTCCTGTTTCCTCTCCTCGTGTTTTTAGTTTAGTTTTAAAGTTCTTTTTCCCCGGATGAAGCGTTGAACACTCACCTGAGAGTCCGAGGCTGCTGCTGGTTCTCCGGGGGGCTTGCTGTCCTCCTCCATGCCGCTTTCAGTGCTCCTGCTCCGGCTGTGTGTGTGAAATAAACCCTGTGCTCCTCCTCCTTAAATCTCGTGGAACCTCTGTGTTCACGTGATCAAATCTCGTTCGGTGTGCTGCGTTCAGGAACACTGGTTTTTCTTTTCTTTTTCTTTTATTGTTGGTTTTTTTCCTTCTATTTTTTGTGTTACTTAATACAAAAGCGATTTACACTGAGCTGCAACAACTATTTTTTAAATTATTATTATCGTTGTTTATTTGTTTTTCTGTCGTTGCTGTATCACGTTGTCCCAATCTTTTTTGCATGACTGAGTTCATGAAATGACTAATGCTACAGCCAGGCTTTGGTTTTAGTAGAAAAAGGGGAAATATTGTCACCCTAATGGTGAGTTCTGTAGTCAAGAGACTTTAAAAGACTACATTTCCCACAGCACCTGCCTTTTAAGAGACAGACAAGACAGAGATTATAACCGTTAAAGCTATCTAATGCAACGTTAAAGAAAGAAGTCGTTTATTCTTTTATTTGAGTTTTGCATCATTGTTTGGATTTGTTGGACTGTTGTCAAAGCCTATTTTATATTGTAATGGAAATTATGATTATCAGAGAATTAAATGCGATGACGTTACATATATAATATAAATAATAATATTGTGTGTCTCATCACTCAGGTAAATGATCAGTCATGTGACCATACAGGGGGTGACCAGTGATCATGGCTCTAATAAAAGTTAAACTAACAAAAAAGCACACACACACACACACACACACACACACACACACACAGTACATTTCCCCTCTGTGGGACTAAAACAATCTGATTCTGATAAATGAAAATATGACTGTATTACTAAATAACCAGTGCAACAAAAATAAACACGTTTGTTATAATGAGACGGCAGGAGGTGCAGCTGCAGAGGTTACATGCAGTTTATTTTCCCTTTAAAAGATAAGAAATATGGAGTTAATGATCCTCTCTATCTCTACCTGCTCTGATCCACTGTCACACACACCTTCAGTGGTAATATATTCACTTCCTCCACAGTGCTGATGTATGGAAACATCTTCTCAGTGAAAGTGTGTGTGAAGGTGTGTATGTGTGTGTTAGTGTCAGGATCAGAGAACGACAACTTTCCTCTGTTCCAGTCCAGATTCACTCTGACCCTCTGGAGCTCCTTCTGCAGGCTGAGAGGAGTGGATGGAGCTGGTGGTGAACATGCTGAGTATTTACCATTAGAGAAACCTATTCCCCATAATCCAGAATCTATGATTCCCTTCCTCTGGACAGACTCTCCTAACACACCCAATGACCAGAATGTACTGTCTGTAACCTGGACATCCCAGCTGTGAGTCCCTGAGTTAAAGCCCTCAGAGCTCAGGACAAAGTAGTATTTATCAAACCTCTCTGGATTATCAGGAAGTTTCTGTTCCTCTCCTCCTACTCTCACTCTGGTCAGATCTTCAGACAGGATGAGTCCTGGATCAGCAGTGTTTGGGTCCAGGATGAGAGGAGAGTAGGACACCATGTCCTTCATCTTGCTCCAGATGTTGAAGCTGAGGTTGCCCAGGTGTTTGGCCTGGTCTATCAGAGCTCCTGAGGGCAGCTGTGGATCCTCCAGCAGGGGGCGCTGCAGCCTCTCCACTGCAGCCTTGTAGTTGTGCAGGAAGGAGACGTCTTCAGCTCTCAGCTCCTCCTCTGTGGCTCTGACTGTGTGTGAAAGATCTGCTATCTCTCTGCTCACAGCCTCCATCTTCTCCTCCATCATCCTCCTCTTCTGCTCCTCTTCCTTCCTCAGTGCAGCCATCCTGGCCTCCTCTTCCTCTTCTAGAAACTGGTGAAGCTTCTTAAACTGCTCCTTAATCTGCATCTCTGTGTGTTGAGCCTGGACCTTCATGTGTCCTGCTGTTTGATCAAACTTCACTTTAACTTCTTCAAAGAGCTTCAGTTTCTCCTGAAAGGGCTGCAGAGATTTCTGGAGCTCCTCTCTGAGATCCTGTGCAGCTTCATCGATGGGTCTGAATCTGTGGTTGGTGTGTGTTCTTGAATCTCTGCAGACGACACACACTGGCTGCTGATGGTCCAGACAAAAGAGTCTGAGTTTCTCAGAGTGCAGACTGCAGAGAGCCTCTGGAGACCTCTTATCTCTCTCCTGTAAGAAGGTCTCACACAGGTTCTTCAAAGCCAGGTTGCAGGGAGGATGATCCATCAATGATCTTGTCTTACAAACTGGACACTCCTTTACTTCTTTCCCCGTCCACCAGTTCTGCAGACAGGCTTTACAGAAGCTGTGGCTACAGGACAGAAGAACAGGATCTCTAAAGACTTCCTGACAGACCAGACAGCAGAGATCTTCCTCTAACCTGGAAGCCATGTTGTCTCTGAGTGAAGCTGAAACACAGCAGACAGGAAGTACAGTCAGTCACCGTCTGATCGTCTGATTCTCAGTCCGTCTGGCTCTCTGCAGTGAGGAAGAATAACAAAGTGTTTCCTGGTTAGTCTCTCTGTTCACCTGTAACACACAGGTGTGTCTCCTTCCACAAACACCAGCCACTCCTCATCAGCCCTCTGTAAACTGGTTTAAGACTGATTCTATAATTTAGGGTGCATTTCACATCAACAAAACAGTACAAAAAAAGTGTTCTTTCTCAATAGAACAATCAGTGGTTCAAGTTAGTATATTCCTCAGTGTAACATATCCACTAGTTGCAAAGCTTAAACATTTTTTTATTTTATTTTATTTTAAGGGAAAGGATGTTTTCACTACTCAGTTTGTCAACTATGTTACGGACAAACTTGATGTCATTACAATCATTTGATTAAGTCCTGCACTTCAAGTAAAATCAAATTTTGAAAGGCTCTTGAGTCTATTCTACCATATATCCAAATATTTTTTAAAGTTTAAAAAAATAATTGTATTAAAATTTAGTTTTTTCATGTAATATGTTCAGCACTGTCATTAAGGATAGGGATATTGTGTATTATAAAACTACCATACAGGTCATTTTGATAGTTTTAAGAGATGTCATGTAAAACTCCAACCTGTGTAGATGTACATTATACTATAAAGGATATCAGAAGCACTATTTTAGATATTTTAAATTTGAAAAAATGAGGTGCAACATAGTTGACAATGAAACTCAAACATTTGATGCAAATAACATAGTTGACTGGACACATTATTAACCATCAGCACTATGTTCATTTCAAGGCAGAAGTGCACAATTCCATTGATAATGATGTGTAATGATGTCTACATGTCATACAAATTGTCAACTAGGTTACCTGTCAACTAAGTTACTACAGTTATTACATTACTGGGTAACTTAGTTGACAGGTAACCTAGTTGACAATTTCCCTATTTTGACCCATCATTTCAATGGTAGGCCTTGCCTGGATGACCACATGTCATTTTCTTGAACAGGTTAACATCACATTTGAACATATAATTGAATTAAAATCATTAAACAATTGTAAACCATAACAATGTACGTAACATTGTTGATGGTCAATTAATATACTCATTGACAATGTGCTATTATACATAAAATATTGTAAAAAATTAGAGGACAATCACCACAGTGTGTTCAAAATGTCTGCCAAAGAGGAACATGGCATCATGTGATGCTGGTGACATGGTATTGGGACAAACCATTTTTGAGTTAAAGGGGGGAGTTCTGTTAGTAACATAGTTGACAGAACTTTTGCGGACATTCATATATTAAGATATTTAAATTATTTAAAGGAGGAAATCAATTAAAAGCATATTATTATTCTTTAGTAATTAGACTTTTAAAATAAATGAATACTTTTTTTTATTTACTTTAATGATTTTTATTCATTATTTTGAAACCAAGACACCCTCAACTGAAAAACGGACATAGCAAAAACTGACAATTTAAGAACATCATGACACATTTCAAGCTAAATAAAGCATAGGATGCACATAATGTGTGTGTGATATTATAACATGCTTTCCAATAATAGGCAAAATATGATATTTTTGAAGAAAATAGAATAATTATAATTATCATCAATGGACATCAATGGACATGGAATGTACCCTAAATTGTAGAATCACTCTTAACCTGATCTCATCTCTGCAGTACGGGACATTTTAACCCTAAAGTAGCTCATAGAGTATCATTCAGTTGTACAGTCTTAATGAAGCTTCTAAAGTGTAGCAGGACTTTCAGCTCCACAGAGGAATCACCTTTGTTTTTTTTGTGACTTGGCACGTTTGCCTAATATTAAAAAGCATTGTCGCTTTTATTTTGAAGTCAGTGTCTGGTCTGCAGAAGTCACGGTACTTATCATCATTACTCTCACAGAGACCGTCTGCTTTATTTGCGCAAGTCGTAGCCAATCAATTTACTGGCATGGAAAAGGAGTCCATCACCTCAAATATCTTTAGGCAGGTTTCATCAGGTATTGAGTGATGTTTGGAGACTCACCTTCAGGGGGGGAGGGTCCGCAGGTTGAAGCAGCAGTGTTGTAGTTTCCACTTTTCTCTCCTGTAGCAGAACTCAGAGGAAGTTGTTAGTTTGGTCTGAAGGTGAATCTGATCGTCTGTTTTTCAGTCCGTCTGTCTCTCTGCAGTGAGGGAGAAGAACAAAGTGTTTCCTGGTTCGTCTCAGTGAGGGAGGAGCTCTGTCACGCCTCCTGTGCTGAACTCTGACCCCTCTCATGTAACTCAAGGAGTGTCTCAGTCCAAAGTGCAGATTTATTTTTGGCTTGAAGGCATGGAGAGTGTATTGTAAACACAAAACCTGTATTGTGAATCGCACATCAGTTATAAAACTTGAACCCATTCATCTCTTTCAGCATATCAACACTCAATCCAAAACCTTATTTGCAGGTTTAGATTATTTTTTTTACAACTCGTCCAATCTATACGAACTTTGAATGCTAATAAATACAAGCGGAACAATCTTAAAAGGTAGGACTTTTCTCACTGAATCAATAAATTATCTTGGACGTCATTGTAACGGCAGATTCTCAAAGACTCTCTGGAGGGCCGATTGGTGTAGCTCCTCTGGAGGACAGCAAGGAAGGCTGAGGAACGAGGAGGAAGAAGACCTTGGACGGACCACCAAGGAATAAAGGACCATGAAGGACCATTAAGTAGTCACTCCTCTCTAAAGGAAGAAGGCCGTGGCGGGACCCCTTTGGAGGACGATGGAGTTTGCCGGACACCTCTAGAGGAAGAAGGCCATAGCTGGACCACCAATGAATAAAAGACCATGAAGGACCGTGAAGTGTTCCACCCCAAATAGAGGATGAAGGCCTCAGTTGGAGCCCTCTGTAAGACCCCTATCACAAGGATAAGGGCCCTGGCTGTGTATTATTTCCGCTGAATTATTGTGACTTTTCTCCTCCAAATATTACATTTTTTTTCTATAAAACTTTCACATTTGATCAACTTTCTTCTTGAAATATTAAAACTTTTTATTGTCCTAAAATTACAACTTTTTCTCAGATAATATCGACTTTTCTCCTCTAAGATGTTTGACCTGCTCAAATGTATTTAACTTCAATGTTCTGAAGGACAAAGACCCCTCTGGAGAAAGATGGCAGTGGAGGGACCACCAATGGATAAAAGACATTGAAGGACCATTAAGTAGTAATGGAGAAAGAAGAGCATGTCAAGAAATAAATACAGGGTCAGAAGAGATGCTGCTAACTTTGTCTATTTGTGTATGGAGATTTCTCCTAAATTCACCAGACATAATGCCTCATTTGCAAATTGAAACATAACAGGTCAGAAAACTTCAGATTAAAACAAAGTGAATGTGTTTATGTCAGTAATGAAGTCGGGGGGTTTCATGGTGATATCTGTTGGTGACTGTTGTTTTCACCTGTTGTGCGTGCAACCATTTTACAATCCATATCTATATAGGACGTTTTCCCCAGAAGAGTTTTTACTCTCACTGACATTTTCTTTACTTTAAATCAGTGGCAGCTTTTGAAAATATACCTGAACATCAGCAGGAGAGGACTTTTTAAAGTAGAGACAATACATACTGATATACACCTGAACATCAGCAGGAGAGGACTCTTTAAAGTAGAGACACTACATACTGATATACACCTGAACATCAGCAGGAGAGGACTCTTTAAAGTAGAGACAATACATACTGATATACACCTGAACATCAGCAGGAGAGGACTCTTTAAAGTAGAGACACTACATACTGATATACACCTGAACATCAGCAGGAGAGGACTCTTTAAAGTAGAGACACTACATACTGATATACACCTGAACATCAGCAGGAGAGGACTCTTTAAAGTAGAGACACTACATACTGATATACACCTGAACATCAGCAGGAGAGGACTCTTTAAAGTAGAGACACTACATACTGATATACACTTGAACATCAGGAGGAGAAGACTCTTTAAAGTAGAGACACTACATACTGATATACACCTGAACATCAGCAGGAGAGGACTCTTTAAAGTAGAGACACTACATACTGATATACACCTGAACATCAGCAGGAGAGGACTCTTTAAAGTAGAGACACTACATACTGATATACACCTGAACATCAGGAGAGGACTCTTTAAAGTAGAGACACTACATACTGATATACACCTGAACATCAGCAGGAGAGGACTCTTTAAAGTAGAGACACTACATACTGATATCAATCAGAAAAGTAGCTCTCTGTGTCCCCTTTAATTAGATGTGGTAATGTAAAATGTCTTCTACTTTGTGCACTAACATATAGATAATTTATCCTGCAATATATTATTATTTATAAAACAGACACGTCAAATCAAGCAATCTGATTGGTTCTTAGCCGTGATATAATCAGCGTATACCACAGGTAGAATTGTAGTTACTTTTCACAACAAGTCAGTATCCCTCCGCGTCTGAGAAAAACTGTATACAGTTGGGCTGAAAAGCAAACTGCCTGTTAGCTGTGATATACTGAGCATATACCACAGCCTGTCGTGAGCTATTGCTTAAATATTAACCTCCTCCTTTGACTTTACCTAGCCTGAAAGTAGGTGAATGCAGACTCAGACTCTTGTGTGTTTAATTGAAGTGAAAGAAGGTAAATTGAATTGTGAATTATCATCAGATTGAAGTTGCTACCCATGAAGACTTCCAGTTAAAACCTGTAATAACACAGAGCACAAGGTTGTACTTTTCGCATGATTTTATTACTAATCAGCAAAACAAGATACAAACAATATAATAAACGGAGTGGGAAAACAAACATGGGCTTCATTCATGAAGGAAATACTCAAGCCTCTCAAACTTGTACTTGAGTAAATGTGTTTAGTTACTTCCCACCTGTTTATTTATAAGCAGTTGTCTTTCCAACACACAGAGAAGCAGCAGTGCATTTTTAAAAGTGCATCAGAAATTGTAAATAGCAGCAACAATAATAGTGATTCATTAAAGGCAACGTGTTTCAGCGGAGAACCTTAAATAATCACATCAACAATTCAAACAATGAGGTTTGGAAAGAGGTTCCCATAACTCCCACGGTTCCCCTGGTTCTAATAGCTCCCACGGTTCCCCTGGTTCTAATAGCTCCCACGGTTCCCATAGCTCTCACGGTTCCCATAACTCCCACGATTCACATAGCTCCCACGGTTCCCCTGGTTCTAATAGCTCCCACGGTTCCCCTGGTTCTAATAGCTCCCACGGTTCCCATAGCTCCCACGGTTCCCATAACTCCCACGATTCACATAGCTCCCACGGTTCCCCTGGTTCTAATAGCTCCCACGGTTCCCCTGGTTCTGATAGCTCCCACGGTTCCCCTGGTTCTAATAGCCACCACGGTTCCCATAGCTCCCACGGTTCCCATAACTCCCACAATTCCCATAGCTCCCACGGTTCCCCTGGTTCTGATAGCTCCCCTGGTTCCCCTGGTTCTGATAGCTCCCACGGTTCCCCTGGTTCTAATAGCTCCCACGGTTCCCCTGGTTCTAATAGCTCCCCTGGTTGCCCTGGTTCTGATAGCTCCCCTGGTTGCCCTGGTTCTGATAGCTCCCCTGGTTGCCATGGTTCTAATAGCTCCCACGGTTCCCATAACTCCCACGATTCCCCTGGTTCTAATAGCTCCCACGGTTCCCCTGGTTCTGATAGCTCCCACGGTTCCCCTGGTTCTAATAGCTCCCACGGTTCCCCTGGTTCTGATAGCTCCCACGGTTCCCCTGGTTCTAATAGCCACCACGGTTCCCATAGCTCCCACGGTTCCCATAACTCCCACAATTCCCATAGCTCCCACGGTTCCCCTGGTTCTGATAGCTCCCCTGGTTCCCCTGGTTCTGATAGCTCCCACGGTTCCCCTGGTTCTAATAGCTCCCACGGTTCCCCTGGTTCTAATAGCTCCCCTGGTTGCCCTGGTTCTGATAGCTCCCCTGGTTGCCCTGGTTCTGATAGCTCCCACGGTTCCCCTGGTTCTAATAGCTCCCACGGTTCCCCTGGTTCTAATAGCTCCCACGGTTCCCCTGGTTCTGATAGCTCCCACGGTTCCCCTGGTTCTAATAGCTCCTACGGTTGCCCTGGTTCTGATAGCTCCCCTGGTTGCCATGGTTCTGATAGCTCCCCTGGTTGCCATGGTTCTAATAGCTCCCACGGTTCCCATAACTCCCACGATTCCCCTGGTTCTAATAGCTCCCACGGTTCCCCTGGTTCTGATAGCTCCCACGGTTGCCCTGGTTCTGATAGCTCCCACGGTTGCCCTGGTTCTGATAGCTCCCCTGGTTGCCATGGATCTGATAGCTCCCCTGGTTGCCATGGATCTGATAGCTCCCCTGGTTGCCATGGTTCTGATAGCTCCCCTGGTTGCCATGGTTCTGATAGCTCTGATTTCTGTAACCACCGCGATTGTAGCCTCCCCTATTCTGCTGGTAACCGCCTCCTCTCCCCTCTGGAAACAAGCAAAGAGGAAAACAAGCTTATACAAATGGATTTAAAATCATACCCATAGGGCATCTTTTTCCAACGGAGCTCAGGCTTCTTTTTTCAATGATCATTGAGCAGAGAGGGCATGTGGTGCTCTGGAGGTAAATTGCTGCACCAAGTTTCTTTTGTTTGGAGCTCTAACTTTATGCGCAGCTAACAGAGCACATATCCTATTCTTAAAAAAGAAAATAAACAGCGAGTGAAATAACTAGGAATGCCTTACAGGACAGACGGTCTGAACATTTTTCAAACACCAATCTCCCCTCACTATGACAGCCGTCTCTTCACTCCGCCTCCCCCGGCAGCCGCTCAGAGCGACTGTTAGTTACTGATTACATTCAGAGAAACTCAGACAGCAACTTAGTTAAAAGTAAACACACTCTCAGAGGAAAGTGTGGCTTCACTCACCTCTGCTGTAAGATTTGTTCTGTTGGTAGCCACCTTTCTGATCTGTAATGCAAAGGGAAAAAAACTGTCATTCTTTTTTCCAAGAAAGCACTTAAACAACGCACACACCTATACAATATGAAATATAATGCATATAATCAAGCGTGTTGTCCGACTCACCTCTGTTGAAGTAGCCTCCGTAGACGCCCTGCTTGAGGTCGAAGACGCGCTCGTTGTTCTCCACCAGGCTGCCCAGTTTCTCAGCCAGCTGCAGGGCCATGTTCTGCAGGGAGGTGGGCTCTGTGCGGTGCATCACCACCATCTGAGTGGGCTGGTCCAGGGACGCCTTTTGAACAAGAGGACACAATAGGTTTAGAGAACAACATTGAGAAAAGAATTGTACATGCAAAGATGAAAAGGAAATGAAGTAGAGAAGTCAGAAACGTACCATCAGCTCCTCGTTGATGATCATCTTGCTGATGATGCTGTGAACTGTTGGGAACTCCAACTCAAACATCTCAGAAAGTGTTCCCATGCTAAAGGACAGATGGACATACAGGAAAAATGATCATTAATGAAAGAAAATTGAGCCATTTTAGATGTTTTAAGTTTGCGTGAGTAGGCAGTGCAACATCTGAATAGATATAGAAATACAAACTGACGCCTTATCTCAGAGAACACGGTGCAACACTAACAGTCAGGCTTGGATTTTCGTCATTTTAGGGGCAAGGCCATTTGGCCTTTGGTGTCACATTTTTTCAGGGCGCAAAGGCCATTGAGGGAAACATTTGGATTTGGAGCTTACGAATAAATAACTTCACTTTCTGATAAGAAAAACACACGAATGACATGGAAAACAAATCACTTTTTTAATATCAATAATGTCAAACATGATATCATCATATAGGCCTATGCCTCCTTAGTATTACCGTATATAAAATGAAATACTCTACTTTGAATAATTAGTGTTTGGTATGTTTTCCATCTCCTACTTCTCCCATTCACAAATCTGAAATCAAAAAATCTAAAATTCTACTAATATGTAACAAATATATTCCATTTCAGAGCAGAAGAAAGCCTTCAGGTCAAACTCTGCACTACATCATTCAGCAGTGCACAGTGAAGCTCCAACATTCAACTGCATGAACAAGCAATACTTTGAAATGCAAGTGTGTGTGTGTGTGTGTGTGTGTGTGTGTGTGAGAGAGTCTCTTTAATCAACTCCTCACAGCTCCTCATATCTGTTCAGAAACTGGACAAAAGTTAAACATGTACAAACCACAGACTGTCTGTGTCACGGCGAATACAGTCGCTGCTTTAATTCTGTCTTTAGGACGTTGTTGTGAGTTTGGACGGAGCAGATACAGGTTAGTTAGCCTGATCTGATCGAATGGAGATCGCTCCATTCAGAGAACACGCATTTTAAAGGTTGTTCGCCTGCCGTCTTGTCTGCACACTTGTCAAAGCATGGTTTTTACTAACCGTTATCAGTATTTAGTTCACGGTAAAATAGGTTAATTTTGTCGTAGTTTCCACCACAGTATTTACATGGATATAAGCCCCGCCCCCTCTCCAGCGCGTCCTGTTTGAATGACAGGAGTAAACACAGCTGACAGCGCGGTGAAACTCCAGCGGTTAGAGCGATGAGAATATTCGCATCGCGTCCGTTGTGAACGCAGCATATGCAGTTCAGAAACCACTGTTCTGACGCTTTTAAAGCAACTTCGAGATTTTAACAGTATCAGGGGCACACAGGCCATGGTGGCCGTAGGACGTACAATTATTTTCGGGGCTTCACGGCCAGACCGAGGGTCAATGACGGCATGGCCGTCATGGCCGCCGGTGAAAATCCTACCCTGCTAACAGTGCTTCGCTAGTGACTGGTGTTAGCATCTTGTTCTCACCTGATGGAGTCGTACACACTGCTGTACGTGAACAGATAAGTCCTCAGGGACTCTTCTTGGATCTTCCTATAAAAAGAAAGGCAATAAGTAAATTCATAATAAATTCACTTCAACAAGGAAAGCACAATGACTTTATACCTACAAATATAATGCAAGTGCCAGATTAAATCATCATGGGATGATCTGAAATAATAATCTGAATGATCACTGTTGTATGAATTAATATAATGTGCAATATGTGCCAGATGTGCAATATATATAGATGCCGTTAATAACTGTGCAATATATACCTGGCTGCTAAATCCTAACAACTGTTACAGGATGTGTTTTTTTTTTTATTATGTAACTTTTTATATATTTTTTATTATATCATAACTGAGTACTTTTTTTTTAATGCATGTCACATATTTAACATATGTAACATTAAGCTGTCCGTGGCTCTTTCTCCTGCTGTAACGATGCAAATGTCCCCTCCGTGGGACTAATAAAGGTATTCTGATTCTGATAAAAGCTAGATCAGATTTAATTCCCTAAAATCATTAAGCTTGTAACAAACCCTAACTGATGGATGAGAGGTGTATGCTAACCTGACGAGCATCTCGCGCACTCGCTGCGTCTCGGGGAACAGGTCCCACACCTTGCTGTTCATCTTCTGGTTGATGATGAAGGAGTGGCATGCGCCAGTCTCCATCTTCATGGCCTTACTGGCGGCCACCACATGCTCCCTCATGCTCTCGGGGGTCCTGCGGGACAAACAGAGCTACAGTTAGACTCTGTTTCCCTTTGAGTTAAACAACCTGGTGTAAAGAGATGCTAGAGGACATGTTACACACCCAGAAGAGGCTGTCTCTCTCCCACTCTCAGCTGGTGATGGAACTGCTTGCTGATCATCCTGCGGCGGGCATCGAACTCGTGGGCGGCCATGTAGGGGATCTCCAGCAGCATGGCGGACACCAGGTACACACACTCCAGCAGCTCCAGGTTGATGTGCATGTGGAACGGCACCTGCGAGGAGATTAAAGCAATGTTATGACAATGTCAGCATTACTGAATGCATCGTCGGTAGGCCAGACTTTCTAGGAAGATTTCTTGGAAATTTGTCCAAAAGTTGTAAGATTCAAGGTTTGTACAGTTTCGAAAAAATTAAAATCGAAGTCTTAAAGGTAGGGTAGGTAAGAATGGAGAAACCAGCTCGAGTGCGCTAGAATTTGAAAGTACGAACCGGAAAAAATCTGCCCCTTCCTTCAGACTTCCTCACAGAGCCCCTCCTCCAACACACACGAACGCGCACATGACCAATGAGGGCACGAGGTAAGTTTGTGCACAGATGGAAGGCTGACAGGCAGGTAGGCCATCCAGTTATTTTAGCCGGGCCGGCTCAGATGATTGGTCGTGCTTTTTACAGCGCCAAGGCTTCCACAGATGACATTTTGTTATGTATTTATTGTCAAAGCATTTAATGTATTCATTGCTATCGGGATGTTAAGAGCATTCCATGGAATATAACAACAAGTGCTTCTGAAGTGAATTACCTACCCCACCTTTAACTAACAACAACTAAACTTAAATGCCTACACATTTGAAACCTATATAATCACATCTAAAATTGCTACTATAAATGTATATTTAGGAAAAATAAAGTTGACAGAATGAGTTCATACCCATTGTATTCGATGTATACTGTAACAACCGTCATTCATTCATCAGCCTAGATTAAACCAAGCAGGTTTACCAACAAGGAAAACAAACATGATCTCAATCATAGGACTTACATTACATTACATTTAGCTGACGCTTTTATCCAAAGCAACTTACAATAAGTGCATTCGACCAACAAGATACAAACTTGAAGAAAACAGAATCATATAAGTACATCAGGTTTCATAGAGCTAAAACATTTCAAGTGCTACTCAACTGGCTTTAGATAAGCCAGTCCTTTGTTAGTATATAAGTGCTTTGTTAGCAATTCTTTGTTAGTAATTCTATCGCTCGAAGTGGAGTCGAAAGAGATGAGTTTTCAGTCTGCGCCGGAAGATGTGTAGCTTTCTGCTGTCCTGATTTCAATGGTGAGCTCATTCCACCATTTTGGAGCCAGGATAGCAAACCCACGTGTTTTTGCTGATGGGAACTTGGGTCCCCCTCGCAGTGCATGGTGCAGCGAGCCGTTTGGCTGATGCAGAGCGGAGTGCACGTGCTGGGGTGTATGTTTAACCATGTCCTGGATGTAGGAAGGGCCAGATCCATTCGCAGCATGGTACGCTAGTACCAGTGTCTTGAAGTGGATTCTAGCAGTTACTGGAAGCCAGTGAAGTGAGCGGAGGAGTAGTGGTGTGGGAGAATTTAGGAAGGTTGAAGACCAGACGAGCCGCTGCATTCTGGATGAGCTGCAGAGGTCGGATGGCACATGCAGGTAGACCAGCCAGGAGGGAGTTGCAGTAGTCTAGGCGTGAGATGACGAGAGCCTGGACCAGAAGCTGCAACGCTTTCTGGGTCAGGAGGGGAAGTATCCTGCTGATGTTGTACAGAGTGTATCTGCAGCAGCGGGTTGTAGCAGTGATGTTTGCAGTGAAGGACAGGTTGTTCTCCAGGGTCACACCCAGATTCCTTGCAGTCTGAGTCGGGGAAACAATAACAAACAAACAAACAACTTACTTGTCTTCTCTTCTCGATCTTCTCCTGCTCTGTGTTCCTCTCCTGCATGTTCCTCATCAGCAGACCCTGACCCAGCAGCTCCTTGGCGCGGCCAGAGGACTGGATGTCCAGCAGGGCATTGTGGGCGTCTTTGATCATGCCCTGCCTAAAGGCGCAGATGCCAAGCTGCACCATGGTTCTGTTGTACAGGATCTACACAAGAGAGGGAGAGAGGTTTTTAGACACAAAGCTACACAAGAGAGCCGCTATGAACCCTAAATAAAAAAGACAGCCTGCTCACCTGTACGGGGGGGTCGGCGTGCTGGATGTTGTCCTGCAGGTGGCTCATCAGCATCAGGTCGCGGGCCTGGTACCAGCGGGAGTGCAGCGCGTGGTGGTAGATGTGGCAGAGGATGGCGCAGGTACGGATGCGGTCGGTGCGATCCTTGGCGTAGATGAACTTGCAGAGACGTTCCATGATCACAGCGCTCTCCTCGCCCTCCTCCTGGTCCTGGTCCTGGTCCGACTGAGGCGCAGAAACACAACTCAGCTCAGACATCGGTACATTAGAGACGGCTGCATTTTGAAAACAAGCACTCAGCTTTTCGCAGGTGGGAAAATACTCTTCTGCCATTTTGCAGTTTCTCTTTCTGGGTTCAACGCTTTTTTCCCAGTTGTATGACATTATAAAGATGTATTTTATTTAGCTTTAGCGTGATATATTTCCAACCAATATGGCAGTTACATCACACTCGACACCATGCCGGCAATCGAGACTCATAAAGGTCAAGTCAAAAAACTAATTATCTGTTAGCTTTTACTTAATAAGAATGTATAGTCAAGCAAAGGCATAGCAGTCAGTGCTAATAAGACAGAACGTTTAAAACTAAGTTTTTTTAATCTCCCTCTTTTAAATAAAAAGATATGCTGATGTCTCTCACCTTGGTCTGGACCGGGGGGCCCAGGGCGCGGCGGTGAGCCTTGTAGTCGAACTTGTAGTAGGTGTGCATGATTCTGCGCAGGTAGATGCGGCAGATCTCCTCCGTGCTGCCCTTGGTCTCCATGTAGTTGAGCAGCCGGTCGATGACGCCACAGACGTGACCCTCATCCTTCAGATTGTCCACATACTCTGGGGGAAGAGTGAGGAAGAGAGCAATGAGCTACTAGGAAAAGCTTTAATTCAATTTCAAAAAGTCTAGGAGTTACGTTCACAACTAAAATGATAGTGTTTGATTCAGGCATAGCTGACCTTGTGAATGAGGATCGGTGTTCTGCATGATCTTGGTGAACTCTTCATCCATCCTCTCTACCAGCGTTAAGATGCACCCACGCACCCTGAATGGCTGACAAACACAACAAAGCAATACATATTTATTTGTATTGCAATGCCACCCTCTCTGTAGTACCACACACAACCACAAGGATTATGCGTTGTTCAAATAATGCCCAATACAATAAACCACATATCAGAAATGAGAGAAACAGAAGATGCCTGGTCTGAGATGATCAGACTCTCGCTGTCCTCGGCGATGTTCTCTCCGATGAAGATGTCGTTGTGTTCAAACAGGATGTCCAGCAGCTCATCGATACATTCCAAGCACTTCTTCCACATATCAGGCTGAAGAGAAACACATAATGACGCAATAGTTGACCACATTTCGCTTCATTCAAACAAGATGTTTGTTGATTTATCTTAACATTTATTACACTTAATACTATAAAGGAAATGTCAATGGCCCTGTTGTATTAATATATAAACAGGCATGTTGATTCGTTCAAAACATTTTTATTCATTATTTTAACTTTTTCAGCTTAACACTAAAACAACCATTTTTACATTAAGTTAAAAAAAAAGGTGCTTCTACCTTCATGAAAGCAGCCAGGTTGGGGTTGTAGTCGTACAGGGAGGCAATGATGTTGAACTTAATCTTGACCGTGATACCTTCGCCCAAATGATTCTCAGCAGCGATGTTTGCCAGAGCATGGAGCAGTTCAATCTGGGCAGCCCTGTCAGGAGGACAGGAGAAAGGGAGCGGAGATTAAGTAAGAGAAATAGGTAGAATTACAAAATGTGTGTTTTTATATGCATTTTCTGCAGTGATTTGAAGTGCCTATTCATTTCTTGCAATTGACTATACTTGCATTCAAAGACATTACAGATATTAAGGGGTTAAGAGGTTCCTACTTGTCAGTTGCTTTGCTATAAAATACATCAATGTGCAACTTGTTTATTGGAAATAATTGTACATGCATGAATGGTAATATGCACTGACCTGTCCATGCCCTTTTTGCCTCTTGCTTGCAGGATCTCATTCAGCTTCTTCACCACCACAGGAACGTTGATCTCCGTGCCTTTGGCAAACATCTTGGGCTTCTCCTGGCAGATTGGAAGAAAACACACAACATAAATATTGAAACAATGCGTTTATGAAAGCAGTAAATCTGAAAAGACCTCTTCTTTACCATGACCATGCCTCCCTTCACTTCCTGCCAGGCTTCTCCTCCCTCCTCCTCAGCCTCCTCCTCTATGCGCTCCTTCCTCTTGATCTTCTTCTTCTTGCCGAGCTTCTTGTCGCCGGGCTTATCTTCCCTGAGGACAGAAAGAGATGTGTGGGTGAGTAGGGATGCTCCCATCGGGTATTTTGGGGCCGATCACCGGAATCAGTATCGGCCGATACCGATCGCCGATCCGATCGAGTGGGCGGGGCCTATGGGGATCTTCCATTTAAAGTGATGTTTACAACTCAGTTAATGGGGCTCATTTTTATATTGCTTCAGTTTATAATCGTAACGGGTCGAAAAGTTCAGATACATTTTTCAATAGGCCTACATGATGGGCTTCCACAAACAACAACCAACATCATTATTACATTCAAATGAAGTACATTATTCAAGTTTACATTAACTTTGGAGAATAACACGGGAGAAATGAGCGAGCTCTCGGAGCATCCCTAGTGGTGAGTTAACATGGTATCTTGAGAGGGAAAGCAGTGGCATGCGTGTCCAGTTTGGGTTATATTTTCTAAATGTGTTGGAAACTTAAAAACCAAAGCTAGGTAGACTCACTTCTTGAGGAAGACTGCAGCGATGGAAGCATGCTTTCCCTCCCCATCATCCGAGCTCTCACTGCCACTGTCGACAGTGTCTGATCCCCAGTCTTCCCCATCTTCGTCATCACTGCTAGACGAGGACTCATCCTGTTAAGGGAGAAACACAGCATATTAACATTAGAACCATGTGTTGTCACGAGGTTTATCTTTCTCTTTGTTGTACATTCTCATGATGGCCTCTTACCCCGGATCCCTTCTTGAGGAACGCGCTGGCATCTTGGATCACCTCAGGTTTTTTCTTTAAGAAGTCCTTGGCCGACATTACCTCTTCCTCGCTGTCAGAAGATGAGCCTTCTAGAAAATGTAAGGTTTGAGAGATGATGCTTGCAGAGGTAATACAACTAAATGCAGTTTGCCCTGACAACTTTAGTTAACTTGTATATATTTAATTTGCTTAAACAGCAAGCTTACCAGAATCTGCTGCCTCCTTCTCCTCCTCTTCATCAGCGGACTCCTGTGGGTTCTAATAGGGAGAAAGAAGACATTGAGATATTGTTTTTGACCTTTGCTTATCCAGGCTGCACAGTGACACACATGGAAGCTGCTGGGCAGAGCTGCAGTCTGACATGCCAACGCTCCTCTCTTACTACAACTCACACAGATTAATTTTACATTTTTAAACTCCCACAGCAACCAGCCACATTTATCATTTTTTTTTTAAGCACAGGACGACTTAGAATAAGTTTCTAAATGTACCTCCTTGTATGCAGCTACTTCTGTTTCGTAGTCTCTGTTGTACTTGCGGATCTTCTGACGCAGTGTACTGAGGGCCTTTGCGTTGTTTTTGTTCATCTTCTTCTTGCCCTCTTTGTCCTCCCAAAGCTGGAAAAAAAACAACATTTATTATATCGGATTTATTTATTAACTCGGTTAATATATATTGTTTGCTGCAGGCATATCAAAACACGTTGTTAAATGACATAGTTGGTATTTGTAGACTTGTGATGGGAGCTACTGACCTGATTCACATAGTCCTCCAGGTCGGCCAGAAGACGGATATAAAAAGGGGGAACCCCCTCTTTGTCCACTATAGTCTTGCTTTTGAGGAAGGCTCGACATAACTGCTCAAAATCCTCCAGACATTTGGACATGTCACGAATCTTCATAGCATTTCGGATCGTTTTGATGAGGTTGGTCAACTCCTCAAACCTAATATATAATAATAGTTTTATTTAGAATAATAGTCGATAAGGAAATCTGCAGTTTATTACATAGACACTTAAAGAGTGACCACACAAACCTTTTGTCTTTGGCGCTGCGCACAATTCTCTTGGTGTCCTCCTCGTCATCACTGATAAGCAAGGACCTGTGGAAACAATAACGCTGTGTGAGATTACTAGAAAAAGTTGCATTAGGGTCCTGATGATAGGATTTATAGTAAGCAATACTGACTGCTTGAAATTTCCTCCGGGTGCTTTAGAGAGGATTTCATCAGCAGATGAAGACTCCTCTGACTCACTGTCAGACCCGGTGGCAAAGAAACGGGACATGGCTGAAGGGAGATGTCAATCTGTGAGGAGAAAAATACATCATGTGAGGAACAGTATAAAAGACAATACAGCTGTGCTACATAATATGTTGTAGTAAAATAGTTTAGCTTCCTAGTATTACATTCCTTCTAATAATTGAATCAATTGGTGTCACTCAATTTGAAGGAGATTCCAGGTGAAGGCAGGTCGAAATATGTTTTCATTTAAAAAAGATACTCTTGCATCACACAGAGAAAATAATGTTGCTCAGACGGTAAACAAAAGGTGAATAAGACTGTGTGTAAGACATATCAATTCAGTTTGTTGCTGGTGTGATACGAGAATAACAATGTGAATGGAGTTTTGTCAAGCTAGCTATTATTCGTCAATAAGAAGCTACTTTGTTGCTGCTTAATCACCTACATTTCCCTATGGGGATCATTTTAAGTACATCTTATCTCATAACGTCAGAAACCGGCACCTATAGAGAGGCGAAGTCCCGCCCTTATACTTCCGACCCATGGGACCTTATTTCGGAAAAATTATGTATTGAAGTCAATGGGGAGAGAAAACTTATCTTTCGATCCCGTTTGAATTGTGCCACGAATCTTAAAAAATCTTAAAAAATAATTTCCATGTCAAAAAAGTCACAGTTTGTCGTAAAACTGTTGAAATTGAGACTATGAAAAATACGCAACTAGAAAGACTACAAATCCCAGAGTCGCGTAAGTGATCACGTTAGTTAGCATTACAGCCTTAGCCTTGTCATTTTTATTAGCCTTAACATGAAGTAACATGAAGTAACCCAAAATGTTAAACAGTAAGAGTAGTAGTCATATTTCGTGAACCCTTTGAAGAGCACTGTCACACCCGTGTGATCATTCTATAATACACCGTTTAAGCCACGCTACATTAGCATCGGCGATCTTTTCTACTTCATGCTATCTGCACAAATGGTTAACATTGAACATTAAAAAGATCAGGCAGTTCAGGCAGGCAGCTTTGCATGACATTCTTCTGGACGTGTTTAATTGTGGTGATATCAAACTATACAACAAACGTAAATTGCAGCTACATGCCATACACATACAGTTATTTTACAACTAATGGAATATAAATACATACCGTATCAAATTAATTATAAGCTAACGTTGATTTATATCTACTAAAACAACGCGAACACTAACGTGGCGCGGGGTTAATGCTAAGCTAATGCTGCAGAGCACAGGGCCCACCCACATGTTTAGCTGTTAAAAACACTACAGGCACGGACACACCGATTATCGGCGTCGGTGGGCGTCAGGCCGACGATGAGCGTCGACACGCCCTACTCAGATTGGTGTGTCCCGCACCGTCGGGTCTTTTCAGCCGGGCCGACGCCTTTTCGGCCGAAAACCCGCTGATTCAACATGTTGAATACAATAATCAACCAAAGTGTAGTCAACTGTTGAGACCGACTCACCTGCGTCCTTGTGAAAGTTATCCTTCTTCTTCTTCTTTTCTTTAATGGCGAATCGCTTCCACTTGGAGCATATATCGCCACCTACTGTTGATTTATTTAATGTTCATGTTAAATCCTTGTCCTCGGACCAGTGTTTTTGAGAAACTTGAAGATCAGCTTGTTTACTTCATTTCTTGAGTTACTTTCGTATATTGCCTTGAAATCCATGTCCTTGATGTTAAGTTGTTCCAGTGCAGTTTTCAGCATGAGTCTTTGCCTTGTATATTCCGGGCAGCTAAAAAATACATGATGTATTGTCTCTGGTTGTTGGCAACCATCACAATTGCCAGTTGGATGTTTTCCAATCAGATGTATTGATGAGTTTAATCCAGAGTGACCCAATTTTATCCTGCTGTTAATGCTCTGTTCTCTTCTACTACTCCCCCAAGTGCTTTCCGTTCCTACTTCCCTTTGTATCTGGCATAAATGTCTTCCTTCAGTGTTACTGTCCCACAACTTTTGCCATTGTTGCTTGATAACAACTTTTGTAACTGATTTGACTTCTGCTCTACTGATGGGTACAATTATATCAATCTGGTTTGCTTTCAAACTATTTTTTGCCAGTTGATCCACTACCTCATTCCCTCTAATACCCACATGCGCTGGAACCCACACAAATTGAACAACAATTCCCAAATGAACTAACCTAAACATTATGTGCAAAATTTCATGAAGAATGTCCTGACGACATACTGAAGAGAAGTTGTTTATACTCTCCAAAGCTGCGCTGGAGTCAGTGCAAATGACCACTCGCATTGGCTGTACTTCCTCTACCACTGAAGTGCTAGTGAGATAGCCATCATCTCTACTGTGTATACTGCGATGTGATCACTCGTTCGCTTCCCCACTTTGACCTTTAACTCAGGAACATAAAATGCACAACTAGTTTGACCATTTTCTGGATTTTTGGATCCATCAGTAAATATTTGTATAAACTGCCCATATTGTTCATGTTCACATAAGCCTGCACGTTGATTTTATTTTTCATTGAATGTAACCCTTTCAATAAGGATAAATCTATTACAGGTTGAGGTAGCAACCATGGTGGAACAGCTGATAACAACACCGTGGACTAATATTCCATTCTTTAACTTTGAATTCCTTACATAATTCCGAAACACAAACACAAAAATATTCTTTTCTAATTTTGTTACTTTCCCAACTTGTTTTTACAGTTTGTTTAGTAGGGTGAGTATCTTCATGGCCCTGTAGATTTGCCCAGTAATTAACAATTAACTGTTTTCTCCTTTACATTACATTTCATTTAGCTGACGCTTTTTTCCAAAGCCACTTACAATTACCAATTACAGGGACATTCTCCCTGGAGTAACTAAGGACTGAGTGCCTTACTCAAGGGCACACTAGTGGTGGTGTTCCTGGCGGGATTTGAACGCACAACCTTCCGATCTTCAGCCCACCTCACTATCCATTAGACCACCACTATCCTCAAAGAAATTGGTATTTCTCCGACCTCTACCTGAAGTGCCGACACTGGTGTAGATCTGACTGCCCACCACCCACAGCATATCCTTAGTGCTTGTGCCTGGACTCTATCTAATTTGTGTAGAGAAGAGTATGCAGCTGAACCATACACTATTAGTCCGTATTCTATGACTGATCTAATTAGGGCTGTGTATACGTTCCTCAAAGCAGCTTTATCAGCCCCCCACTTAGTGCCTGCCAAGCACCTCATAACATTTAAAACCTTTTTACATTTATTTACTACTTTATCAATGTGAGTACTCCATGTGACTCTCTCGTCCAACCATATTCCCAGAAACTTAAATGTCTTCACTTTCTTTAGTTCTTGTCCATAAAGTTTTAACCTCCTCACCTATCCTTTTCCTCGTAAAAAATAAAGTTTCAGTTTTTTCCACCGACAATCTAAACCCCCATGTCAGAGACCAGCTTTCAATTTCCGTAATGGCTTCCTGAATCTTATCTACAATATAATTTACATTTCTGCCCCTTTTCCAAATAGCTCCATCATCTGCAAAAAGTGACTTACCTATATCAGATCCTACATGTGTATATATATCATTTATCATGATAGAAAACAAAAGAGGACTGATTACACTCCCAGTTAAACTGTTGGCAGAGAGATAGCAGCTCTTTCACACACAGGCCCTTTCTCATTTCACTAATTTCCCCTCCTCGACTCCTCGAATCCTCGGTCCTCCGGTAGTGACCCGGAAATGAATTTCAGTGCGCCATATTGAAGGACATCTCATTTCTCTAAATGCACTTCGAGGACCGAGGATCGAGCGTCGAGGAGGCTCTCTGGAGGAGCTATAATCGAGGATACACTGATGGGTCCTCCACGAGTCCTCCGTGGATGCATTTCCGGCAACAGATGTTTCAAAGAGTCGTGGCGCACGGCCGGACTGATCTCAGCCAATGACAGCTCTGCATGCATCCCCTGGATATTATTTATTATTTATTATCGCGACGCGATGTTTACAGTGAGAACAGCCGTGAGGTCCGTGCAGAAAGCAGAGCAGTGTGTATAATATCAACACATTCTCACTCCCAACTCGGCCTATGTTGACGTTATGTCAGGGTCCTTGTCGTCACTTTCCAACGCAAGGGGGGCCCTTTAGCGTCGAGTTTCAACTATCAGGGAGTCCCATTGATTGCATAGAGCTACCTGAACGTCGGATAGACGGTTGGGATCTCGGCGAAATGCTCTCCGCAGATCCATTCTCACAGCGTTTATCAACCTTTTTCTAACTCAATATCAAGCCACACTTATTGTTTTTACTTCTTTATTTTAATGAATAATGTCGGACTTTTGTTGCCGTCAGTTAGGGGGAGAGTAGGGGCTCAGAAAACTGAGATCTGTATTGTTTCATCGTTTTTTCTTTCTAATTTTGTATTCTTTTCTAAACCACACACTGTTATTTACTCAACAATACGACACAATTATCCGTGTGTTTATTTATTTGTTTGATTGTATAATGTCGGACTTTTGGAGTCCGTCAGGACCGAGGGTCGGAGCAGCTCATAGTAGTTGGTTAAGAGTATTTTACACCCGGAAGTAAGTATTCTCTCGCTTTGCTCAAACCCCGTGATGAGTCCTCAAGCTCTGTGATTGTGACAATTTTCATTCTCAGAATTATCTTTATTTGATTCAAATGTTTATATAACTAAATATAAGCCACTAAGGCAGGCGTGAACAACTCTAAAAACACGCTCTTTCATTCATATCTGGAGTCAGATAACATTGAACAGACGATGTGGAATATCTTTAACTTTGAAGTGGGTTGACATGTTTTTTTATAAAGTGGTGTCAGAATCAGGTCAGACAAATAATAATCTAAAATATTCTACAGAAATAGTTCAGTCAGACCAAACACAAATTAATGAATTCTGGAAATATCTCCTCCATCACCGAATTCAATAAATCACACATCAATTTCCATTTTGATCAGATATATTTCATGAGGAGGAAAAACAAGACGTGTGAGATCAGTGTTGAATAAAAGAGTCTTTACAGTTCAGAGGGCTGGACTTTGGACATGCCTGTCTTAAAGGGGAAATACACTGACCTCTGCTGTCTCTTTATTCTAAACATGTGTTTATTTTAGTTTCACTAATGTTGTTGTTGTTGTTGTTGTTGTTATTGAGTTTGATAATCTGCTTTTTGATCAAACTGTCAACCTTTATTAAATTGAAACACGTGCATTTAGCTGACACTTTTATCCAAGTAACATCATGTTCATCAAATATGCTGAACTGCTTCCTTTAGAGGAAAGAAGAGATATATATTCTTTACATTTTAAATGATCTCACCCAGATTCAGATCTTTATGTCAGGTTATAGTTCAACCTTCTCTGTTTTATTGAAACTATGTCGTTATAAATTGTTCATTTTAAATGTTGAAATCAGAGTTTTATTACATGGAATTTTTACATTTTAAACTTGTATAATCATATGAAACATACAGAGTTACTGGGTTTAAATTAACTCCGACGGACCTCTTCGTCAGGGAATAAATTCTTTTTTTAAAGTAAATGTTAAACCCAGTTTTCCCAGGAGAAGCCTAAACAGAGAGGACGACCCATTGCTGTTCAGCGTGGATTATCAAATGCACACGTTTATAAACTCTAAAGGATTTAATCTCAATCTAAAATACAGATTTCTTGGCAGCGGTGTGTTATCGAGTTTTAACAACCTCTTAAACTTCCAATTTGACCAATCAGAATTGAGTATTCAGCTAAGACGTTTAATAAAAAATAATAATATATAGTAAAGTAAAATATATAATGGAGACGATAAAGTAATGTGTGCAATACATTAATATATAAAAACATGTTTGTTACAATAGAGTTGTGCATTAATATTAATAATGATGTCACTCAGATTATTAAAGCAGCAACAATCACATTTAATGAGAAAAGAGCAAACAGACTTTACAATGCTGTCAAATAATAAACTAACTAACATTTCTGATTAAATCAGTTTCACAAGAACAGAGGATTCTTCAGACTGAAAACAAGTTGCTTCTTTTCCTCATTTTATTCATGTTTATTTCCTCACTGACATGACGCGTCTCAAAGTAAATAAAAAATGTCAAACTTTGATTTCAGTTTTGACAAGGACTCCATTTCTCCCCTCGGTTTTCTCGCTTTTTACGTTTTCTCTCTGTTAATTGATGAAGAAAAAAGCTGACACGTCTTCACTTCAGCGGGCGCCATCTTTAAATTCATCTCTTTGCTTTCAAAGGTAGCACTTTGATGTTCTCAGTAGTAACCACATGACTTAAAGGGGACCTATTGTGCATAATCCTCTTCTCCATGTCTCTTCTACATCAACATGTGTCCCCTCTGTGGAAAGAGACTCTGAAAGTTTCAGGAAAAAAGATTCTCTCTTTTTCTCCTGATCCATTTCTATAAAAACCTGTCTGAAAATCAGCTGATCAGATTTTGGCCACTTGATGATGTGATTACGTTTTTTTGGCTTGTGTAACCATTAGCCAATCACCAACCAAGGTAACCCCCCCCATCACCTGAATCTCCTCCTAGAGCACCATTGAGTTCTTTTTAACCAAATCTCTCTCAAAGGGGCGTGGGGAGGGGCTCCTTATTTTCATCTAAAGTAACAGACAGAGAATCAGCACTTTGGAAACAGGGCTGAAACAGATGGGATTATGGGATGCTGCAATGATCTGTTTGGTATTTCAGACAAACACTTCAGAGAGATGTTCTGTGTATATGTGAGACCTGTAATATATTGATGAAAAACAGTGTAATAACAATACCTTTAATAGCAGCACATTAACATAACAACAAGCTGTTTAGATGGACTCAGTGTGAATGCGTTGGTGGGCACTCAGCGCACCACTCGTAGTAAAGGTTTTCTCACACTGCTCACACCAGTAGGGTTTCTCTCCGGTGTGAAGGCGTCGGTGGACCTGTAGGCTGTAGGCCCGAGCGAAGGTCTTCCCACAAAGGTCACACCAGTACGGTTTCTCTCCAGTGTGAGTACGCTGGTGACGATTTAGTGCACATAGCCTCGGGAAAGCTTTTCCACATTGGTCGCAGCTGTGTGGTTTCTCTCCAGAATGAATACGTCTGTGTTTCTTCAGGTCACTATGGGTGGCGAAAGATTTCTCACATTGGTCACAGCTGAATGGTTTCTCTCCAGTGTGAATGTAATTGTGAGTTTTCAAATGAACTTTTTTGGAGAAAGCTGCCCCACATTGGTCACAGCTATATGGTTTCTCTCCAGTATGAATGCCATAATGGGCTCTTAAATCATCAGCTAATGAAAAAGCTTTCCCACATAGGCCACAGATGTGTGGTTTCTCTCCAGTGTGGGATATGTTATGTCTGTTGAGGTGACACTTCTGTTTGAAAGATTTCCCACATTGGTCACAGCTGTAGGGTTTCTCTCCGGTGTGAACTCTCTGGTGAATCAATAGATATCCAGACGTTGCAAAGGACTTGTCACAGTGCTGACAGCTGTGACTTCGGGGACCCTCTCTTGTTCTCGGTTTCTAAAGAAAACAGACAGAGAGAGACTCAGTTAGGTGCCAGAAATAACATTTAGAGCATGTCGGTGTAATATAACCATGGATGTATAATAAGAACTGGATACAGCTCGTTCGATCCTATGAGAGTTGCTCATTGGTGCAGTAAGCCAAAATGGCCCGACGTTCTCGAGAGCAAATCGTCACAAATTACCCATCATGCCTTGCTGTCGAGAGCATGCGCAGTTGAGTTTCCCCGTAAGCCCCGCCCCCGATCTCCCACCCAGTAGAATGAATGGAGAGAAGATACATTTCGATTCAGCTTTAAAAACATTTGACAACTTTTAAAACCTAATGATTCAAATAAGCACTATAAAAGTGTTGTAGTACCAGCATCTACCAATATTTGCATAAGCGAACCGTGCTGTAGTTCCTTTTTAGCCCAACATTAGCCACCTTTAGCTTAGCGGTGGCGACGTGAAGTCATGTGACCGTGCTGTAGTTCCTTTTTAGCCCAACATTAGCCACCTTTAGCTTAGCGGTGGCGACGTGAAGTCATGTGACCGTGCTGTAGTTCCTTTATAGCCCAACATTAGCCTCCTTTAGCTTAGCGGTGGTGACGTGAAGTCATGTGACCGTGCTGTAGTTCCTTTTTAGCCCAACATTAGCCACCTTTAGCTTAGCGGTGGCGACGTGAAGTCATGTGACCGTGCTGTAGTTCCTTTTTAGCCCAACATTAGCCACCTTTAGCTTAGCGGTGGAGACGTGAAGTCATGTGACCGTGCTGTAGTTCCTTTATAGCCCAACATTAGCCACTTTTACATCAGAAATCATAACGTGGTTTTAATATGTGAAGATAATTCTGATGAACAAAATGTGTAAGTATCGTAAAAGTTTGTTTAACACAGAGATTATTTTCTGCAAAAATCCAATTGACATTTAATTGAGGAAACCAGGGCGATGCTGCTGGATTTAAATTAAAAATATTTAGCTTTCGGGACAATCTTGTCCAAAATGGGTCTATGTAAGGCCGTCTCTTTCACTCTGTGTCGTTTTTAACCTGCTTGCCAGAATATATCCCTTAAAAGACGGTCTTATTTCAGTACAACAGAAACTATTCCTCACCATTTTATTAGTTTCTATTGGTTAAACTCGACCACAGTAGAAATAGTATAGAAGTACAAAACTCATTCCTCAGAACGGCCAATTCTGGAACCATATAGGCGTGTGTAAATCACATAACATTGGATACAACACATTTTACACTGCTGAGAGTAAACCAGTTTTATGTTGATTAAACCTGTTGCATAAGATATTTTGTAACCATTGTTGTCCATGTATAGAGAGGGAAAATGTTGTCAACAACTCATCAGCGCAGAGAAAGGGGTAAAGACACTCATGGGCTTTGAGAACATGGCACCTTTAAAGAGGCGTGTGCTGTCTCTTTCAGATGTATATTGCTATTTGCATATGTAGGTCAAATCAGGGCTGTGATTGGTTTAAAGTGAAACCTGATTTAGGTGAAATTGAATGTACTCAGGTACTTAAGTACAAGTTTATGGTACTTCTACTTCACTTGAGTATTTCAGTTCTTTGCTACTCTGTACTTCTACTCCTCTACAGTTCAGAGGTAAATGGTGTACTTTTCCTCCACTACATGTATTTAATACCTTTAGTTACTTCACAGATGTGGATGAATTATGTGAAATATAATCAAGTGTTAAATCAGACTGTAGTTCCACCTGGAGTAAATCCTCAAGCTACCCTGCAGTATACAAAGTCATTCAAACTAGCTGCACCTTTACCAGCTTTGAGAACACTTTCATGATCAATCATTATAAAACATATCATATATATTATTCTGAAATGGACCAATCTGCACAATGACTACTTTTACTGTCGCTACTTTAACTATATTTTGTTGCTAATACTTTTCTACTTTCACTTGAGGAACATTTTGAATGCAGGACTTTTACTGTAACAGAGTATTCCTACACTCTGGTACTTCTACTTTTACTCAAGTACTAGATCTGAGTACTTCTACTTTTACTCAAGTACAAGACCTGATTACTTCTACTTTTACTAAAGTACAAGATCTGAGTACTTCTACTTTTACTCAAGTACAAGATCTGAGTACTTCTACTTTTACTCAAGTACAAGATCTAAGTACTTCTACTTTTACGGAAGTACAAGATCTGAGTACTTCTACTTTTACTCAAGTACAAGATCTGAGTACTTCTACTTTTACGGAAGTACAAGATCTGAGTACTTCTACTTTTACTCAAGTACAAGATCTAAGTACTTCTACTTTTACGGAAGTACAAGATCTGAGTACTTCTACTTGTACTCAAATACAATATCTGAGTACTTCTACATTTACTCATGTACCAGATCTGAGTACTTCTACTTTTACTCAAGTACAAGATCTAAGTACTTCTACTTTTACGGAAGTACAAGATCTAAGTACTTCTACTTGTACTCAAGTACAAGATCTGAGTACTTCTACATTTACTCATGTACTAGATCTGAGTACTTCTACCACCTCAGTATTTGATGCATTATTATAAATATTATATAAAGTAAAATGTTTACCTTGTTTTAGTTGATTTTAGCTATAGGTCTTTTTCGGTGTACACACGTGACTTAATTTCAAATGTACTACACAGCCACGTGCTCCCAATGCACAATTATTACTGTGATTATTTTTTAAAAGAAGGTTTCACATTCAACTTTAAATAAATCATGCTCACAATTCAGAGCAGTAGACCCGGAGCAAACAGAGGAACGTTTCTTTGACTTTCGAAATAAAACGCTTCTCGTATTTCCTGTTTCCTCTCCTCGTGTTTTTAGTTTAGTTTTAAAGTTCTTTTTCCCCGGATGAAGCGTTGAACACTCACCTGAGAGTCCGAGGCTGCTGCTGGTTCTCCGGGGGGCTTGCTGTCCTCCTCCATGCCGCTTTCAGTGCTCCTGCCCCGGGTGTGTGTGTGAAATAAACCCTGTGCTCCTCCTCCTTCAACTCTCGTGGAACCTCTGTGTTCACGTGATCAAATCTCGTTCGGTGTGCTGCGTTCAGGAACACTGGTTTTTCTTTTCTTTTTCTTTTATTGTTGGTTTTTTTTTCTTCTATTTTTTGTGTTACTTAATACAAAAGCGATTTACACTGGGCTGCAACAACTATTTTTTAAATTATTATTATGGTTGTTTATTTGTTTTTCTGTTGTTGCTGTTTCACGTTGTCCCAATCTTTTTTGCATGACTGAGTTTTTATTTATTTCTCAAACTCTTATTTCATCTTGATTCTGTAGAAGTTGTTTGATATGGTGATGCCAATAAAGCTCCTTTGAAATTGAATATGTGTATTCTTATTTTTGTATTAATACAAAAGTGATTTACACTGGGATGCCACAACTTCATGAACAGACTAATGCTACAGCCAGGCTTTGGTTTTAGTAGAAAAAGGGGAAATATTGTCACCCTAATGGTGAGTTCTGTAGTCAAGAGACTTTAAAAGACTACATTTCCCACAGCACCTGCCTTTTAAGAGACAGTCAAGACAGAGATTATAACCGTTAAAGCTATCTAATGCAACGTTAAAGAAAGAAAGAAAGAAGTCGTTTATTCTTTTATTTGAGTTTTGCATCATTGTTTGGATTTGTTGGACTGTTGTCAAAGCCTATTTTATATTGTAATGGAAATTATGATTATCAGAGAATTAAATGCGATGACGTTACATATATAATATAAATAATAATATTGTGTGTCTCATCACTCAGGTAAATGATCAGTCATGTGACCACACAGGGGTGACCAGTGATCATGGCAGCGTGGAGAAGTCTTCAGCTGTGGAGAGCTCCGCCCAGGTTAAATTGTGATACGACTTCTGTGGCTATCTACCAGCGATCATGTTTAATATTAAAGACTACACACATGTATCCCTTATCAAAACGGTATTCTGCACTTTGCAGCACTTATCCAGATAAGATGTGACTGTTTACTCGTTTTGCAAAGATAGCAGCAGGAATGTCATTGCTGCATGTGCAGCAGGGACGGGCACAGGTACGGGCTAATGTTGCCCGGGCAACGGCCCTTTTGCCATTTTGGCTGACCTGCCCCTCTGGAGAGAGCAAGAGGTTTATGTATTTCTGTTGTGGCCGAATCAACACGATAAGCCCACAATTAGTATTTTAGCGTCTCGCTGCGATAAAACACACCTTGTCAGCGCTGTCATCTGCCCCCAGTCACGTGACTTTGTTTACAATCTGACAGCTGAAAGTAAAGGAAACCCCTCCGGCCTCATATGGCTATGGTGATCATACCAAATGCCCGCCTGGCTTTGGTGGCAAATCCCCGGGTCAATCTGTCCCCGGAAATGTCCCCGTTTTTAAAGAGCAACTTGCAGGGTTTTTTTTTTTTTCTACATTTATGCTTAACCTTGCCTGAAAATTACAATTAAAAAAGTTAATGCAGGATTTGATATGTTTTACGAGACATAAGGGCAGGAATTCAGAGGGGAAAGGAGCCGTTTTGAGCTCTGCTACTAAAATATGCTTAAATTGATTTTGAGTTTTCTCATGGCAGTTAGAGTAGGGGACAAACCAGGGGACTTTACTTCCTCTTGACACCGTCGGTTATATACACCAAAAAATCTAAATAGGCTATACTTGTTATTGTGCTTCTGTCTTTCTGTGTCTTTTCATCTGCTCCGTAAAGTCTCTCAACGGGGCCGCTCGCTCTCTTTTCTTGATCGCCCTCTCACGGAGAACACTTCACGGTCCCGCTTTATTGTAGGATTTCTGCCATGTCTCTACCACTTTAGTTCAACAACCCCTTTATTAAGTTATGGAATACTAAATAAATAAGTAATTAGATACCTTACTGTTACTGCGCTCATAAAGAATGATAAGAATAAGAATAATGCGTATTGAACTGGTTTCATTAATTAGTGAGTTTATTTAAGAAAATTACTTAGAAGCCCTATTTTATCAGTATGTCTGCCCAGAAGTTACAATGGTCAAACTAGCCTACATTAAAACAGAATTGTCCCCATTGTTTCTTTAATAGTTAGTAACATTAGATATTTTAATGAGATATGGACCGCAAAACAAAAAATGTCCCTGGATTACATTTAGAAAAAAATTCAAAAGGTCTTATTTTTTTTTTCGGGGGGGGCAGGGCCCTTTTTCTAGTTTAGAGCAATAGCCCCTCAAATGTCTGTGCACGTCCCTGATGTGCAGGGATATTTAGACTTTAAAATGCTGCTTGGTAATTAATTTTGGTCTCCGCAAACAATATTATGAATCCTCTATTCAAAAATATAATTCAGTGTCCATCGACATGAAAATAACTAAAAGGTTCATGCTGGACTCAAACCCGAGTCCCAACAGCAAAAATCACTCGACCTGCGCGTTATGAGTGAGCCACGAATCAATACGACATCTTCGTTCATCACAGCTGAATTTCACACATTAACATTGTTAAAAGATTCAGAAAAATGCAACCCAACCATCATTTATAATGTGAGCGAATTTATGTACACTTTAAGCCATTTAATATACATATTATAGTAGGCATTTCCTTTTAAATAGTATACTGACTGAGGTCTGTATCAAGCCTCATATCAAGCTCCGTGTAAACTTCCGCACTGCCACTCCAACATCCAATCACAGAGCTTGAGGACTAATCACGGGGTTTGTGAAGCAAAGCACATGTTGTAGTCCCAAACGAAAGCTGAGGAATCTGGGTAGTGTAGTGTCTTCTGCCATCCTAAACTCCGAAAAAATATGTTTCTCCGAATCGAAGGGGAAAAATACCAAATCATTGTACACAATTTAAACCAATCAATGTTGTGTAATTAACAAGGATAATCTGGTGTTTTTGAGTTGATGAGTAGTGCAGATATCACTGTAAAATCAATCGACAGTAAAGAGAATACTTACTTCCGGGTGTAAAATCCTCCGTTATCCAATGGGAATGGACGCTCACATTGCCTTTAAGCGCCGCCGACATGGACCGATGCGGTGCTTCCCTGAGCGTCGAATACCGCCGCCGATGGGAATACATTGCAATCAGTTGAAAGCTCTTTGCGTCCGTTTATGAAGCTGAAGGAGACTCGGCGCGTCACAACTGCACGCCATAGGACCCTGACCAAGCGTCGCTCCTGGACGTTCAGGGAGTGAGACAGTGTTGTCTGATCTGATCTGGGATTTAACTCTGAGTTCATTTGATTCACTGATTCTGTAGGGAGAGGTGCCAGTTCCCCTCCTGGTCACTGCCGAGGTGCCCTTGAGCAAGGCTGCAAGCTGCCCACTGCTCCCAGTACTAGGATGGGTTGAATGCAGAGGTTCAACTCCCTGTGTGTGCTGTGCATGGGTTTCATCCTCTAATTCTTCTACTACTCATATCTCACACTGCTCTGTAACCTTTACTCATGGATTTTAAACCTGTGTTATTCATGTGTTATGTTTATTTGATTCTCTTTGCTTTGTAATGACTGGTTTTAAATGACATGTTATAATGTGTTTCTTAATGTCTTTGGTTTTTATAAAGCACTTTGAATGGCCGTGCGTTGAAATGTGCCGTATGAATAAACAAAGTAGATGTTCAGTGTAACCTTATTATTCCTAACCTTATATATTCACAGAGATCTGGGGAGGCTGCTTTCTGTTTCTACGGAGCAGCTTCCCATTGGAGCTTTTAAAGTAGATTAAAGACCCATGTTTTTATTTTGGGGTCATTGTATTGGTCTCACTGATCATGTTTGATGGCTCTGTGATATCAAACTGTATTTTTCAGTTAAAGGAATTGTATAAATGAAGAGAAATGGGACTATATGAAGCAGAATGTGAATAAGTCGATGTACTCTGGTCCTGCTTTGGTAAATATGTTTGATGTCTTTGATGTGATGTCCCATTGTTATTATTATGATGCGCCGCTCTCCCCCTTCTCCTCCAGCAGGACTCAGATGAGGGTGTTGCACTTTTCCCTTTCCTTGTATGTGATGTTTTGTTTCTTTCCGTTAACTGTCAAGTGGGAAATCAGTCTTTCTTGTGTTTCTCTTATTCTCCTAAGATACTGTTACGTTTGGCTGTGAAAAAGAAATATGAAGGACAGACCATCTATTTCTATTTATTTAGAAAGGGGCGGGTCATATGAGATTATCTTCTTCTTCCTGCTCCTTTTCGGTCAACGGTGTGTTTACAGAGACATGTTTTGTTAACACTTATTATACATGAAGTTTTGCACACCATGAACGGAACAAATGAAATATAACCCTTTCAGTTTGTTTATAACTTGTTGTTAATAATGTCCCTCACTCTTTGTGTCGTCTCTGTAAAGCACTTTGGGCTGCATGTTGCATGAAAGGTATAAATAAAGTGTATTATTATTATTAATGTGAGGTTGCCATGTATCTCAAAACGCTTAAATCTTACACAGATTGTGCGAGTATGTCTTCAGAGTTTAGTTTTTACTACATTACTCAACAGTGAATTACTTTAATGACAATGTTTTTATTGATGTACCGTGTTTTACCGAACTCAATTAAATTCAATATAAATTACATTACTTACATTTTTCTGTAAAGTCTTTATTGAGACAGGTGTTGCATCAGAACAAACACAGTACAATAAAACATGAAACACACGTGCAGTCATATAACACAGGTACAGGGTTAAGTCATTCCAACATTTATAATTCAGTTGCTGTAACAAAATCAGAAGTGCATTTCTTAAATGGGTATCAGGCATTATAAACAACAACAACAGGAGGTACATTCTTTGGCAGATAACACGCTCAGCATGTTGACATCATAACATGTTCAGGAGCATTAGCTTACACCGAGTGTGAGAGTAAAAAAAAGAGAAACTGAGAATATTAAAAGGCACATTTTTCATCTGCAACTTAAAGAAATCCCCTCAATAATTCACACTGAGGAGAGAAACTTGTGTTGCGGTGTAACGACAGGATTTACAGTTAAATAATCCCAAGAAATATAAACGTATATTTACCACATTTATCAGGACATCGATCAAATAACTAATCCAGAATGACAAAACAATTATGAATTGAAAAAGAGTTCAACAGATCAGCTTGAGACATTTTCTCAAATCAACCAGACACTTCCTTGGGATGGACTTTCACTGAGTGGCACACAAATAAAGATGATTTAGGAAAACTAAAAAATATACATCTGTTTGGACACGAACCCAGTAACAGGCGGTTCATTAAACTTCATCAGGAACATTTCAGACAGATTCAGTCTCTGCTTTAGAAAGTGATGCATGTCTTTTTAAACACGAAAAACGAAACACGAGTTTCATACAAATATATTCCATAAAAAGGCACGTCTTCACTTTAGAAAGAGTTTTCCAGCAGAAACATGAATGTCTCTCTAAAATAATAAAACTCTAACAAGACAAAAATAAAACTCAAATATTTACAAGACACATTTTTTAACAGGGAAGATGTAAGAGATAATTACGAGGAGACGTTAAACTGGAACAATAAGAGAGTTTAAAGTAAATTAAATCTACTTTCCCCTAAATGTAAGTGCTTGGGGAAACTCATTACTAACCCACAGAGAAGACCCTTAACTTTATTCATGTTTACAACAATCTCAGATCTGATAAAGTGTTTCTTCTCATCTACGATATTAAAGTCCCTCATCTTCACTTCATCAGCATTTCTTCATTCTTTGCATTGAAAGTGAAATGTCTTCCTAAAATAAGGGAACTCTTAACAAAACAAAAGTAAAATTATAATATTTACACTTACATTTCAGACCTTCTTCTGATCGATATTAAAGTCCGATCACACAAGGCTCAGATCTATATCAAACAATTTGCATGATGTTTAATTCAAACTGGTTTTGTACCAGTTTGAATTTGCTTCATGTAGATGTTGGTGAGACCTTTACTGTGTTCTACCTCTGATGGTTAACTCTCTCTCTCAGTGTTTCTCTGCTGCATTCACTGCTAGCTCCGATCTGAGAGGGATTTATACTACTTACTACTATCAGCTCATTCAGTCTGGTGATCCTCTACGATGAACATATTGTATTAGAAGAAAAAACTATTAATGATTCATTTCAAAAGCTGCAACCCAAGGGATATAATAAATATATATTAAAACAAATCATGACATTTGTGAATCTTGTCAAACCTTTGTTGGTCTGTCAGAGTGGAGCTGACGTTTACTTCATTATCTTCTATCTTGTTTCAGGATATTTTACGGCTTGTTTCCACAGCTTTGTGTACGAATGTGATCAAACTGAAGTTAATTCGTTCCTCTGGGAACATCCGTCTAGAACGAGCTTCAAGTATTTCAACGTTTTTTAACTTCAGCAGCATGTTTCAGACCGATGAATGCCCTGAACGCCACAGGAAGGCAGCTTTATAAGCTAAATTAGCAAATAAGCTAACATAATAATAATAATGGGTTTAATTTATAACGCACTTCATATTTGAGTTCAAATCCCGAAGTGCTAAGACATGCTATTTCATTCCATTCATTTGCTCGACTATGTTGAAAATAATGTGTAATTTAATAAGTAAAAAGAAACTTGTTGAGTAGTTTAGCACATGGTGAATAACTGTACTTTGCTAAAGTATCTGTTAACAGCCTGCACCTCATAAAGCAAAGTTTAATAACAGGAAGCTTTCATATACATGTCATGATTCTATTATTCTGATCTTCTGGTCCTGTGTTTGTCTCTGCAACGCTTCAGGTTCCTTGCCTTGAACACTAGGGGGCTCTCTCTGTATACTTTACAGAATTACAATCACAAAACAAAGCTGTGTGGAAACAAAGGGTTCAGGTTGTTTTAGGTTTATAAAGAGAGTTTAATCATATATTTTTTTGAGCCCATGCGCAAGGAGCTACTATACTTAAGTCTAATTTAACCCTCAGAAAGACTTTTAAAGGTCTGTACCAGGTGAGGACCGGCCTAAATGTCCTCAAACTCAGGAAACTCAGATCGTTCACACACCTTTATATCACATGTAACGCTAACACTGGAATGGCTTCAGTGGCTCCTCTGAAGGATCTATATCATAAACGTAGTCCATGTCGCTCTCCTCTCTTCCTCTCTTCCCTTCAGAGCAGAACCTGCAGCAGAGAAAATAAAAACATATATTACATAAAGACAACGCAGAAATATTATTTATGGCCAAACCAAACATGTCCATGTTGGTATTGTGTGTTAGTTATTGACTGAATGTTCTTCAGCAGGAATGAATGTGTGATTGACAGATGAACCCTGAGGACCATCAGACTCTCATCTGCAGTCTGACTGATACTTTTATTTATACTATATTCACTTCTCATTCAGCTAGTTCTCTATTTTCACTGCTGTAAATTAATCACACATTAAGTCGTATGGTATCTAGTAAAGAAACTTGTTGAGTAGTTTAGCACATGGTGAATAACTGTACTTTGCTAAAGTATCTGTTAACAGCCTGCACCTCATAAAGCAAAGTTTAATAACAGGAAGCTTTCATATACATGTAATGATTCTATTATTCTGATCTTCTGGTCCTGTGTTTGTCTCTGCAACGCTTCAGGTTCCTTGCCTTGAACACTAGGGGGCTCTCTCTGTATACTTTACAGAATTACAATCACAAAACAAAGCTGTGTGGAAACAAAGGGTTCAGGTTGTTTTAGGTTTATAAAGAGAGTTTAATATTAAATCTCTGAGCCAATGCACCGGCGAGCAACCAAACCTAATTCTAACCTGACTCCTCAGAAAGGTTTCTGAAGGTCTGCACCAAGGAGAGGAGCGGCCTCAATGTCCTCACACTCAACAAACTCAGACACACACCTTTACTTCAGAAGTTGAGATAACAAACCTTCGTCTGACTGCTTTGAACGATCTATAATCAAACCGTCGTCCATGTTGATCGTATATTTTCCCTTCAGACGAGAACCTGCAGCAGAGAAGATACAAACATATATTACATAAAGTCAACTTTGATACAACGCAGAAATATAAATTATTACCCAATAAAAACATTTCCATGTTGGTATTGTGTGTAAGGCCCCGTCCACACGGAGACGAAACGGAGACGAAAATGAACCATAGTCGATATCTAAAAAGTCTTCCGTCCACACGGAATCGGCTCAAGAAACGTGTCCGTTCACACGAGACCGCTCGACCCGCTGGAGACGCTGTAGTACATATGCCGGGCCTGTAAGTGGCGCTCTACTTCCGCCACAAAATACACCAAAAGCAGCGAATAAGACCCCCGAGCATGGTTGCCATGGTTGCCTTTCTCGTTATTCTCCGCGGTGGATTTAGCAACATGTAGTTCATGTAGTTTTTCATGTCCACTTAGGGTGACCAGGTCTCCCGCTTTGTGTAGGCACAGCATTCCGCGTCCCACAAAATCTGCGTCCAACATATTGTGACTATGTCCCGCATTTGAGTGACAGTCGCGCAGAAAGGCCGGCTCGGTATTATTATATTTTTTAAATGGCATCATGTAAGTTGCGCTGACAGGCGACAGAGGTCCTTAGTGTACTCCGTTTCGTCTCCGTTTGGACGGGGCCTTCGGGGGCCCTTAATAATGTGTATCGGATTCGGGATCCGTTTCGGCCTCGTGTGAACGAACCGTCTATAAGATAGAGAACTGTCGCGGATACAACCCGTTTCGTCTCCGTGTGGACAGGGCCTTAGTTATTCACTGAATGTTCTTCAGCAGGAATGAATGTGTGATTGACAGATGAACCCTGAGGACCATCAGACTCTCATCAGCAGTCTGACTGATACTTTTATTTATACTATATTCACTTCTCTCTCAGGTAGTTCTCTATTTTCACTGCTGTAAATTAATCACACATTCAGTCGTATGGTATCATCGTTTATATATTGATGTTTGTGGGGTCAATAAATCCACCTGATGTAAACACTAACACAATGAAGCACATCTGAGAAGACACAGAGACAACACTCTGGACACATCTGCTTTGTTGGTGTCTGCAAATTAAAAATATATACAAATTATGTTTTGAACTCACCTTTATTGTGGAGTATTTTTATGCTCTTTGTAAATAAAAGCAAAGCAACAACTGCAGCAAGAATTACAGCCAATGAAACGATGGGAAAGATTCCAACCATAAGCATGGCTCCTCTGCTGTCCTCACTCTCCTGCTCTCCTGCGGTGGGAGTGAGAACAGTGACAGATGGCTTTGGAGCTGCAGCTGTGAACACAAAACATTACTAAGTTAGACAAATTGCAGATCATACCATGGCAGTGAAAAGGTAAAGACAGGTGAGGAGTTAGCACAAGCTACATGTATTGCTGGAGAGCAGAGTTTAGGAGCCATTTATGTTTATTGTTCTCATGTTATTATATTTAGTTTATATTTATCAAGCAATATCATTTTGAAGACTTGGTGGCAGGCATTAGCTGCACAGGGTGTATAAACATGTTCATAGGTGACCAGAGGGAGGGTAAACCTGTTCTTACCGACGTGGCAGATGCTACAGCTACAAGCTAACAGCCATTGTAAAACGGCTTTAATAAACATCCAACTAAACTGCATCCAACGTCCAGAGAACCATCTGTTAGTCTGCGAGTAAGATCACTCTCACTCTCACCTGTGTGCTAATGGAATTTACAAAGCAGACATTTTAACGTGTAAATTGCCGTCCCCTTAAGTTAAAACGCGCTCTACAAGTGAATCTACAGAGTAGGAATCATAATTATGATTTTTTATTTCATTCTTAATCTAAATATTTAACTTGACAGGGTTTAACTTGATTCAATTAGAGGTCGTTTCCATAAACCTATATTGTGGTCTGGTCTGTTGTAACTGCTGGTGGCAGATTTTGCAGCCTTTAGCATGGATTGGGTTGGCTCCCACTTAAAGCATGGCTCCAAGTCTGCCATCTTTATTGTCATGAGAGACGACAGTGTCCCCTCCAGGGCCAGGCTGTTACTTGTTTTGTTTAGTCCCACGACATCCTCCTTCACATTCTCGGCAGTGCTACGCGGGTGTCAGGTGACGCAAACAGGAGGTCCTCCGTAAACCAGACCGTCTCATTTGGTAGACCGCTCGGTTTGCTGTTCCTTCACTTTATTTTTATATTTTATATACATTTGTTTTGAACTAAAACTTAGAGTGAGAAAAGGCTTGTGTGGCGTGAGATATGTGTTAATTGCGTGAGTCTCACGCTCAATGCGTGAGTGTTGGCAGCCCTGATGGAATAGGAAGTCCAGGTTTTTTTCCAAGTGTACTCTCTGTAAACTAGTGTTGTTCCAGAGGATAAACATGTTTGCTGTCGGTCTTCAGTTTCTCTTCCTGCTGACATGTGGAGTTACACTGGGACAGGAACACGGTAAGACGCTGCTATCAACTGCTTTGCTATGCTAGCGCTAATGCTAACGTTAGCACCAGAATGCATTGGTTTCAGTCAAGTGGAGCTAACGTTAGCTAGCTAGCTTAGCTCCTAGCTAAAGATTCAAGATTCAAACTTAAAAAGCTTCATTGTTTAAAGCACAATAGTTACAGCGAAGTGTTGACGTCTCTCTTATACATTAATATGATCTTATACATGTGTGCATATTCATTATAATGTGTGTTATCGTTATTAGAGCTAATTTTAAAGAGCTATCAAAGTGTCCCTTAACTTCTAGTTTTCATTACTGAAGTAGAAAAGTGCTGTTAAAGTGATTTAATCTAAATGTCAGGCTTGGTTTTATTGTATAGAGGAGTTGTGTTGATGTTGTGGTGACTTTATATACAGCTTCATGTGTCTGTGTTATAAACATGGATTTGAAAGAAGTTACTGCAGGTTTTTAGTTTCGATATCTCCCTTCATGTTAAAGCAACAGCAGCAGCTAAGATGGCGGCTCTCTGCTGTTCTTCACTACTGTGATTAATGGAGGGACATAATGCTGCATTATAAAATCAGTATTTATTCATGATTACATACATACATATTTATGAATAATTACTCGTTGTAGTAGTAACTTGTTTTTTGGCATTTCTTTAATTCAAGTCCAGTTTCTACGAGCCTTTTGAATCACCTATTTTTGGAGAAGTACTCAGGTCTTGTTCTTGAGTAAAAGTAGAAGTACTCAGATCTTGTACTTGAGTAAAAGTAGAAGTACTCAGATCTTGTACTTGAGTAAAAGTAGAAGTACACAGATCTTGTACTTGAGTAAAAGTAGAAGTACTCAGATCTTGTACTTGAGTAAAAGTAGAAGTACTCAGGTCTTGTACTTGAGTAAAAGTAGAAGTACTCAGATCTTGTACTTGAGTAAAAGTAGAAGTACTCAGATCTTGTTCTTGAGTAAAAGTAGAAGTACTCAGGTCTTGTACTTGAGTAAAAGTAGAAGTACTCAGATCTTGTACTTGAGTAAAAGTAGAAGTACCAGAGTGTAGGAATACTCTGTTTCAGTAAAAGTCCTGCATTAGAAATGTTCCTCAAGTGAAAGTAGAAAAGTATTCTCATCAAAATATAGTGAAAGTAGCGACAGTGAAAGTAGTCATTGTGCAGATCGGTCCATTTCAGATTAATATATATGATATGTTTTATAATGATTGATCATTAAAGTGTTCTCAAAGCTGGTAAAGATGCAGCTAGTTTGAATGACTTTGTATACTGCAGGGTAGCTTGTGGATTTACTCCAGGTGGAACTAAAGTCTGATTTAACACTTGATTATATTTCACATCATTCATCCACATCTGTGAAGTAACTAAAGGGATTAAATACATGTAGTGGAGTAAAAGTACACCATTTACCTCTGAACTGTAGAGGAGGAGAAGTACAAAGTAGCATAAACTGGAAATACTTAAGTAAAGTACAAGTCCCACCTCTGTCGATATAATTTTTTTATTCAATATTTGAAGTTATTTTGCCTGTTTTTTTTATTTTAACCCAGGCAATAGGAGATGTTTTAATAATCTACAAACTACTTTTTCCCCTTTTTTAATTTCATTTAATGCATTTGTTAACTGTGTTCTCTTATGCTGCGTTCACACCGGACGTGATGTGAATATTCGCATCGCTCTAAACGCTCGAGTTTCACCGCGGCTGTGAGCTGTGTTTACTCGCATCATTCAAACAAGACGCGCTGGCTCGGGAGCTACAACTACAACAAAATGAACATATTTGACCGTGATTTCATTGTAATACACGTTTCAAAATGATGCCGAAGTAACAACATACTGATCCCGGTTAGTGAAAACCATGAATTAATGCTTTGACAAGTCTGCAGACAGACGGCAGGCGAAAAACCTTTTAAAATGCGTGTTTTCTGAATGGAGATCGGGTCGACCTCGCTAAGCTAACGTTGTATATGCTCCGTCCACACTCACAACAACGGCATCAGACATAAATAAACCAGCAGCGACTGTATTCGCCATGACACAGACAGTCTGTGGTTTGTACTTCTTTAACTTTTGTCCAGTTTCTGAACAGATATGAGGAGCTCTGTGTGCTAACTGCTAACGGCTGATGTTTTCTGGTTGAACTTCAGTGACGGCAAGCTGAGATCCTCACCACTGATTGGCTACCGCGAGATCGCGTGGCGCGAATATGACGCTCGAGTTGAAAAAATTGAACTTGAGCGTTTGTCGCGGCCTCCTTCAATCGCCTCAATCGCGCCGCAGAATTTGGTCCACCGCTTCATGCTCGCCGTCAGAGCGAATTCGCCTCTGTCCGTGTCTCTGCATTGACTTTACATGTAATCACGCCGCCCCCAAACATCGCATCGCGTCCGGTGTGAACGCAGCATAAGGATACCAATGCATTGCTGCAGTAATGATACCTCTGATGTCTTTACTTCATTCTTAAAGATGATCAGCCACTCAGGTGTTGCTCTGTTTACAGCATTGTTGCACATATCGAATCAGTCCATTTCTTTTCCCGTTGCTGTTGTCCATTAGCCTTCCCACAGAACCTCTGAGTCAACAGATATTGGTTTCTACTTACATCCATGAGAGCTAATTGGCTTATACAATAATGATGAAAATGTGCTTTATCTTCCAGATGCTGTCAGAATGGTTGTTCCAGAAGGTGGAGATGCTTTATTCCCAGTATCCATCGGCAGGGACGCTGAAAGAGATTACTTTGAATGGAAGAAGGTTGGTCCTGGAGGAGAAACTCTGGATGTTTTCAAGTATGATGCCAGCCTCCATTACAATAAAGGTCTTTCAGGTCAGAGTGAGCAGTTCAAAGACGAGTCTCACATTTTCACTACAAACTGAAGTACGGCAACGCCTCCATCGTCATCGGAAACACGACAGCAGCCGACAGTGGAAACTACTCCTGTTCTTTTCCACGTGTGCAGCCTCCTCTAAACTTCTACTTGGAGCTTGTTGTTGGTGAGTACTTTTGTTGGACCAACGTGCGTCTTGTCTTTGTGACGACAAAAGACATTTAAACGGCCCCATAGAATTTAATACTAAGCGTAAACATCATCGGCTTCGTCAAGTTCATTTTATTGTGGAAGACACATCGTGACGCTATAAACATCCAATTTATTATGCTGCCTTTCTAGATACTAATGGAAACACATAGCTCCTTTTTGTGTGGCCTGTGTGTGTGAACTTGTGTCCCTGCTCATGTTTTCCCTGCTCCATTTTAGAACATAAAACACCATTAGGAAGCAAGGAATATTTGACATGAAATAAAAAAATGTAGTCTTTCGAAACTCGACTTTAAAGACCGATCAGGAGAAATCTCAGGTGAGCCATGACGTCTCTGAGCTGTGTGCTGCGAGTCATGAGACCTCAGTGTCATTTAAATATTTAGATTAAGAATGAAATAAAAAATCATAATTATGATTCCTACTCTCTAGCTTCACTTGTAGAGCGCGTTTTAACTTAAGGGGACGGCAATTTACACGTTCAAATGTCTGCTTTGTAAATTCCATTAGCACACAGGTGAGAGTGATCTTACTCGCAGACAAACAGACGGTTTTCTGGACGTTGGATGCAGTTTAGTTGGATGTTTATTAAAGCCGTTTTACAATGGCTGTTAGCTTGTAGCTGTAGCATCTGCCACGTCGGTAAGAACAGGTTTACCCTCCCTCTGGTCACCTATGAACATGTTTATACACCCTGTGCAGCTAATGCCTGCCACCAAGTCTTCAAAATGATATTGCTTGATAAATATAAACTAAATATAATAACATGAGAACAATAAACATAAATGGCTCCTAAACTCTGCTCTCCAGCAATACATGTAGCTTGTGCTAACTCCTCACCTGTCTTTACCTTTTCACTGCCATGGTCTGATCTGCAATTTGTCTAACTTAGTAATGTTTTGTGTTCACAGCTGCAGCTCCAAAGCCATCTGTCACTGTTCTCACTGCCACCGCAGGAGAGCAGGAGAGTGAGGACTCATACTCATACAGCACAGGAGCCATGCTTATGGTTGGAATCTTTCCCATCGTTTCATTGGCTGTAATTCTTGCTGCAGTTGTTGCTTTGCTTTTATTTACAAAGCGCATAAAAATACTCCACAAGAAAGGTGAGTTCAAAACATAATTTGTATTTATTTTTAATTTGTAGACACCAACAAAGCAGATGTGTCCAGAGTGTTGTCTCTGTGTCTTCTCAGATGTGCTTCATTGTGTTAGTGTTTACATCAGGTGGATTTATTGACCCCACAAACATCAATATATAAACGATGATACCATGCGACTGAATGTGTGATTAATTTACATCAGTGAAAATAGAGAACTACCTGAGAGAGAAGTGAATATAGTATAAATAAAAGTATCAGTCAGACTGCTGATGAGAGTCTGATGGTCCTCAGGGTTCATCTGTCAATCACACATTCATTCCTGCTGAAGAACATTCAGTGAATAACTAAGGCCCTGTCCACACGGAGACGAAACGGGTTTCATCCGCGACAGTTCTCTATCGTATAGACGGTTCGTTCACACGAGGCCGAAACGGATCCCGAATCCGATACACATTATTAAGGGCCCCCGAAGGCCCCGTCCAAACGGAGACGAAACGGAGTACACTATGGACCTCTGTCGCCTGTCAGCGCAACTTACATGATGCCATTTAAAAAATATAATAATACCGAGCCGGCCTTTCTGCGCGACTGTCACTCAAATGCGGGACATAGTCACAATATGTTGGACGCAGATTTTGTGGGACGCGGAATGCTGTGCCTACACAAAGCGGGAGACCTGGTCACCCTAAGTGGACATGAAAAACTACATGAACTACATGTTGCTAAATCCACCGCGGAGAATAACGAGAAAGGCAACCATGGCAACCATGCTCGGGGGTCTTATTCGCTGCTTTTGGTGTATTTTGTGGCGGAAGTAGAGCACCACTTACAGGCCCGGCATATGTACTACAGCGTCTCCAGCGGGTCGAGCGGTCTCGTGTGAACGGACACGTTTCTTGAGCCGATTCCGTGTGGACGGAAGACTTTTTAGATATCGACTATGGTTCATTTTCATTTTCGTCTCCGTTTCGTCTCCGTGTGGACGGGGCCTTACACACAATACCAACATGGAAATGTTTTTATTGGGTAATAATTTATATTTCTGCGTTGTATAAACGTTGACTTTATGTAATATATGTTTTTATTTTCTCTGCTGCAGGTTCTCGTCTGCAGGGAAAATATACGATCGACATGGGCGACGGTTTGATTATAGATCTTTCAAAGCAGCGACCGCAGTCAGACAACGGTTTGATTATAGATCGTTCAAAGCAGTCAGACGAAGGTTTGTTATCTCAACTTCTGAAGTAAAGGTGTGTGTCTGAGTTTGTTGAGTGTGAGGACATTGAGGCCGCTCCTCTCCTTGGTGCAGACCTTCAGAAACCTTTCTGAGGAGTCAGGTTAGAATTAGGTTTGGTTGCTCGCCGGTGCATTGGCTCAGAGATTTAATATTAAACTCTCTTTATAAACCTAAAACAACCTGAACCCTTTGTTTCCACACAGCTTTGTTTTGTGATTGTAATTCTGTAAAGTATACAGAGAGAGCCCCCTAGTGTTCAAGGCAAGGAACCTGAAGCGTTGCAGAGACAAACACAGGACCAGAAGATCAGAATAATAGAATCATTACATGTATATGAAAGCTTCCTGTTATTAAACTTTGCTTTATGAGGTGCAGGCTGTTAACAGATACTTTAGCAAAGTACAGTTATTCACCATGTGCTAAACTACTCAACAAGTTTCTTTACTAGATACCATACGACTGAATGTGTGATTAATTTACAGCAGTGAAAATAGAGAACTAGCTGAATGAGAAGTGAATATAGTATAAATAAAAGTATCAGTCAGACTGCAGATGAGAGTCTGATGGTCCTCAGGGTTCATCTGTCAATCACACATTCATTCCTGCTGAAAACATTCAGTCAATAACTAACACACAATACCAACATGGACATGTTTGGTTTGGCCATAAATAATATTTCTGCGTTGACTTTGTGTAATATATGTTTTTATTTCTCTGCTGCAGGTTCTGCTCTGAAGGGAGAAGAGGAGAGCAACACGGGAAACGGTTTTCCTAACGGGACAAACGTCTCTGGTACAGTCCTTTGAAAGCCTTTCTGAGGGACCAGTTAGAATTAGGTTGATGTTAAACAAGAGGTACTCCACATCTGTGGCTCCTGCTGTAAAACGTACCCTCTTTTCCACACAGCTTTGTTTCGTATACTGAGGTAGCCCCCGAGTGATCAAAGCTATGAGATGTAGTTTAGCCATCAAGTGTTTTGAGAGCATTACCAATACAAGAAGTGATCACACTACTATGAAGCCTACAAGTGCAGGTTACTTATTAAATTACACAGTTTTATTTTCAACATAGTCGAGCAAATGAATTGAATGAAATAGCATGTTAGCTTATTTGCTAATTTAGCATGTAATGCTGCCTTCCTGTGGGGTTCAGTGCTCATGGGTCTACATGCTGCTGAAGTTAAGAAGCTTCTAAATACTTGAAGCTCGTTCTAGACAGAAGTTCCCAGAGGAATAAATACACTTCAGTTTGATCACATTCAAACACGAAGCGAAACAAGGCGTAAAATATCCTGAAAGAAGATATTAAAAAGAAGATAATTAAGTTCAAATGTGTTAAAGGTATTTGGACAGCAGCGTTATTAAAGGGATAATCTTAAAGGGAATCTATTTTTAAAAAATTGTAATATGTGTTTCTGAAAAATGTTTGAAAACAAGAAAGATTTCAATGAGAAGCGTTTCCTTAAAAATAAAATAACATGAAGGTAAAGAGGAAGGATTTTTAATCCATCAAACTTAAATAGATTTTACAGAATGAGTTCACATCTAAAGGACCAGCTTGTCAGCTCCACTCTGGCAAACCAGCAAAGATTGATCAGGTTTTTATATCCTCCAGGTTGCAGCTATTCAAATAACAATAATAATAATAATCGCATATTTCTCTTCCAATAAAATGTTTTAGTTACCAGTCTGAATGAGCTGACTGGAACCAAATCAGTTTGAATGAATATTCGTGCCAATGGTTTGACGTAAATCTGAGCCTTGAGGGACTTTAATATCGTAGATGAGAAGAAACACTTTATCAGATCTGAGATTGTTGTAAACATGAATAAAGTTAAGGGTCTTCTCTGTGGGTTTGTAATGAGTTTCCCCAAGCACTTACATTTAGGGGAAAGTAGATTTAATTTACTTTAAACTCTCTTATTGTTCCAGTTTAACGTCTCCTCGTAATTATCTCTTACATCTTCCCTGTTAAAAAATGTGTCTTGTAAATATTTGAGTTTTTCTTTTGTCTTGTTATAGTTTTATTATTTTAGAGAGACATGAATGTTTCTGCTGGGAAACTCTTGCTAAAGTGAAGACGTGCCTTTTAATGGAATATAGGTGTTTTAAAAAGACATGCATCACTTTCTAAACCAAAGACTGAATCTGTCAGAAATGTTGAAGTGAAGTTTAATGAACCGTCTGTTACAGGGTTTGTGTCTAAACAGATGTCTTTTTTAAATGTTCCAAATGTCTTTGGTTTTGTGTGCCACTCAGGGAATGTCCATCAGCTGGTGTCCGGTTGATTTGAGAAAATGTCTAAATTTAATCTGTTTTTTAAATTGAACTCTTTTTCAATTTATAATTGTTTTGTTATTCTGAATGAGTTATTTGACCGACGTCCTAATTTACATTTCCACGGGTTATTTAACTGGACATCATGTCGTTACACCGCAGTGCTCTGGAGTTTTATTGTGAAAGAAGACACAGTTATATTACATTGACGTTTCTCTCCAATCCTCATTGTGTGAATTATTGAGGTGATTATTTAAAGTGTTCAGATGCAAAATGTGCCTTTTAATATTCTCAGTTTGTCTTGAGTTGTCTTTACTCTCACACTCTGTGCAAACTAATGCTCCTGAACATGTTATGATGTCAACATGCTGAACGTGTTATCTGCCAAAGAATGACTTGTTGTTGTTTATATTCTTCTGATGCACTTTTAAGAAAAGCACTTCTGCTTTTTTTTTTTACAACAACTGTATTACAAATGTAGGAATAGATGTTTAAATAAACGCTGTGCCTTATACGTCTGGATCTGGGTTTTTTCTGATGCAACACCTGTCTCACTAAAGACTCTACAGGAAAATGTAATGAATGTAATTTATATTGAATTTAATTGAGTTCGGTAAAACACGGTACATCAATAAAAACATCATTAAAGTCATTCACTGTTGATGAGTAATGTAGTCAAAACTAAACTCTGAAGACATACTCGCACAATCTGTGTAAGATTTAAGCGTTTTGAGATACATGGCAACCCTCACATTAATAATAATAATACACTTTATTTATACCTTTCACGCAACATGCAGCCCAAAGTGCTTTACAGAGACGACACAAAGAGTGAGGGACATTATTAACAACAAGTTATAAACAAACTGAAAGGGTTATATTTCATTTGTTCCGTTCATGGTGTGCAAAACTTCATGTATAATAAGTGTTAACAAAACATGTCTCTGTAAACACACCGTTGACCGAAAAGGAGCAGGGAGAAGATAATCTCATATGACCCGCCCCTTTCTAAATAAATAGAAATAGATGGTCTGTCCTTCATATTTCTTTTTCTTTTTCGTAACAGTATCTTAAGAGAATAAGAGAAACACAAGAAAGACTGATTTCCCACTTGACAGTTAACGGAAAGAAACAAAACATCACATGTACAAGGAAAGGGAAAAGTGCAACACCCTCATCTGAGTCCTGCTGGAGGAGAAGGGGGAGAGCGGCGCATCATAATAATAACAATGGGACATCACATCAAAGACATCAAACATATTTACCAAAGCAGGACCAGAGTACATCGACTTATTCACATTCTGCTTCATATCGTCCCATTTCTCTTAATTTATACAATTCCTTTAACTGAAAAATACAGTTTGATATCACAGAGCCATCAAACATGATCAGTGAGACCAATACAATGACCCCAAAATAAAAACATGGGTCTTTAATCTACTTTAAAAGCTCCAATGGGAAGCTGCTCCGTAGAAACAGAAAGCAGCCTCCCCAGATCTCTGTGAATATATAAGGTTAGGAATAATAAGGTTACACTGAACATCTACTTTGTTTATTCATACGGCACATTTCAACACACGGCCATTCAAAGTGCTTTATAAAAACCAAAGACATTAAGAAACACATTATAACATGTCATTTAAAACCAGTCATTACAAAGCAAAGAGAATCAAATAAACATAACACATGAATAACACAGGTTTAAAATCCATGAGTAAAGGTTACAGAGCAGTGTGAGATATGAGTAGTAGAAGAATTAGAGGATGAAACCCATGCACAGCACACACAGGGAGTTGAACCTCTGCATTCAACCCATCCTAGTACTGGGAGCAGTGGGCAGCTTGCAGCCTTGCTCAAGGGCACCTCGGCAGTGACCAGGAGGGGAACTGGCACCTCTCCCTACAGACTCAGTGAATCAAATGAACTCAGAGTTAAATCCCAGATCAGATCAGAGGGTCTTCTCCATGTTGTCTTCAGCGATCGTTTGTTCTTTTAAATGTCTCCTTGTCTCTTGTCTTGGTATCTGTCTTTGTTCATGTTGCACGTGGAGCTGCTGTGAGGATATTTGGAAATAATCATTTGATTATATCGGCAACATATTACATTCACAAAGGTTTATTTCTCATGTCTTCCACGTTTATTGGATTCTTTAATGACATGGCACTTCATGATAACAGATCAATTACAGATTGCAGAACCTTTCTGATGTGTGAAATGAAGTTATTGATATTGACATTATGGATTCTTCCTAAATGCCAAAATGTGTGTTGAGTAAAGCTTGCATTGAAATCACTTTATCTTGATAAGTGAAGCGTAGATAGAATAAATAGATAAATGATAATAATAAATGTTTAGTGACTTTTACAATACTACCAAGCTCTAGTGGTCATTTAAATATATATTATATTCAAATGTATAATAATAAGTATACATTAATATATTCTATATATACAATTACTTTATTTAAGTAATGGGAACTGGCTATTTTACATAAATGCAATTACTTTTTTACTTCTAGTGTTATTTTGAATGCAGGACTTTTACTTGTAACTCAGTATTCTTCTTAGACTGTAGTATTGATGCTTTTACTTCAATACATTATCTGAGTACTTCCTCCACCTCTGCTGGCTTCTATAAAGCTGCTGATATTGATGTTTTTCTGTTACAATAGTAGGTTTGAATATATAAAGTACAGAAACACCCACAGCGAGTCACAGGAGAAAACTCCTCCTTCAGTCTCAGTCAGAAGAAACAGGAACTAACCTAACGACGACACTGAGTTCTGCATATTTCTGACATTGTTCCAGAGGGAAAACATGTTTGCTGTCGGACTTCATTTTCCCTTCCTGCTGACATGTGGAGTTACACTGGGACAGGAACACGGTATGAAGGCGCTACTGTAACAACTGCTTTGTTATGCTAACGCTAATGCTAACGTTAGCAGCAGAATGCATTGGTTTCAGTCAAGTGGAGCTAACGTTAACTAGCTAGCTTAGCTCCTAGCTAAAGATTCAAGATTCAGACTTAAAAAGCTTCATTTTTTAAAGCACAATAGTTACAGCGAAGTGTTGACGTCTCTCTTATACATTAATATTATCTTATGCATGTGTGCATATTCATTATAATGTGTGTTATCGTTATTAGAGCTCATTTTAAAGAGCTATCAAAGTGTCCCTTAACTTCTAGTTTTCATTACTGAAGTAGAAAAGTGTTGTTAAAGTGATTTAATCAAAATGTCAGGCTTGGTTTTATTGTATAGAGGAGCTGCGTTGATGTTGTGGTGACTTTATATACAGCTTCATGTGTACAGAGGGTACTGCAGGTTATTAGTATCGGTATCTCCCCCTGCGTGTTCAAGATGGTGACTCTCTGCTGTTGAACACTACTGTGGTTAGTGGAGGGACGTAATACTGCATGATAAATCAGTATTTATTAATGGTTATCGATAGATGTATTTAAATATAATATTTTAGACAATGTTGGTAGTTATTTTGCGAAACATTTCTATTTACTTTAACACAACAAGGAAACCAAACACACAGGAGTTTGCAGAACGTTAACAGTTTCCTAAAGTGACTTTTCTTTTTACTATATTACATTACATTACTTGTTACTTGTTAGACGCTTTTATCCAAAGCAACTTACATACTCAATACTGTGGACAATCCCCACAGGAGCAATTTGGGGTGAAGTGTCTCAGGGACACAACGACATGCTGACTGCAGTGGGGTTTGAACCTGTGACCCCCTGATCCCAACACCAACGCTCTATCCACTGCACCACACGCCTCCATACATATTCTCACATGTTTTGTAGACCAGTGTGTTTATGTTGAGTTTGCTCATACACTGTGTGACCGCGGTGAAGTTAGTTTTAGGTTGGATATTCGACGGACATTCGCGGACCCGCCAGCAGCGTCAGTTTCCCCTGCTGCTGGCTGTATAGAGAACAGTGTTGGGTGTAACGCGTTACAAAAGTAACGGAGTTACAGTAATATATTACTTTTTGCTGTAACGAAGTAATGTAACGCATTACTAATGAAATTTGGGTAATATATTACCCGTTACAATGCTCAGTAACGCAGTTACAACACATTTTAACCCGAAATTAAATGGTGTTTTGTTTTTAAAGAATGTACTAACATAGCGAGACATTCCGACACCAGAGTAAAATTGTGCGGTTAGATTAGTAAACTGGTGGTTACCCTTTAGGCTTCGCGTCGGGATCTTCGGGGGTGCATAGGCATGCATTGCACCCCCAGTTTAATGTTATGCACCCTCTATTCAAAAAAGAGAATGGAGCGAAAAATAAAAACAACAAATTGTGTCAGGTGCGCGTGACCTGCTCCGCTGCGCGTGCATCATTTCCAAAGTGCTTCCACAGCAGTGACACACATCTGTGGATAATCATTTATACGAAAATGGTTAAAGCAACCATCACTAAACGCCATCACCACTGCATCTACTGCAGACAATAGCAACAGGTCAGATGGGGACATCACATTACCCTCCGTCGTGGACACTAGCTTACTCCCGCCTGACTCGCCGCCCTCGTCCCCGGAGCATCAGTCTTCGTCACCCGAAACTACGCCGCCCCTCTGCGGCCCGCAGGTGCCAGGATACCATGGCAAAACAGAGCCTGCCCAGGTATATCTAAACAAGTACCCGCCTGCACAGTGGGGTAAGGCGGTCATTTTGCAGCTCGTGGTAGAAAAATAGACAATGGCTAGAATATTCATGTGAAAATAGTGCCATATTCTGCCATGCCTGTAGAAATGTTGGGTCAAAAATAATGCATACAATAGCACAGATGCCTTCACCACGAATGGCTACAAAAAGATCTCATATCCCAAGCTTATCAACAAGCTAATGTTGCAGCTGAAATGTTCTCCAGGTCACAAAGTCAACCTCTGATGTGATACCAGTTTTCAAGCACAGTAAATATTCTCTTCCCAGAGTATATGATGGGACCTAGGTGATGATGTAGTACATGGTTTTAATAATACTTTTGCTTTTCAATGTTTGCCATTTCAAACCATGAGCTGGTTCAAATAATATTTGCCTTGATTTACAATATGTTCTCTTTTGTTGAATCAGTACAGTTTTGAAGCTTTTGTGCTTTTCCTTGCCATAGTCCACTTTGGACTGGATGAAATATTTCAGGATTGCACTTTTAACACACTTGAAATGTTCTCACTTGCTTGGTTTCAAGACATAACAAATGCCATAATCTGTTCATTGGGGACCATAAGATCAATGCTATTTTTCATTGCTGTTGCCGGCCACTATTGCTCATGTAAACCTACTAGTGCTGCACCCCCTGTAATCTCAGAGGCACCCCAAGTCATTTTGTTCTGGAACCGGGCCTGTACAGTACATGGCCATATACTAAACAAACTACAGAGCCCATTCCGTGTTCCTGTTAGTGTTTACTTCCTCTCTGCCTTCTTCTGGTGATTTATCTGACGTTCAGCGCTCCGTCTTTTAACCTCTTTTCCTTTCTCTTTCTTGATCCTCCTTAGCAACCTTCATTATAGTCCTTGACAGTGGTCTGTACTGTATTAACAACGTGTCACATGTTAAGAATTTACAATCAGAATCAAGTATTCAACTAAGCCATGTAATAACAGTTGTTAGTAGCCTTAATGGCCTACACAATTGTTATGCTATACCACATCGCCCTTCACTGGATGTATAATGAGCTGCACTAAACTACATTTTAGCATTTAAAATACCTAGCCATTCTTTTGCGGTTATTTTGGTGAAAGTAACTCAAAAGTAACTAAAAAGTAGTGTAACTCATTACATTTCAGAGACAGTAATATTGTAGTGTAACTTATTACTTTAAAAAGACAGTAATAAGTAATATGTAATATATTACATTTTGGAAGTAACTTGCCCAACACTGCCCCAGAGTAACTGGCTGGAGCGCTACGGGGAGATCTTCGCGAAACAAGGCTTTCACTTAGGGACCATCAACAAATGACTTTTACAATTACACAATAAAAATGTTCTTTTTAATAAATCGACAGCTTCTCGATCGTTTGAATGTGAAGCAAACCTCTTTTTATTGCATTTTAATACTTTAAATACGTTTTATTAATATTTTGATGGAAACATTTGCATATTTCTTCAATAACTGCTAGGTCATGTGACATAATGACTCAAAATCAATGCTGGGTCAAAGAACTACACTGGCTGCATAGGACACACCTCTTTTTGTTGCATTTTAATACTTTAAATATTTTATATTAATATTTGTAGCCAGTGTAGTTCTTTGACCCAGCACTGATTTTGAGTGATTAGGTCACATGACCTGGAAGGTATTGAAGCAATATGCTCATTTTCCCATCAAAATATTAATATAAAATATTTAAAGTATTAAAATGCAATAAAAAGAGGTGTGTCCTATGCAGCCAGTGTAGTTCTTTGACCCAGCATTGATTTTGAGTGATTAGGTCACATGACCTGGAAGGTATTGAAGCAATATGCACATTTTCCCATACAAATATTAATATAAACATATTTAGAGTATTAAAATGCAATAAAAAGAGGTGTGTCCTATGCAGCAAGTTTAGTTATTTGATCCAGCACTGATTTTGAGTCATTATGTCACATGACCTAGCAGTTATTGAAGAAATATGCAAATGTTTCCATCAAAATATTAATAAAACGTATTTAAAGTATTAAAATGCAATAAAAAGAGGTGTGTTCAATAAATGTATGCTCTAGAGTGAATTTGCTTCACATTCACACGATCGAGAAGCTGTCGATTTATAAAAAGAACAATTTTTTTGTGTAATTGTAAAAGTCATTTGTTGATGGTCCCTAAGTGAAAGCCTCGTTTCGCGGAGAAGATCTCCCCGTCGTAATACAGCCAGCAGCAGGGGAAACTGACGCTGCTGGCGGGTCCGCGAATGTCCGTCGAATATCCAACCTAAAACTAACTTCACCGCGGTCACTCTGTGAGAATATAGAGAGGTTTTACTCCATCAGAATGAGTCAGATGTAGAGGAAACAATCTGTATCTACCGTCCATTTGTTTTTCTTTATTAAACAAGTAAAAGGAAGAGCGTCTGAGAGGCGTTTTTGCTCTTTACCTTACTAAATGGTCTAATGGTCCTTGGAGCGGGGGGGGGGGGGGCTAAACTCACGGAAGTGATTTCAAAACAAAAGCACTCGTGTGCTTGGAGCAGTGATAATATTATAAATAAGGGGAATTTAGCGATCACAACGAAAACGGCCAAGACACATATTGAGCCCAGAAAATGAATGTCATTACGGGCTGTAAATATAATAAGCCTGTGTCTAAAATGGACAACGTTGTTAGATTTAAACTATACAGCGATTCTGCACTGCGGCCAGAGTTTGTTTTTTCAAATCAGCTGCTCTTCATTTTTTGTCCTGCTATATTTGATGATCGATACAAATATATGTTATCATAAGTTCTTAATAAAACTGATACTGTTGGACTCGGTACTAGTTTGACTGCTGCCAGAAATAAAATGATCACTTTTACTGTGTACTTTGTGAATAATCCTCTGTCAGAGTACTGCTGGACTCAGTAGTCTTACTACCACAATACAATGAAGTACTTCTAGTGTGTTGTTTAAAAAAAAAAAAATCCTCTGTCAATGTCCCCTCCTGAGAACAAGAATGCAGGTTTTCTGCTATTTTGAATCAGCGTTAAAACACCTTTCTTCATGAGACTGATATTATTGGACAGAGTATTTTAAGAGGATATGGTGGACATATTATCAGCAATACTTCCAGTCAGTACTCCAGCAGCAGCATTTTTACACCTTGGAAAGTCTTTAGAGTCTGGCCTGGATAGCTGGTCACAAATATCCTTCAGCAAAGTGACAAACTCTGTCACTCTGGTTGGCCTCTTATGATGCTGCTGTCTTTTAATATATGATTATTTCTCAGCCGCTAATTCGTTCCTCGCCGATTCTTCATTCTCATCAGCCTCATCTTTCCATCAGTCCCAGTCAACGCCTCCAGCACACTTCCAGTGTCTGACTCCATATGATATTGTCCTGATGCTGTAAGGGTGATGCCCCATGATCACAAACGCCGCGTTCACACCAAGTACTTTGCCGTACTTAGTTCCCAGCACTTAGTTCCCCCATGGAACTAAGAGCCGATCGCGTTCACACCGGAATAAATTCCCTGAGGGAAGATTACGCAAATGAGCCGCTGACGTCACTTCTTCTTCTTCTGCTTTGGGTTTACTGGCAGGCCGCAAACAACTTCACGGCGTATACTGCCACCCGAAGTCCCCGGCCGGAAGTCCCCGGAGTTGGGGACTGGCTTCAGTAGAAGCTGCTGGGACTCCCAGCAGCTTCTACTGAAGCCTTCCGAGTAAATCGCCAGAACGCCGACACCTCCTCATCTCCACCGCTCCCATGTTTTCTTTTGTGTTGCCATAAGTTAGTCTCTCTGCGTTTGTGCGCTGGGCTAATGCTAATGCTAATAATGCTAATGCGAGGATAATAAAATGGCGGCTCTACAAAACATTTCAGAGTTTTACGGGGCGTGGTTTGCAATTCGCCCAGCCAATCAGAACTGGGGCACTTTTTCCCCCCCAGGAGAGTACCACCTCTCAGCAGGCACTAAAAATGGGGGTAAAAGTTCCCGGCACTAAGTACTCTTTTTGGTGTGAACGCGACATAAGGGGTACTAAAGGTCTCTACACACCAACCTGAGACCAAAGAACGCGTACCGAAGGCGTCCCGACTTTTACGTCAGCTACGTCAGGCTTCGTTGGCTTCGTCGGATAAAGCCGCCCGCCTACGAACACACCGCAAATACTTCAGCCGACGAGTGGCAATAACTCTCCTTACCAGCAGGCGGCGGTAGTGTGTATTCGTCATTCAAAAGAGGCAACAACCGGAAGACAGACTGCGTTTTATACACCGAGAGAAGAAGAACAGACTTAGTAATATAAGCAGTTGATCAGTTGGTCTTCACTTTCTTCATTCCATGCCGTCATGATAAAAAAAGAAACTCTTGCGTCCGGGTGAGATGAAAATGAGGAAGCTTAGCCGTCTGTGTGTGCCTTCTTATCGTTTGTTTTGGTCCCTCACTTCCGCTTCACTTCTGATGCACTGATTCGCTAAGCTGAACAGCCAATCAGAGTGATTGATTTGTCCCGACGTTCTTTGGCCTCCCGCGGCCTCCCGCCGCCGATTCAACATGTTGAATCGGCGGCGGGAGGAGGCGGGAGGGTTGAAAATGTGCCGTAAAGAGACGACACACCAACCTGAGTAGTGCGACGCGAATGCCCGACTGCCTCTGACGGCTTCGGACGGCCTCTGACTCCCAAAGTCGGGCCGGTGTGTAGAGGCCTTAACGGAACCAAACGGGAAAAGTACGGGGGAAAGTACTCCGGTGTGAACACGCCTAAAATGACCCCTCTAAAGTCTGAGTGCCAACTGCCAAGGACCTCATATTATGTCTGTCATTAATGTTACATCACCCATTATAACAATTTTCTTTCCTTTTTTCTCGTCTCTTAACTGAATAGTCCTGTCTTTAAGTATAATACAATGTAAATGTTAAGGCTTCAAAAACAGCCATTTTTACTGTATGTGTTTGGAGAAATGACACAATCAATGGCCCAGAATTGTACTTTATAAACTATGAATCTTGTGGTGCTTGAAAAAAATACAGACTGGTTCAGCCGACCAGGTTATATATATATATATAGGCCCTTTTTTGGAGCCCTTTTTTGCAATATTTATTAAAATGTCACTAGTTTTTTAAACAAACCACTATCTGAGGAAAATACAAGCAACCATACAACGCCCTTTACTAGAGAGCCATTGAAGCCCATGAAGAATTTATCCTTCCACAAATCTTTTCATCTGCTGTATTAATAAAGTTGCCACGTGTTTTCAAATTTAAAGGGGACCTATCATGCAAAATGCACTTTGTGATGTCTTTTTATACATACATATGTGTCCCTGGTGCGTCGGGGAACTCACGCAGCGTCAGAAAATAAAACCCTCTCTCTTTTCCTCCGTACCCAAATCTTTTAAAAAAACGGGGGTACAACGAGCGGATACAGATTCCATCCGAACTGACGTCAAATCGGCAGCGGACCCACAGAAAGTTGCTATCAGAAACAATGCCTGACGTGTTTTGGACGTCTTTGTTTACATTAGCAAGCCTCGCTAACACTCAGAGCTAACCTGTACTGTGTAGAGCAGTGGTTCTCAAATGGGGGTACGCAGAACCCTAGGGGTACGTTGAAGTACTGCAGGGGGTACGTGAGATTTATTTTATGTTAATGAAAAAAAAAAACATAAGTAATGCATTTAAACAAACTACTAATAGTAGATGAACTACTTTATTCAAAAGTTTACAGTAATTCTGGATAATAAAATGGGAAAAATAAACGAGGTGCTCTCTTTTCCTCTCCCTCTCCTGACAGCCCGTCAGTCTCGTGCAGCTCGCTGAACCTGTAATGAGTGACACGACAGTAAAGAATAAATATATTTATAACTAGTTTAGCTAGTTCCAGAGTAGATAAACTAGCTAAGTGAGTTAGGTCTAACTCTTAGTGTATTTTGCTCGGCTCAACGGTCCGTCACAGCGGGTGGAGCTGTGATCCGGAAGAGCTGCTCGTTCTCCGTCAGCAGCAGCTGATCTGATCTCTGATCTGATCTCTGATCTCTCTCTCGCGTCCGGTTAGACTTCACTCGCGTTTATGTCCAAATCTATCAGATCTAGCTAGTTCTAGTTAATGATATGACTGCCTGCTTATCAAAGGAACTAAACAATAAGCGTTGCTTGGCAACGGCGTGTGGTCGCAAAGTATAGCGCAGCATTATGCATATGTTTATATGAGGGGTCAAAATCCCATGCTCATAAAATGCTCATATTTTTTTTTCTCTTCATTCCCCACGCCCCAAAATAAATAAATATGCCAATTTTAGGAAAAGTAACGAAGTTTGAGCAGTGTGGGTTTTATATTAACAGCCTACACATATTTCAAAACACGAAGTGTAATAACTGCAGGTGCCTCCCTGTCAGAATGACAAAGATCCTCAGTGAAGCACAAGCCCATGTTTCTCACTAAATTGTTAGTACAACTTATTAAAAAGATCAGTTCAATGCAACTAATGTCATCTTAGTGTTATTGCATGATGTTAAAATTGGTTTGCCATGAATTTAGTGATGGATTGTAAACATTTGAAATGTAGCATTTAAGTGTTTCTCAGTTACAAGGTTGTTGTTTTAATAAATCAGACACTGATGGTGCAAGGCTGTACTGTACCTCTTTATATAGGCATTTTTCCCCTAACAAATAGTTTTTGCGCTGATCAGGGGGTACTTGGCTGAATTTTGTTTTCAAAGGGGGTACATTATTGAAAAAAGTTTGAGAACCACTGGTGTAGAGCACATGTGTTTAAAAAGCAGGAAATAAAAAAAGAACTCACCTTGTGATGAACCTGCAAGAGAAAAAGCATTTGAGCTCCATACTATTTCAGAAATAATCCTTGACGTGGTTTAAACAGGATGGCGTTTTATCACAAACGAATTTAACTTTATCTCCGGTAGAATTCTGATCAGGCATTAGCTCCGCCTCCTCTTCTTCTTTTTTTTCAAGCTAAGGACCCAAGATCCGCGTTTCTCAGGACTTCAAAAGAGGGGTTTGAGCAGTATGACTACAACGGGTGATCTGTTTGGGATTTTGAAAAAAAAACTTCAGACATGTTTTGTATAGGTATGGCCCTACAATATATTTTCAAATATAGCATGATAGGTCCACTTTAAGTTAAGGCACTATCTGTGCAGAACATTAAAAATATTCTTCATTTGCAGTATTTTATTTTAAAAGTGTTCAGAAAAACTGCATCTGTATATGCTATATATCTATATATCTATATAATATCAATATTGTTAACTTCAACCAAAGTCAATTTAAATAGCGGGCAAAAATGGGTTAATTGCCATGGATGTGGTGTTTGATATAGTTTACGTTCAATTTAAACTATTTTAGGCAGAAAAACGTTTATTGACTAAAACTTTTTTTACAATTTACTATAATTTAGAAAGGTTTTTGTGAGAAATCATTTCAAAAGTAAACTTTTTTTTCATTTTATATTTAAATTTGAAATGTTGGCACACAACATTATTCATTTATACATTTTTATCATTTTTTAAAAATTACGAATCCATTTATTTTATTGTGTTTCCTTGAGGCTGGGGAAGATATCCAGCAGTTCAACATGCAAATGTTCTATTACAAGTAAGTATAAGTATAACATGGAGAAGGAAATAAAATACGTTTCATAGGAGGACACAATCAAACAATCTATAATTTAGCTCTGGCCTTCACTCACAAAAAAACATTTTGTTGAATTGGACACATTTTTCAAATCTCTATTGACTGACATGCAATGACTGGGACTGATGGAAGAATCTGCGAGGAATGAACTAGGAGCAGAGAAATAGTCCTATTTAAAAGACAGCATTGTCATAAGAGGCCAACAAGAGTCACAAGGGTTTGTCACTTTGCTGAAGGATAGACCAGCTATCCAGGCCAGACTCTAAAGACTTTCCAAGGAGTAAAATGCTGCTGCTGGAGTACTAGTGCTGATATCATGTCATATCCTCTTAAAATACTCTGTCCAATAATATCAGTCTCATGAAGAAAGGTGTTTTAACGATGATTCAAAATAGCAGAGAAACATGCATTCACTCAGGAGGGGACATTGACAGAGGATTACTCGAAAAGTACACAGTAAAAGTACTTCAGTACTTGTGGGAGTAGTTCTCATGAAGAATTAATGGCAAAAATCTATTTTTCCCTCATCAAACTTAGCAGAAGTGGCTTGATTTTGTTCTCAGGAGGGGACATTGACAGAGCAACACACTAGAAGTACTTCATTGTATTGTGGTAGTAGGTGTAAGACTACTGAGTCCAGCAGTATCAATATCATTAAGAACTAATGGTAAAATTGTCTTTTTATCACTCATCAAAGACAGCAGAAAACATGCATTATGTACTATGGAGGGGACTCTGACAGAGGATTACTCACAAAGTACACAGTAAAAGTGATCATTTTATTTCTGGCAGCAGTCAAACTAGTACCGAGTCCCAACAGTATCAGTTTTATTAAGAACTTATGATAACATATATTTGTATCGATCATCAAATATAGCAGGACAAAAAATGAAGAGCAGCTGATTGGAAAAAACAAACTCTGGCCGCAGTGCAGAATCGCTGTATAGTTTAAATCTCCTAACAATGTTGTCCATTTTAGACACAGGCTTATTATATTTACAGCCCGTAATGACATTCATTTTCTGGGCTCAATATGTGTCTTGGCCGTTTTCGTTGTGATCGCTAAATTCACCTCGTTTATAATATTATCACCGTTCCAAGAAAACGAGTGCTTTTGTTTTGAAATCACATCCGTGAGTTTCGCCCCGCCCCTCGCTCCAATGACCATTAGACCATTTAGTAAGGTAAAGAGCAGAAACGCCTCTCAGACGCTCTTCCTTTTACTTGTTTAATAAAGAAAAACAAATGGACGGTAGGGCTGGTTAGACGGTGTTTACTCTAAAATAAATCATGTGAGCCAAGAGGAGGAAAAGCAGCTGTGATGTTGGGTATAAATAAGACATTTACTAAAAGGTGTGGCATGATTAATGCATGTTTGTAATCCTGAGGGGTTGAACCCAAGAAACAAGTGAATATTTTCTCTACCTCAATCAAAGGGAAATGTTTTGCATTTAAACTGAGGTGGCATGGTAATATTTTATCCACTTCTCTGCCTTTATCTGATTTATGTATTTATACATAATGATTAAAATGTGCTTTATCTTCCAGGTGCTGTCAGAGTGGTTGTTCCAGAAGGTAGAGATGCTGTATTACCAGTATCCATCGGCAGGAACGCTGAGAGAGATCTCTTTGAATGGAGGAGAGTCGGTCCTGGAGGAGAAACTCTGCAGGAGGTTTTCAAGTATAATACAGGCGACCATTACAATAACGGTCAACCAGGTCAGAGTGAGCAGTTCAAAGGAAGAGTCTCACATTTTCCAGCAGAACTGATGCGTGGCAACGCCTCCATCGTCATCAGAAAGACGACGGCTGCAGACGCTGGAAACTACACCTGTGGATTTCCACGTCTCAAACCATCTCAAACATTCTACTTTAATCTTGCTGTTGGTGAGTACCTTCGTCTTCACCTTGAAAAGTACATATCCAGGATATTGACCTGAACATATGGTAACCTGCTGTATATTTCTTTATTCTAACTTAGTCGTTATTGGATCCACATGCATATTAGACAAGCACAAACAAAAACAAAATAATAAAGGATATTTCCAACATTACAGTAACTTGGAAATATTTGAATTGAGTGCTGCCTAATCAATCCCAATGCTGAGTACCATTTGGTTACTGGTGCACCATTATGGCCAAAATTGTAATCGCTGCTTTGTCACATGAATATTTTACCAAAAATGAGTATATCTTATTTGTCTTTTAGATCAGGATAAATCTCAGGTGAACCATGATGTTTGTGCTGCAGCTCTTAAGACCTCAGTCATTCAAATATTTAGATGCACTATCTTCATGTTGGTTATTATCCTCACATTGCAGCAGGTATGTTCTAAGGACAGTGTTTTGAAGTGAAGGTATTGTGTCTAAATCTATTAATTATAATAATATTGGAGACAGAGTTGTAGCACACACTGCAGCTGTAGAAATCAGTGACAACATCAATCCAGGCTGATTTCTCCTGATCTGTCTTTAAGGGTAGAGTCCCCTTCGTGAATCAGTCTTTTTTAGAGGTTGTGCCAGTGAAGTAAACTAACCAAAGGCAGGAGGACGCTCATGTCTTGACAAAGTAGTTAAAAGTCACTATTGCTTAACGTGAAGGTAGAAATACTGAAAGGCCTTTGGTTGTTGACCTAAGTGACTACAGATGGGGTCCAAGAATAGCACATTTTTGAATTGCCTTGTGTTGAAAGGTGTGATATAAATACACTTGCCTTGCCTTTAATTAAAGAATGACTTACACCAACAAAGATTCATTTTTAAACCCAATTTAAAATTATGGTTCAACTCAAAATCATGTTACACGATTTGAGATGTTCAACCTGTTCACAGCTGCCACTCCAAAGCCGTCCGTCACTATTCTCACTGCCACCGCAGACCGGGCCCTTCTGCACTGTGAGGTTCCTGGTGCTTCTCTAAACACTAAAGCAGAGTGGCAGAGCAGAGATGGAAACAGACTCGATGCTGAGGAGGAACGAGTCCCAGAGAAAGACCACGTCTTCATCTCTCTCAGCGTTAATGTGACCAGGACAGACCTCTACCTCTGTGTGGTCTCTCAGGAGGACATCAAGCATCGAGTCTCTGCTCAGATCTCTGTGTTCATCAGTGGTGAGATGAGTTTCTTGGTGCTTTATTTAGGAAATATTCGTAGTTGTTGATAGGCTTAAAATACCCTGAAACAAGATATTAATAAGAGGACAAATTAAAAGGTATTTTGAGAGCACAGGCATTACCATTATGGCAAAAGATAATTGAAATATATTTATATTTTATGGAGAAATATTAAAATATAAAACAATTCTAATGAAAAGTGATTCCTTGAAACAAAATGTAGGTAAAAGGGTAATAGTTGAGTTTAGGGATTCATTTGTGATGTTCAGGGTAAGGAGCTAAGAGTTCATCAAAAGGTGCTTTCACACCGGAGTACCGCCCGTAAAACTCAGAATTTTTTTGTGAAGCCGCCATTAGCCCAGCGCACCAACGGAGAGAGACTAACGCAGCGTCCACACGGCGGCGTGTGTTGAAGCTTGCCGGTGGGCGTGTCTGAAACTCGACCAACAACCAATCACATGAATCTCCCGCCCCGGACACCACGCGGTTTGATTGGCTAGAGCTTGTACTGGCATATGATTTGATTGGCTGACGCTTCCGTCGAAGCTTCAAAAGTTGAACTTTTCTCAACTTTTGAAGCGAGCAAAGCGAAGCGACGGAACCACAATGCAGTTCGGCAAAGCGTGACGTCACCCCATTCAAAGTGAATGGGAAGAAGCTTCAACGCACGCTGCCGTGTGGACCGGCCGTAACGGAGGCGATTTACTCGGAAGACGCGACCCAGCAGCTTCTACTGAAGCCAGTCCCCAACTCCAAAGTTTACGAGCGTTGTTCGGTAAAGACACGCGCACAGCTCTTAGGAGGTATCTGAACAGCGTGTAAATTGACAGTAAAGCTGATATTTTGTACAGTGCTTTTGGTTCTCTCTTTTATTTAGCACAGTCAAGACAATTACAATAGTGCAATAATAACAATAACGGCATCACGCTGTCCCAGGTGTGTCGTATGCATAGTAAATAGGCTCAGCAGCAGACACACCTTAGTGCAAAGATAAATAGCAGATAAACCACGACAAAGTAAACCTGCCAGTAAACCCAAAGCAGAGGAAGAAGAAGTGACGTCAGCGGCTTCATTTGCCTAATCCTCCCTCAGGGACTTATTCCGGTGAGAACGCGATCTACTGCCCCTTTCACACCAACGCGGTTCCAGGGCCGGTTCAGAGCTAGAGCCTGAAAAGCACAGTTTTTTCCTGTTCAAACCGCAGCAGCAGAGCCGCCTCTAAGCTCCGAAAACCGGTGCTTTTCAAGCACCAAAAAATTGTCGGTCTAGAAGCAAGAACCGCATACGTCACGCTTACGTCGGAGGGGGGCGAGATTAACCTGAGCTAACAGTTAAAGGCGAGTACGGCAAATACAAGTTGTAACAAGCAGTAGTGCTGAGCAAAGTGACTAGAACGCAACCACACACTTATAAAAAAACACACTTTATAAAGTCAGGCAACACTAACCAGGCTTCGTGTGATTCTGTTTATTTGTACCTTACTTTGACCATCCGTTCGCTGTTATTGATCATTGGAGAGCAGGCAGACGTTTGTTTTGTATTATAGCAGCTATCGGATGGAATCAATACATGGGCTGCACAGGTTGTCATGTCCGACTATCACAAGTAGAATCATAATGAAAAATAGGCCGGTAAAATGTGCCTGTAGAAAACGGCTTATGCCACAATAGGATAGCAACAAGTAGTCAAGATAGTCAGTTTAGCTTCGGTTGCTATGCTAACATCACCCATTTTATACCAGAGAAACTTTCATAACAGCGTTGTGATGCCAAACAGCGTCAATTCAGACTGACACACATTCACTCATGGGGAACTGGGGATATGTATCAGCTGCTTGTGTGACAGTTAGACAGTGAATACTTTACAGCGGCCGCTGCCGTGTGAGCTAACTCGGAGCTAACGGGAGAATAAACTCCCGTGGAAGAGCAGCACTGCAGCGGTCGGTAAATGCCGCTGAAACACATTAATAAACAATGAACCACGGCACTCTGGAGAAAAGTATAAGGTTGGAGAAGTCGTTATTTAATTTAATCTGGCTTCGTATGATTAAAAGCAACACGATCATCGACCTGACGCCGTTGGGGAGAAAATCAGCGACGTAAACGGTGACGTCATGACGCAGCAGCGGCAGCACCAGTCGGGCTCTGGGCGGTGTGAACAAAACGGGAGCTGAAAAGAAAAAACGGTTCCGAACCAGAAAAGCTCTAGAGGAGCTAGAACGGGAACCGCGTTGGTGTGAAAGGGGCATACTAGGACAGTTCGAGGGACTAAAGAGTTCTTGGTACTTGGTGTGAAAGCGGCTAAAGACATACGTGTGATGTAAACTTGTGTTAGCCCCTCCCCACTATGATAACCATCACTTGATAAACAGATTTTAACCCTACATAACAGAAATATACAACACTAACTTATTACTTTGGGGCCTTTTTCTATACTGTCAGTGTGCTTTCATTTTCTTTGTGATGTTTTTCAGAGAAAGAGAGTGAGGAATCATCCAGCACAGGGACCAAGGTTATTGTTGGCATCGTTTTGGGGGTTTTATTGGCTGTAACTATTGTTGCAGTTGTGGCTTTTCTTGTACGTGCGAAGCGCATTAAAATACTCCACAATAAAGGTAAGTTTATATAATTCTATTGTATTTATTTTACATTTTCAGACACCAACAAAGCAGATGTGTCCAGAGTGTTGTCTCTGTGTCTTCTCAGATGTGCTTCATTGTGTTAGTGTTTACATCAGGTGGATTTATTGACCCCACAAACATCAATATATAAACGATGATACCATACGACTGAATGTGTGATTAATTTACAGCAGTGAAAATAGAGAACTACCTGAATGAGAAGTGAATATAGTATAAATAAAAGTATCAGTCAGACTGCTGATGAGAGTCTGATGGTCCTCAGGGTAGGGCTGTACCCAAATATCCGAATATTCGGTCGTTGGCCTACTATTCGGTTTTCAATTTCGTTATTTGGATATTCGTTTTTTTTCTTTATTTTCCTAAATGTATGCTATCAATAAAAGCGAATTGCCACATTCTTATACTATATTTATACTTTTTAATTGCACTGTTAAAATGTGGAAATATATAGAATCTCAGTTTGGGCGCCTGAAATCGCTTTCAATAGCTAGATCTGATCGATATGGACATAAACGCGAGTGAAGTCTAATCTGGCTAGTCGACACACAGCTCTGCATGATCACCTGCAGCGGTGCGGAGCAAAACACACACTTCAGGTTAGAAAATCACACTTAGCTATTTTAATTACCTCTCAAACTACAGTACAGATATGTTTATTTTTACTGTCGGGTCACTCATTACTGGATCCGCGAGCTGCATGATACTGACGGGCTGTCCGGAGAGGGAGAGAGCGCTCCGTTTATTATTCCCGTGTTATTGTGAGTTACTGTACACTTTTGAATAGTTAATCTACTATAATTAGTTTGTTTAATATCGAATTATATCAATTTGTTTTAAATCTCAATAAATAACAAAGAAGACCTCTGACCGGCACTTTTCTCATTTTGTCCGGAAGATTTAAACTTTAACGGACATGTTGACCGGGAAAAAGATATTCTAACAGAAACTCTGGGCACAACAACTATGAAAAGTCACCTGAATGCTGTGAGTAGCTTAGCTTAGTTGTTGTCCAGTTGCCATGATGAAGCTGCTTTATCCGCCGTTTAAACAGTAACGTTAAACATGATAAAAACGTGCACGCGCGCGCCGAATATTCGCTGCTGATTACTAACACCCCCCCAACCCCCGAATATCCGGTGCCCGAAAAATGGTATTCGGGACAGCCCTACCTCAGGGTTCATCTGTCAAACACACATTAATTCCTGCTGACTGAAAAACATTCAATCAATAACTAACACACAATACCAACATGGAAATGTTTTAGTTTGGCCATAAATAATAATTCTGCGTTGTGTAAAAGTTGACTTTATGTAATATATGTTTGGATTTTCTCTGCTGCAGGTTCTCGTCTGAAGGGAATATATACGGTCGACATGAAGAGCGGTTCAGTTTCCCTGTCAAACGCCTCTGATGATTTACAGCAGCTAAGTGATGGTGTGTGTTTGAGTGTGAGGACATTGAGGCCGCTCCTCTCCTTGGTGCAGACCTTCAGAAACCTTTCTGAGGAGTCAGGTTAGAATTAGGTTTGGTTGCTCGCCGGTGCATTGGCTCAGAGATTTAATATTAAACTCTCTTTATAAACCTAAAACAACCTGAACCCTTTGTTTCCACACAGCTTTGTTTTGTGATTGTAATTCTGTAAAGTATACAGAGAGAGCCCCCTAGTGTTCAAGGCAAGGAACCTGAAGCGTTGCAGAGACAAACACAGGACCAGAAGATCAGAATAATAGAATCATTACATGTATATGAAAGCTTCCTGTTATTAAACTTTGCTTTATGAGGTGCAGGCTGTTAACAGATACTTTAGCAAAGTACAGTTATTCACCATGTGCTAAACTACTCAACAAGTTTCTTTACTAGATACCATACGACTGAATGTGTGATTAATTTACAGCAGTGAAAATAGAGAACTAGCTGAATGAGAAGGTGAATATAGATGAGAGTCTGATGGTCCTCAGGGTTCATCTGTCAATCACACATTCATTCCTGCTGAAGAACATTCAGTCAATAACTAGCACACAATACCAACATGGACATGTTTGGTTTGGCCATAAATAATATTTCTGCGTTGACTTTATGTAATATATGTTTTTATTTTCTCTGCTGCAGGTTCTGCTCTGCAGAGAGAAGAGGAGAGCGACCTGGGAAACGGTTTTCCTAACGGGGACAAACGGCTCTTGTACAGTCCTTTGAAAGCCTTTCTGAGGGACCAGTTAGAATTAGGTTGATGTTAAACAAGAGGTACTCCACATCTGTGGCTCCTGCTGTAAAACGTACCCTCTTTTCCACACAGCTTTGTTTCGTATACTGAGGTAGCCCCCGAGTGATCAAAGCTATGAGATGTAGTTTAGCCATCAAGTGTTTTGAGAGCATTACCAATACAAGAAAGTGATCACACTACTATGAAGCCTACAAGTGCAGGTTACTTATTAAATTACACAGTTTTATTTTCAACATAGTCGAGCAAATGAATTGAATGAAATAGCATGTTAGCTTATTAGCTAATTTAGCATGTAATGCTGCCTTCCTGTGGGGTTCAGTGCTCATGGGTCTACATGCTGCTGAAGTTAAGAAGCTTCTAAATACTTGAAGCTCGTTCTAGACAGAAGTTCCCAGAGGAATAAATACACTTCAGTTTGATCACATTCAAACACGAAGCGAAACAAGGCGTAAAATATCCTGAAAGAAGATATTAAAAAGAAGATAATTAAGTTCAAATGTGTTAAAGGTATTTGGACAGCAGCGTTATTAAAGGGATAATCTTAAAGGGAATCTATTTTTAAAAAATTGTAATATGTGTTTCTGAAAAATGTTTGAAAACAAGAAAGATTTCAATGAGAAGCGTTTCCTTAAAAATAAAATAACATGAAGGTAAAGAGGAAGGATTTTTAATCCATCAAACTTAAATAGATTTTACAGAATGAGTTCACATCTAAAGGACCAGCTTGTCAGCTCCACTCTGGCAAACCAGCAAAGATTGATCAGGTTTTTATATCCTCCAGGTTGCAGCTATTCAAATAACAATAATAATAATAATCGCATATTTCTCTTCCAATAAAATGTTTTAGTTACCAGTCTGAATGAGCTGACTGGAACCAAATCAGTCTGAATGAATATTCATGCCAATGGTTTGACGTAAATCTGAGCCTTGAGGGACTTTAATATCGTAGATGAGAAGAAACACTTTATCAGATCTGAGATTGTTGTAAACATGAATAAAGTTAAGGGTCTTCTCTGTGGGTTTGTAATGAGTTTCCCCAAGCACTTACATTTAGGGGAAAGTAGATTTAATTTACTTTAAACTCTCTTATTGTTTCAGTTTAACGTCTCCTCGTAATTATCTCTTACATCTTCCCTGTTAAAAAATGTGTCTTGTAAATATTTGAGTTTTTCTTTTGTCTTGTTATAGTTTTATTATTTTAGAGAGACATGAATGTTTCTGCTGGGAAACTCTTGCTAAAGTGAAGACGTGCCTTTTTATGGAATATAAGGGTTTTAAAAAGACATGCATCACTTTCTAAAGCAGAGACTGAATCTGTCAGAAATGTTCCTGATGAAGGGAAGTTTAATCAACCGTCTTTTACAGGGTTCGTGTCTAAACAGATGTATATTTTAAATGTTCCGAATGTCTTTGGTTTTGTGTGCCACTCAGGGAATGTCCATCAGCTGGTGTCTGGTTGATTTGAGAAAATGTCTAAAGTTGATCTGTTTTTTTAAATTGAACTCTTTTTCAATTTGTAATTGTTTTGTCATTCTGGATTTGTTATTTGACCGATGTCCTAATGAATGTATTTAATATACGTTTACATGTCTGGGGATTATTTACATTATTACATTACATGTCACTTGTTAGACGCTTTTATCCAAAGCGACTTACATACTCAATACTGTGGACAATCCCCACAGGAGCACTTTGGGGTGAAGTGTCTCAGGGACACAACGACATGCTGACTGCAGTGGGACTCGAACTTGCTATCCCCTGATTCAAAGTTCAGCGCACTATCCACTGAGCCACAGCCTTTAACTGTAAATCATGTCGTTACACCGCAGCACAAGTTTCTCTCCTCAGTGGGAATTATTGAGGGGATTTCTTTAAGTTGCAGATGAAAAATGTGCCTTTAATATTCTCAGTTTGTCTTTTTTTACTCTCACACTCGGTGTAAGCTAATGCTCCTGAACATGTTATGATGTCAACATGCTGAGCGTGTTATCTGCCAAAGAATGTACCTCCTGTTGTTGTTGTTTATGTTCTTCTGATGCACATTTCAGAAATGCACTTCTGCTTTTGTTACAACAACTGTATTATAAATGTAGGAATAGATATGTAAATAAACCCTGTGCCTTTTACAACTGGATGTGATTTTAATGTTTTTATTTCATTTCTTTGTTCTGATGCAACACCTGTCTCAATAATTGAGTTCGGTAAAACACGGTACATCAATAAAAACATCATTAAAGTAATTCACTGTTGATGAGTAATGTAGTCAAAACTAAACTCTGAAGACATACTCGCACAATCTGTGTAAGATTTAAGCGTTTTGAGATACATGGCAACCCTCACATTAATAATAATAATACACTTTATTTATACCTTTCATGCAACATGCAGCCCAAAGTGCTTTACAGAGACGACACAAAGAGTGAGGGACATTATTAACAACAAGTTATAAACAAACAGAAAGGGTTATATTTCATTTGTTCCGTTCATGGTATGCAAAACTTCATGTATGATAAGTGTTAACAAAACATGTCTCTGTAAACACACCGTTGACCGAAAAGGAGCAGGGAGAAGATAATCTCATATGACCCGCCCCTTTCTAAATAAATAGAAATAGATGGTCTGTCCTTCATATTTTGTTTTTCACAGCCAAACGTAACAGTATCTTAGGAGAATAAGAGAAACACAAGAAAGACTGATTTCCCACTTGACAGTTAACGGAAAGAAACAAAACATCACATGTACAAGGAAAGGGAAAAGGGCAACACCCTCATCTGAGTCCTGCTGGAGGAGAAGGGGGAGAGCGGCGCATCATAATAATAACAATGGGACATCACATCAAAGACATCAAAGATATTTACCAAAGCAGGACCAGAGTACATCGACTTATTCACATTCTGCTTCATATAGTCCCATTTCTCTTCATTTATACAATTCCTTTAACTGAAAAATACAGTTTGATATCACAGAGCCATCAAACATGATCAGTGAGACCAATACAATGACCCCAAAATAAAAACATGGGTCTTTAATCTACTTTAAAAGCTCCAATGGGAAGCTGCTCCATAGAAACAGAAAGCAGCCTCCCCAGATCTCTGTGAATATATAAGGTTAGGAATAATAAGGTTACACTGAACATCTACTTTGTTTATTCATACGGCACATTTCAACACACGGCCATTCAAAGTGCTTTATAAAAACCAAAGACATTAAGAAACACATTATAACATGTCATTTAAAACCAGTCATTACAAAGCAAAGAGAATCAAATAAACATAACACATGAATAACACAGGTTTAAAATCCATGAGTAAAGGTTACAGAGCAGTGTGAGATATGAGTAGTAGAAGAATTAGAGGATGAAACCCATGCACAGCACACACAGGGAGTTGAACCTCTGCATTCAACCCATCCTAGTACTGGGAGCAGTGGGCAGCTTGCAGCCTTGCTCAAGGGCACCTCGGCAGTGACCAGGAGGGGAACTGGCACCTCTCCCTACAGAATCAGTGAATCAAATGAACTCAGAGTTAAATCCCAGATCAGATCAGAGGGTCTTCTCCATGTTGTCTTCAGCGGTCGTTTGTTCTGTTAAATGTCTCCTTGTCTCTTGTCTTGGTATCTGTCTTTGTTCATGTTGCACGTGGAGCTGCTGTGAGGATATTTGGAAAAAAAAAATTAAATATTAAAAATATATATATTATATTCAAATGTATACTAATAAGTATACATTAATATATTCTATATATACAATTACTTCATTTAAGTAATGGGAACTGGCTATTTTACATAAGTGCGATTACTTTTTTTTACTTCTAGTGTTATTTTTAATGCAGGACTTGTAACTCAGTATTCTTCTTAGACTGTAGTATTGATGCTTTTACTTCAATACATTATCTGAGTAATTCCTCCACCCCTGCTGACTGATGTTTTTCAGTTACAATTGTTGGTTTGAATATATAAAGTACAGAAACACCCACAGCGAGTCACAGGAAACTCCTCCATCAGTCTCAGGGAACAAGAAACAGGAAATAACCTATCTACGACACAGAGTTCACTCCTGCATATTTCTGACATCTAACTTCAAATGTAGTTATTCACAGGGAGCTAAGTGGGCTCTCTGTACACACTAGTGGTGTTCCAGAGGGAAAGAGAGGGGTCTGCCTGCAGGCCTCCACTCTCAGGACAGTTCCGGTGTAGGCTGCACTAGTCAGGACCATATACAGTCTATGGTCAGGACACCTCCACTGTCAGTACAGGAAGTGACGATTCTGACGAACACGTTTTTTTCCCCGCCCACCGAAGGGCTCGTCTCATGGAAGTTTTTTTGCAAATCAGTAAGGTAAGGTGCGTGACCTGTTTGCACTATCCAAAACAATGAATGCGGTCTAAATGTATTGTTTCGCAGACAAAACAACATTTATCGATATAATATATATATACTTGCAGAGCATATCATTTGCTTATCATACGCCACCTATGCCGCTATGCACTGATGCGTCTCAATATCATCAGCGGTAAAAAAAAAAGTTGATGCAGATGGAAGGCAATTTAATGCACTCATTTACCGAGACATGGGAAACTGAAAACAAGTTTGTGATTAATGGAGACAAGTCTTATTTGCTACGAGGCAGTGGCATGGCGTGAGAAACCTTAAGTAACCTTGCGTGTGTGTGTGCCCACCCACATACAGTATTTCCGTGTCTACATACATGCCGATGTACAAGCATGTGTTTTTGTTTCTGAACTAATTTCTTTAATAAATTGTGCAATAGTTGTACACTTGAATGTCTGCTTGCAATTCTTTTTCATAGCTTTCTGCTTTCACAGCTAGTTATTAATTACGTTATTACTAAAACCAATAATAATCGAATGCAGAGGCAATTGTGTAATGTGAAAAATATATATTTATATAGTCTTTTTACGTTGTTAGCTAAGTGTTTGTCAGTTCGGCTTTATTAAACGTTTGTGTAAAGAGGTTAGCAAGGGTAGGTCTGCATTTGTTGTTGTTGGCAATGACACTGATGTCTTTTAAAAGAAGAGATAATACAGATTAAAAGTGTTTCTATCGTTTCTGGCCGTTAGTTGTAGAATGTAATGTATAGTGAAATAAGCTGTTTTCACACTTAAACAGCGTGCAAAGACTGGCCGTATGAAGTATTGTTTTAATTGAAGTTTTAGTACTATAACCATACATTTTGTAACATTTGTTCCTGTTTTTTGTAGATGCATCTTTCAATCCTCTGTGGCACTGCAAAGCCTGCAGTGCACAACATGTTGCAAACGGTTCCACTGCCTTTGTGCCCCAAATTCAAACCCTGCGCACCATCCCGACTCGAGAAGCACTTGGAAGTGCACTTAAAAAATGGCATAATGTTTAAAGGTAACACACACATATACTGATACATGTTTGTGCTTGTTTTTGTTCTTGTTTCGTGTCTGTCATTGGCAAACTTCTTTTTCTTGACTTTCTCTTAGATATGGCAATCTACAAGTGCCATTTAACCTGCAGAGACTTGGCTCACTTCCATTGCCCTCAATGTGCAAAAACTATTTTAAGAAGAGGAGATATGGAGGTACACCTGGAGGCTTGCCTCAAGTTGCCATCCACAAGTTGCCATCCACATCAGCTTCTGAACATTGCCCTGGTCCATCCTCTTCCTCACCGCAACCCAACACATCAGCTGTGCTCTCTCTCCTGCTTCCAACAACAACAGTGTCCCCCACTCCCGGCTTGATTGCAAAAGTAGCGAGCCCTTGGTGTGCACATCATGCACCATACACGCAAACCACGAAAAAGAGGCATTTAAAGTTACATTGTAGTGTGATTACAAAGCCTGTACTTTTTAAAGTAAAATGTTGTATCAGTACTTCTACTTTTACCAACATTCTTTTTTTACACAAGTATCTATACTTCTACTTAAGTAAAGAGTGTGTACCTCTGATGGTGTGTGTTGTGCATGAAAGAGGACCATATTGATCATTTTGATAGCTACCTGTTTAGATCTTCATACAGCTGTGTTTTTCATTCTAGAAACCTTTCACAGTCAATAAATCCTGGACCGTGGAAAGAGACGACTGGTTTGGAGATAGAGGTAATAGTATACAATTTGTATCATTTATATTCAACAGAAATGTCAAACCATAACAAAACAACTAAATGCTTTCTGACATGCTAGGGTTTCCCCAGGCAACTGTATGGGAATGACTGTGGCATCTTCATGTTGATGGTAGGCTACATTATTGGTCTGATTTCATTCTCTGTTGTTTTTAAGATAATAACATTAAATAATATATTTTCTTTCATAGTATGCCCTTTACACCATACTAGATGCACCCTATGATTTCACTATTGTAAGTTGATCTGGTCATTTAAAGTCAACTCAAAATCCCATTATGACATTTAATCTGACATACAGTGATAATATATTCTTTCCTTTTTTAGATTGACATGCCAGCTTTGCGAAAATGGTGGTGTGTCATGCTAATGGAGAATTTCGACCTCGGAAGGTGAGACCACTAAAATGTTGACGTTAGATTAACTTTGAAATGGTTAAAAAACAATGTTATACCTACAGTACCTTTATTTTTTTCTTTGTTTAACCCTTTTTATTTGAGTCATGGCAAAATGTTTGCCCACTGGACGGAGACATCTAAAGCCCTCCTGCGAGGTGAGGGGCCTCCAGTGTTCAGAGTGAGGAAGAGGAAGTTGGATGACATCACTGAGGTCAGATTTGTATTGCAATCTATTTCACTTAAGTTGTGTTTGTATCTACTCTCACACTAAAGTTTCAATTTCATTATTTGTTTCACCACTCTGTCTTTAAAAATATATGTATTTTGTCAATATTTACTGCATTTATTCTTCCTCGTGGTATCAGTATTTAGGACGATCTTGGAGGACAGTTCTTAAACTAAAGAATATGTGGAAAAATAGCATACTTTACTAAAAGTATGGTGGTTCATGGCAATAGTCCCTTGTATTTTGAACATTCAAAGTTTTTTAGTTTTTTAGAAAGAGGAGCAACTTCAGCCTCATCCAGCTGATGTCTCAGTTGGAAAAGATGTGGAGAAAACAATGGAAGCGGTAGGCTTGTTTACTAGTTCTATGCATCATATCCAAGGAGGACGCCCTTTCCATGGGTTAGTCTGCCAAAAAGCTACTTAATGCTTAATATGTATCAGTGGGTATGATATATTTTCTCTCTCTTTTCCGTAGCCCACATCTAAGATCGTGCAGGACTGCAAGAAGGCAGCGGAATGGGTGGTGGCACACAAACATTTGTGCACCAGGGTGCATTTGCCCGATGCAGTGAGCATGGGGGAAGCACAACTAAGAGAGGCTGTCAAGCTTTGGGAGGAAAAACCTGACGAATGTGACGAGGATGAGATGGAGGCATCTTGGAGCCATTCAAGTTTAGGTTTGAACATATGGAAGACATGTGGACCTTCTTAAACGAGATCAGAGACAAAAGAGGGTATCTGGCATTCTGCGAATGCATTTCTGTAGTTTGAATAAAGGGCAACAGGAAGTTGGAACACTTTGTCAGTTTTTGTGTGTTTTGCTTTGTTTTGTTTTTCAATGAAGCATTTGATAATTCACCTTGATTATACCATGACACCACAGAGGAATGTTGGTTTACTTTAAGATAAGCCTTTTATTGTCTCCCCATCACACCACAAGGGCAACTTAGGAGTCCATCAAGGGGATCTAGCAGAAAAAATAACTACCAAATATGAAAAGAATTGAAATTTTAATACACAATGGAATCTAAAATGGATATCATTTCTAGCAAATAGTTTAATATGCATAATCTTAATCCAATAGTGCAGTAAAGTGAGAAATAAAGTATGTAGGAGTGAAGTGAAACAGTCTATTGTAATAGCAAACAGTAGATTAGACTATAGAGCTGTAGTAACATAATTATACATAACATTTTCAGGCTTGTGACATAAATAAGAGGCTAATAATTTGAACTAACTAACTTTTACTGCCCTCTTAAGTGGCGTCATGCTGACATAGTTAAAATATTTATCATACAAGTAGACAAATCATCTTGTTATATCAAATACCCACAGCTGTCGGTTAATCATATTATCTCAGCTAATTGCATTAAAATGACTAGTATAGTCGTCTTTATTTTTATGTTATTATTCAAAGATAAATAAGGAAGTGTGTGTTAGATGGCAGAGAGGTTTCAGCTCCGATTATTAAATCAAAGAGGCTTAATGTTTTCTATTATTTTATTTCACTATAGCTATGTGGACGGTGTCAAGGTCTAATTTTGACCGAATTAATCAATAGCGGGTGTAACTAAAATACAAAATGTCGTCTTGTATTTTACAAGATATATATATATATATACGAATAACGCAGGTTTAAAATCCATGAGTAAAGGTTACAGAGCAGTGTGAGATATGAGTAGTAGAAGAATTAGAGGATGAAACCCATGCACAGCACACACAGGGAGTTGAACCTCTGCATTCAACCCATCCTAGTACTGGGAGCAGTGGGCAGCTTGCAGCCTTGCTCAAGGGCACCTCGGCAGTGACCAGGAGGGGAACTGGCACCTCTCCCTACAGAATCAGTGAATCAAATGAACTGAGAGTTAAATCCCAGATCAGATCAGAGGGTCTTCTCCATGTTGTCTTCAGCGATCGTTTGTTCTGTTAAATGTCTCCTTGTCTCTTGTCTTGGTATCTGTCTTTGTTCATGTTGCACGTGGAGCTGCTGTGAGGATATTTGGAAATAATCATTTGATTATATCGGCAACATATTACATTCACAAAGGTTTATTTCTCATGTCTTCCACGTTTATTGGATTCTTTAATGACATGGCACTTCATGATAACAGATCAATTACAGATTGCAGAACCTTTCTGATGTTTTGGTGGAAATTAAGTTATTGATATTGACATTATGGATTCTTCCTAAATGCCAAAATGTGTGTTGAGTAAAGCTTGCATTGAAATCACTTTATCTTGATAAGTGAAACATAGATAGAATAAATAGATAAATGATAATAATAAATGTTTAGTGACTTTTACAATACTACCAAGCTCTAGTGGTCATTTAAAAATATATATATTATATTCAAATGTATAATAATAAGTATACATTAATATATTTTATATATACAATTACTTTATTTAAGTAATGGGAACTGGCTATTTTACATAAATGCTATTACTTTTTTTACTTCTAGTGTTATTTTGAATGCAGGACTTTTACTTGTAACTCAGTATTCTTCTTAGACTGTAGTATTGATGCTTTTACTTCAATACATTATCTGAGTTCTTCCTCCACCTCTGCTGGCTTCTATAAAGCTGCTGATATTGATGTTTTTCTGTTACAATTGTAGGTTTGAATATATAAAGTACAGAAACACCCACAGCGAGTCACAGGAGAAAACTCCTCCTTCAGTCTCAGTCAGAAGAAACAGGAACTAACCTAACGACGACACAGAGTTCGCTTCTGCATATTTCTGACATTTAACTTCAAATGTAGTTATTCACAGTGAGCTAAGTGTACTCTCTGTAAACTAGTTGTTGTTCCAGAGGGAAAACATGTTTGCTGTCAGTCATCAGTTTCTCTTCCTGCTGACATGTGGAGTTACACTGGGACAGTCTCACGGTAAGAAGCTGCTCTCAACTGCTTTGCTATGCTAACACTAATGCTAACGTTAGCAACATAATGCATTGGTTTCAGTCAAGTGGAGCTAACGTTAGCTAGCTAGCTTAGCTCCTAGCTAAAGATTCAAGATTCAGACTTAAAAAGCTTCATTGTTTAAAGCACAATAGTTACAGCGAAGTGTTGACGTCTCTCTTATACATTAATATGATCTTATGCATGTGTGCATATTCATTATAATGTGTGTTATCGTTATTAGAGCTCATTTTAAAGAGCTATCAAAGTGTCCCATAACTTCTAGTTTTCATTACTGAAGTAGAAAAGTGTTGTTAAAGTGATTTAATCTAAATGTCAGGCTTGGTTTTATTGTATAGAGGAGCTGTGTTGATGTTGTGGTGACTTACACCTTCATGTGTACAGAGGGTACTGCAGGTTGTTATTTTCGATATCTCCCCCTGCGTGTTCAAGATGGCGACTCTCTGCTGTTGAACACTACTGTGGTTAGTGGAGGGACGTAATACTGCATGATAAAATCAGTATTTATTAATGGTTATCGATAAATGTATTTTAATATAATTTTTAGACAATATTGGTAGTTATTTTGCGAAACATTTCTATTTACTTTAACACAACAAGGAAACCAAACACACAGGAGTTTGCAGAACGTTAACAGTTGCCACACCGAGTGTGTTTATGTTGTGTTTGCTCACTGTGAGAATAGAGAGAGTTTACTCCATCAGCATGAGTCAGAGGAAACGCTGCTGGTTAGACGGTGTTTACTCTAAGATAAATCATGTGAGCCAAGAGGAGGAAAAGCAGCTGTGATGTTGGGTGTAAATAAGAGATTTACTAAAAGGTGTGGCATGATTAATGCACCTTTGTAATCCTGAGGGGTTCAACCCACTACTCAGATTTCTTTTTTTATTTTAAACCCAAAAATGGAATACCTACTGAATGAACAAATAGTGAATTATTGGGGTCGATCCAAAGAAACAAGTTAATACTTTCTCTTCCTCAAAGTGAAATTCATCGATGTACTTAAATGATACGGATAATATCCACAATCTATCTCATCACTTACTGTTTTGCTTTTAAGCTGAGGTGGCATGGTAATATTTTATCCACTTTTCTGCCTTGAACAGAATGATGTATTTATACAATAATGATTAAAATGTGCTTTATCTTCCAGGTGCTGTCAGAGTGGTTGTTCTAGAAGGTGGAGAGGTTTTATTCCCAGTATCCATCGACAGGAACGCTGAAAGACTTCTCTTTGACTGGAGGAGAGTCGGTCCTGGAGGAGAAACTCTGCAGGAGGTTTTCCTCTATAATGCAGGCCTCCATTACAACAACGGTCATACAGGTCAGAGTGAGCAGTTCAAAGGTCGAGTCTCACATTTTCAAGCAGAACTGAAGCACGGCAACGCCTCCATCCTCATCAGAAACACGACGGCTGCAGACGCTGGGAGCTACACCTGTTATTTTCCACACCTTAAACCATCTCAAACGTTCTACTTTGAGCTGGATGTTGGTGAGTACATTCGTCTTCACCTTGAAAACTACGTCCGGCAGTGGCTCAGTCAGTAGGGGCTTGGACTGGGAGGGTTGCTGGTTCAAGTCCCCGAATAGTCTTAAAATATGCAGTGTGGACTGGGACTTGGAGAGGTCCCAGTTCACCTCCTGTGGTCTGTACTAGCAAGCAGGATTTGCTGTAACTTCAGGGTTAACTCTGGGTTTCCGGTCCTACGATGCTGGTTCTCTTCTTACCGGGGTAGATCTCCATGGTAACTGATGCTGAACACCTAACCTGCTCCAGAGCAGAAAAAACATATTTCAGCTCGTCAAAAAAGGAGGAAAAATAAGTAAAGAAACCGTAACTCTGGATTTATTTGTTGTTTGAGGTGCAATATATGACTCTGCAGCTTTAAGACATGAAGAAACTTTTATTTCCCGCTTCGCACTAATGCAGTATTTTCACCGGAAAGTGGGCGGGCCGTAATTTTGTCCGGAAGTGACGTTAGCGCCCTCATGCTATATATTTCTAGAAAACCCCCTGCATTTCTAACATAAAACGCTGGGCTACTCTACATTTCACGGTTCACTAACCTGGCAACTAGACTACTGTATAATTGATGTTGATGTTTTTTGTACTCGCAGACTGGGCCCTTCTGCACTGTGAGGTTCCTGGTGCTTCTCTAAACACTAAAGCAGAGTGGCAGAGCAGAGATGGAAACAGACTCGAGGCTGAGGAGAAACGAGTCCCAGAGAAAGACCACGTCTTCATCTCTCTCAGCGTTAATGTGAGCAGGAGCCACATCTACCGCTGTGTGGTCTCTCAGGAGGACATCAAGCATCGGGTCTCTGCTGAGACCTTTGGTGAGATGAGTTTTAATTATGAAGTGATGTTAATGGCTCATGTGTTATTGGCTTTAGAAGATGTAGATATCTTTAGTGATGTTGTGCTGTCAGTTCTGAACATGTAAAGGTACATTTATATTTTTTAATTATGTTTTTCAGAGAAAGAGAGTGAGGACTGCTACAGCACAGGAGCCATGGTTATTGTTGGCATCTCTTCATTCGTTTGGGGAGCTGCAATTCTTGCTGCAGTTCAGTCTTTGCTTGTACGTGTGAAGCGCATCAAAATATTCCACAACAAAGGTGAGTTCAAAACATAATTTGTATTTATTTTTAATTTGCAGACACCAGAGTGTTGTCTCTGTGTCTTCTCAGATGTGCTTCATTGTGTTAGTGTTTACATCAGGTGGATTTATTGACCCCACAAACATCAATATATAAACGATGATACCATACGACTGAATGTGTGATTAATTTACAGCAGTGAAAATAGAGAACTAGCTGAATGAGAAGTGAATATAGTATAAATAAAAGTATCAGTCAGACTGCTGATGAGAGTCTGATGGTCCTCAGGGTTCATCTGTCAATCACACATTCATTCCTGCTGAAGAACATTCAGTCAATAACTAGCACACAATACCAACATGGACATGTTTGGTTTGGGTTATAAATAATAATTCTGCGTTGACTTTATGTAATATATGTTTTTATTTTCTCTGCTGCAGGTTCTGCTCTGAAGGGAGAAGAGGAGATCTACCTGGACGACGGTTTGATTATAGATCGTTCAAAGCAGTCAGACGAAGGTTTGTTATCTCAACTTCTGAAGTAAAGGTGTGTGTCTGAGTTTGTTGAGTGTGAGGACATTGAGGCCGCTCCTCTCCTTGGTGCAGACCTTCAGAAACCTTTCTGAGGAGTCAGGTTAGAATTAGGTTTGGTTGCTCGCCGGTGCATTGGCTCAGAGATTTAATATTAAACTCTCTTTATAAACCTAAAACAACCTGAACCCTTTGTTTCCACACAGCTTTGTTTTGTGATTGTAATTCTGTAAAGTATACAGAGAGAGCCCCCTAGTGTTCAAGGCAAGGAACCTGAAGCGTTGCAGAGACAAACACAGGACCAGAAGATCAGAATAATAGAATCATTACATGTATATGAAAGCTTCCTGTTATTAAACTTTGCTTTATGAGGTGCAGGCTGTTAACAGATACTTTAGCAAAGTACAGTTATTCACCATGTGCTACACTACTCAACAAGTTTCTTTACTAGATACCATACGACTGAATGTGTGATTAATTTACAGCAGTGAAAATAGAGAACTAGCTGAATGAGAAGTGAATATAGTATAAATAAAAGTATCAGTCAGACTGCAGATGAGAGTCTGATGGTCCTCAGGGTTCATCTGTCAATCACACATTCATTCCTGCTGAAGAACATTCAGTCAATAACTAACACACAATACCAACATGGACATGTTTGGTTTGGCCATAAATAATAATTCTGCGTTGACTTTATGTAATATATGTTTGTATCTTCTCTGCTGCAGGTTCTGCTCTGAAGGGAGAAGAGGAGAGCGACACGGACGACGGTTCGATTATAGATCGTTCAAAGCAGTCAGACGAAGGTTTGTTATCTCAACTTCTGAAGTAAAGGTGTGTGTCTGAGTTTGTTGAGTGTGAGGACATTGAGGCCGCTCCTCTCCTTGGTGCAGACCTTCAGAAACCTTTCTGAGGAGTCAGGTTAGAATTAGGTTTGGTTGCTCGCCGGTGCATTGGCTCAGAGATTTAATATTAAACTCTCTTTATAAACCTAAAACAACCTGAACCCTTTGTTTCCACACAGCTTTGTTTTGTGATTGTTATTCTCTGTAAAGTATACAGAGTGAGGCATGCTGGGTAATCTGTGACGTTTAGCTCTCTCAAAAGTTGGGCCATTTTGCCTTCATGCGCCAATGAGCAGCTCTCATAGGAAAGAACGAGACCCCGCCTCCCACGCTGTATCCAGTTCTTATTATTACTTAAATGATACGGATAATATCCACAATCTATCTCATCACTTACTGTTTTGCTTTTAAGCTGAGGTGGCATGGTAATATTTTATCCACTTTTCTGCCTTGAACAGAATGATGTATTTATACAATAATGATTAAAATGTGCTTTATCTTCCAGATCATGTCAGAGTGGTTGTTCCAGAAGGTAGAGATGCTGTATTACCATTGGCCCTCGGCAGGAACGCTGAGAGAGATATCTTTGACTGGAGGAAAGTCGGTCCTGGAGGAGAAACTCTGCAGGAGGTTTTCCTCTATAATGCAGGCCTCCATTACAACAACGGTCATACAGGTCAGAGTGAGCAGTTCAAAGGTCGAGTCTCACATTTTCAAGCAGAACTGATGCACGGCAAAGCCTCCATCCTCATCAGAAACACGACGGCTGCAGACGCTGGGAGCTACACCTGTTATTTTCCACACCTTAAACCATCTCAAACGTTCTACTTTGAGCTGGATGTTGGTGAGTACGTTCGTTTTCACCTTGAAAACTACGTCCGGCAGTGGCTCAGTCAGTAGGGGCTTGGACTGGGAGGGTTGCTGGTTCAAGTCCCCGAACAGACTTAAAATATGCAGTGTGGACTGGGACTTGGAGAGGTCCCAGTTCACCTCCTGTGGTCTGTACTAGCAAGCAGGATTTGCTGTAACTTCAGGGTTAACTCTGGGTTTCCGGTCCTACGACGCTGGTTCTCTTCTTACCGGGGTAGATCTCCATGGTAATTGATGCTGAACACCTAACCTGCTCCAGAGCAGAAAAACATATTTGCTTTGTTTTGTGATTGTAATTCTGTAAAGTATACAGAGAGAGCCCCCTAGTGTTCAAGGCAAGGAACCTGAAGCGTTGCAGAGACAAACACAGGACCAGAAGATCAGAATAATAGAATCATTACATGTATATGAAAGCTTCCTGTTATTAAACTTTGCTTTATGAGGTGCAGGCTGTTAACAGATACTTTAGCAAAGTACAGTTATTCACCATGTGCTAAACTACTCAACAAGTTTCTTTACTAGATACCATACGACTGAATGTGTGATTAATTTACAGCAGTGAAAATAGAGAACTAGCTGAATGAGAAGTGAATATAGTATAAATAAAAGTATCAGTCAGACTGCAGATGAGAGTCTGATGGTCCTCAGGGTTCATCTGTCAATCACACATTCATTCCTGCTGAAGAACATTCAGTCAATAACTAACACACAATACCAACATGGACATGTTTGGTTTGGCCATAAATAATATTTCTGCGTTGACTTTATGTAATATATGTTTTTATTTTCTCTGCTGCAGGTTCTGCTCTGCAGGGAGAAGAGGAGAGCGACCTGGGAAACGGTTTTCCTAACGGGACAAACGGCTCTGTACAGACCTTTGAAAGCCTTTCTGAGGGACCAGTTAGAATTAGGTTGATGTTAAACAAGAGGTACTCCACATCTGTGGCTCCTGCTGTAAAACGTACCCTCTTTTCCACACAGCTTTGTTTCGTATACTGAGGTAGCCCCCGAGTGATCAAAGCTATGAGATGTAGTTTAGCCATCAAGTGTTTTGAGAGCATTACCAATACAAGAAGTGATCACACTACTATGAAGCCTACAAGTGCAGGTTACTTATTAAATTACACAGTTTTATTTTCAACATAGTCGAGCAAATGAATTGAATGAAATAGCATGTTAGCTTATTTGCTAATTTAGCATGTAATGCTGCCTTCCTGTGGGGTTCAGTGCTCATGGGTCTACATGCTGCTGAAGTTAAGAAGCTTCTAAATACTTGAAGCTCGTTCTAGACAGAAGTTCCCAGAGGAATAAATACACTTCAGTTTGATCACATTCAAACACGAAGCGAAACAAGGCGTAAAATATCCTGAAAGAAGATATTAAAAAGAAGATAATTAAGTTCAAATGTGTTAAAGGTATTTGGACAGCAGCGTTATTAAAGGGATAATCTTAAAGGGAATCTATTTTTAAAAAATTGTAATATGTGTTTCTGAAAAATTTGAAAACAAGAAAGATTTCAATGAGAAGCGTTTCCTTAAAAATAAAATAACATGAAGGTAAAGAGGAAGGTTTTTAATCCATCAAACTTAAATAGATTTTACAGAATGAGTTCACATCTAAAGGACCAGCTTGTCAGCTCCACTCTGGCAAACCAGCAAAGATTCATCAGGTTTTTATCCTCCAGGTTGCAGCTATTCAAATAACAATAATAATAATAATCGCATATTTCTCTTCCAATAAAATGTTTTAGTTACCAGTCTGAATGAGCTGACTGGAACCAAATCAGTTTGAATGAATATTCATGCCAATGGTTTGACGTAAATCTGAGCCTTGAGGGACTTTAATATCGTAGATGAGAAGAAACACTTTATCAGATCTGAGATTGTTGTAAACATGAATAAAGTTAAGGGTCTTCTCTGTGGGTTTGTAATGAGTTTCCCCAAGCACTTACATTTAGGGGAAAGTAGATTTAATTTACTTTAAACTCTCTTATTCCAGTTTAACGTCTCCTCGTAATTATCTCTTACATCTTCCCTGTTAAAAAATGTGTCTTGTAAATATTTGAGTTTTTCTTTTGTCTTGTTATAGTTTTATTATTTTAGAGAGACATGAATGTTTCTGCTGGGAAACTCTTGCTAAAGTGAAGACGTGCCTTTTAATGGAATATATTTTGATGAAACTCAGGTACTGTTAGGTGACGTGTTAAAGACATGCATCACTTTCTATGATAAACCGACTGAAATGTTCCTGATGAAGGGAAGTATAAGGAACAGCCTGTTACAGGGTTCGTGTCTAAAAAGATGTATATATTTTATTTTTCTTAAATCTTCTTTATTTGTGGCCACTCAGGGAATGTCCATCACAATTTTTTTTAATTTAACTTTTTTTTAATTTATAATTGTTTTGTCATTCTGAATGAGTTATTTGACCGATGTCCTAATGAATGTATTAAATATACGTTTACATTTCCACGGGTTATTTAACTGGACATCATGTCGTTACACCGCAGTGCTCTGGAGTTTTATTGTGAAAGAAGACACAGTTATATTACATGACGTTTCTCTCCAATCCTCATTGGGTGAATTATTGAGGTGATTATTTAAAGTGTTCAGATGCAAAATGTGCCTTTTAATATTCTCAGTTTGTCTTGAGTTGTCTTTACTCTCCCACTCTGTGCAAACTAATGCTCCTGAACATGTTATGATGTCAACATGCTGAGCGTGTTATCTGCCAAAGAATGACTTGTTGTTGTTTATATTCTTCTGATGCACTTTTAAGAAAAGCACTTCTGCTTTTTTTGTTACAACAACTGTATTACAAATGTAGGAATAGATATGTAAATAAACCTTGTGCCTGTATTATACAACTGGATGAACTCAAACATTATCCACAAATGATTTTTGTTTATTTTTTAAATTATATTATAGTATTCACAGATTTGCAGATCATTTTTACGCCGGCACATTTTTGTATTTTTTGTGAGTTTGCAAATCTTTGTAATGCATTTGTAGAAGGTGTTTTACATTTACAAATTACACATTTACACACGGACTATTGTTAATGCGTGTTAATGTCCTCCAGTAACCAAAACAGGAAATGACGCGTAAATCCTCGAGTTCCTATGTTTTGGTGGGTGGGTGGTTTCGGGTTTCACGTTTCACACATGGCTGTCACATATTTGACAACAGCCATAGACAGCTCCAGTGTTCACTAGCTAGCAGCCAGAGATGCACTGATGCACATTTAAGAAAACCACTTCTGCTTTTTTTGTTCCAACAACTGTTTTACAAATGTAGGAATAGATGTTTAAATAAACCTTGTGCCTGTATTCTACAACTGGATGTGTTTTTAATGTTTTTATTGTACTGCTTTGTTCTGATGCAACACCTGTCTCACTAACGACTCTACAGAAAAATGTAATGAATGTAATTTATATTGAATTTAATTGAGTTCGGTAAAATACGTTACATCAATAAAAACATTGCCATTGAAGTAATTTAGTGTTTATAAGTTATATAGTTAAAATAAATAACCCTAAATTCATCCTTGCGCAATCAGTGTGTAAATATTTAAAGGGGACCTATCATGCAAAATGCACTTTGTGATGTCTTTTATACATACATATGTGTCCCCGGTGTTCCAGGGAACTCACAAAGTGTCAGAAAACACAACCCTCTCTCTTTTCCTCCATACCCAAATCTCTAAAAACGGGGCTGCAACGGATTTGATACGGGTGGATTTTTTATTTGCACCTTTTTGACGTAATGTAGGTGCACTCCGCCTGATTGGTCAACTCTCCACCAATCAGGGGAATGAGAGGTTGGGCCATGTTGACTCTCCACTCGTAATCACAGCAAGCATGATAACATGACGCTCGTGCCGGGGCCGTGTCACGCCCCCCTCTTCCGCATGGGGGCGTGGTCAGCTGAATCAGACCTTGCAAAGACAGAGCTGGAGTGAGGCAAAATGAGGCATGGCTAAAATGCATGATCTGTTTCGTATTTTGAAAATTAAAACGTATTAATATACCTTATATATATATACCTTATATATTATTTAAATATAGCATGATAGGTCCCCTTTAAGCTTTTGGATATTTAAGACAAAGATTTGTTAAATCACTGAGAGAGACGGCAGCAATAAAAAAAAGTCAGTATAGCATGGCTAACTATTATAGCTCATAACATAGTAATTTAGCACATCAATAAATATACAATAGTCATAATATTGTGTGTCAATAGATATAACAAGTTTGTCTTTTTCAAAAAATACGAATTTATTGTATTTTAAAATAATATGAATGAAGATGAAAAGTCGCCGTGTGCTACATCGAAAAATCTAAAAAAGCATTCTCATTATATTTCATGAAAAAGTTACTTAATATATCAAAACATATGAAACATGTCACATCATAGTTTGTCGTAAAGTATCCTTAAAATATTCCTAGTATAGTCATTTACAACTTTCCGTCAGCCATTTGTTAAACCAGTGTTTTTTTGTGGGTCTCAATTCTCAAACATTATCCACAAATGCTTTTGGTTTATTTGTAAATTGTATTATAGTATTCACAGATTTACGCGGACCGGGGGTTGGGAACCCCTGCCCTAGGGGGCTCCGTACAGATTTGCAGATCATTTTTACGCCGGCACATTTTTGTATTTTTGTTAGTTTGCAAATCTTTGTAATGCATTTGTAGAAGGTGTTTTACATTTACAAATTACACATTTACACACGGACTATTGTTAATGCGTGTTAATGTCACATTCACCTATTAGTCCGCTTCTTTGCACCGGACGTGAGTTTGTTTGCTTTTCATCTAAAAGCCCAAATAAAATATTAAAGGGTGTAAATTCAATATTTGCCGCCAAATAATTAGCAAAACGTTATGATTTGTGTGGAAACATTTTCATAGCTCGGTGAGGATATCATCAAGTTATCAACATAAGTGCAAAGAAAGGAAAAACATTAACTCACAATAAGATAACATAAATAATACATCCAATAGAGCCAGGGGGAAAGAAAAAGCATAAAGGCAAAAAAACATTTAGGAGGCATTAAGCTTACTTAAAAAGAATAACCATTTGGAAATGTCATTGTAAATCTTTATAGACAGGTAACAAGATTGTATTTTTCTAAGGGACAGAACAAAATGTGTCCTCCAGTAACTAAAACAGGAAATGACCAAGACCTGGCAGAAAAGGTGGGAGAAAGACCGGAAAGGCAAAGAGTATCACAAAGTACAAAAGACAATCACAATTCATATTTATAAAGAAAGAAACAGAAGGGAGGAAGTAATGATAGCTAGGCTCAGAATAAATCACACAGCATTGAATGGTACGCTGTATGTCATGGGGAAAAGTGACAGTGACAAGTGTGGGAGTAAAGAAGATGTAGAACATATTACATTGTGACATCTATAAAACTGAAAGAGAAAAACTAAAGGATAAAGTTTTAGAGGCAGAGAGGGAATGGAATGTGTAAGAGTAAGAGCTACCAGAAAAGCACTGTTTACCTTTCTGAGTGAAACTGGGGTCGGTCAAATAATCTAACATTAGGTTAGAATAGATCATGGGTTTTTTGTTTTGTTTTATTTATTTTATGTTTTTATTTTACTTTATTTGTTGTTTAGAGCATGGATACGTCCATGAGTTGAGAGATGGAATGATATGATGATACACACTCATGTACAGTAGGTGGCGGTATGCAACTAAAAGCTGTTTGCGATCCGCCTTTAAAGAGAGAAGAAGAAGAAGCACCCACAGCGACTTACAGGAAACAAACACCTCCCTTCACTCAGTCTCAGAAACATACGACACTGAGTTCACTCCTGCATTTTTCTGACACTTAACTTCAAATATAGTTATTCACAGTGAGCTAAGTGTACTCTCTAGTGATGGCAAAATGAAGCTTTGAATGAAGCATCGAACCACTTGGACAATTGTGTCGGAAATAGGTTCATTTCTCGAAGCTTCAGTTACAGCGAGCTCTCCTGGCGAAGTGCAAGGCTGCAGTGGGTTTAACGTATCTTTGCCTTGAAAAATATTCGATGCACACACACACTAAGACTGACTATCATGTTCTATTTGCAATTAAAGATTGATAATTGTGTGTATTGGGTTATTGAGAAGAGACTAGAGAGTGCTGGACATTTTTTTGGGCGGAGAGGGCCTTTTATCAGTTATTAAAGTATTAAAGTTGAAAAACAATGATTAAAGTTCATCCGTTCCGGCTTTGAACCAGCTGCGCGGAGGACATCGCAGCATTCGGGCCGCCGGCTCTATCCACTGGGCTATCTATTCCTTAAACCATGCTCACAACTTCTCCAGATTTCGAAGTGTTCCCCGAGCCAGAACGACCTATCTTTCTTTCCTGGCTTGCTCTATAATGATCCAATTCAAATGCAATACCAACAACTAATCAACAGCAACAACGCAAACTACGACAACAACCCACACATTGCGCATTGTTTAGAGCGGTTATAAAGTGTTGAAGCGCTCAAATTCGAAACTGTTTCAACCTGTCAGCTGTCAGAATAGAGACGAGGCAGTGCATTGAATCGCGTGATTGGACCGCGAACCAGTCAAGTGATTCATTCAGGAAATGAACCAGTTGCTGGTTCGGACGTCACATGTCACGTGATTTGAAGCAGTTGCTGCTTCTGACGTCATATGTCACGTGATTTGAAGCAAGCTCCGAATCACTGCTTCTATGGAAAAGGAAGTCCAGGGTTGAAGCTCCGTTCGAAGCTTCAGTGTCAAACTGCCATCACTAGTACTCTCTGTAAACTAGTGTTGTTCCAGAGGATAAACATGTTTGCTGTCAGTCTTCAGTTTCTCTTCCTACTGACATGTGGAGTTACACTGGGACAGGAGCACGGTAAGAAGCTGCTTTGTTATGCTAACGACAATGGGTACCACTTTACAATAAGACTACCCTTATAAAGGAATCATAAAGGGTTCATAATTAGGTTATGAATTAGGTTGTAAACACTTTATTAATCATTAAGAACCATTTATAAACCAGTTCTAACATAGTTTTCATGCATCAACACAGGCTCACTATTTGACAGAGGACTAAGCCTTATATTGGCTACTTAGCGAGAATCAACTCAGTGAGCAACAGATACCAAGGATGCTGGCTGATGAAGGAGACGAAGCAAGCTAGGTAGCCAATATAAGGCTTAGCAGTACAGATAAATGTGGGCTCACTATTTGGCAAGCAACCGGTCACAGTCGCCCTGTTTATCTCGTGTCTTATAAAAGCTTATTAATGATTTATAAAGTGTTCACTGTAATATCTTGGATATTAACAGACAACGGAACAGTTGGTTATTTAACAAGACGCTTTATTACTCCCTCCGGTGGTTCATCAATCCAAACAATGACTACCTCTCGCGCCACTCCCACTTACTGTAACTGTCGTAAACATGTCGTAACGTATATCCATGACAACTCCCCTTGTAGTCAGTTAACAATACTTCACAACCTAATTAATAAATGAATTACAAACTATTCGTAAACCCTTTATAAGGGTAGCCTTATTGTAAAGTGGTATCCGATAATGCTAATGTTAGCAACGGAATGCATTGATTTCAGTCAGGTGGAGCTAACGTTAGTTTACTGGATTAGCCCCTAGCTAAAGATTCAAGATGCAGACTATAAAAGCTTCATTGTTTGAAGCACTGACGTCTCTCTTATACATTAATATGATCTGTGTGCGAAATACCCGTCCATAATCGGGGGGTCCCCATCTCCCGTTTATTGCGCAATATACCGGTCGAAGATAGATTTCTCAATATGCATGTTCCTTATTTTAGACTAGGTTAATCCTGGTGTCAATAGGGAAGATCTGCACTGTTCTCTACATAACATGTTCAGCAGAGCAGGTATTTCTCCTGCCAGATATGGCACCCCCCCTACAACTTTGTCCAGGATAGTCACAACGTCACCAAAATCACACTGGTGTTGGCTGTTCCCCTCTAGTTTGTGCTCACAAAAGCATTTTACTCTGGGCCCAGCAGGTGAAGAACTAAAGAAGGGCTTCCATATCCGGCAGTGCAGGTGTTGTAGCTGCCGGATTTGGAAGCCCCTCTTTAGTTTTTTCATGACTTTCATGCTGGTCTATGCTGGTTTTTTCAGCAGGGCATAACTTCTAGTTTTCATTGCTGAAGTAGAAAAGTGCTGTTAACGTGATTTAATCTAAATGTCAGGCTTGGGTGACTTTATATACAGCTTCATGTGTCTGTGTTATAAACATGGATTTGAAAGAAGTTACTGCAGGTTGTTAGTTTCTATCTCTCCCTTCATGTTAAAACAGCAGCAGCTGCTAAGATGGTGGCTCTCTGCTGTTGAACAGTAATATGATTAATGGAGTGACATAATGCTGCATTATAAAATCAGTATTTATTAATGATTATCGATACATATTTTTGAATAATTACTCGTTGTAGTTATAAGTTGTTTTTTGGCATTTCTTTAATTCAAGTCAAGTTTCTAAGAGCCTTTTGAATCACCTATTTTTGGAGAAGTACTCAGATCTTGTACTTGAGTAAAAGTAAAAGTACTCAGATCTTGTGCTTGAGTAAAAGTAGAAGTACTCAGATCTTGTACTTGAGTAAAAGTAGAAGTACTCAGATCTTGTACTTAATAAAAGTACTCAGATGTTGTACTTAATAAAAGTACTCAGATGTTGTACTTAATAAAAGTACTCAGATCTTGTACTTGAGTAAAAGTAGAAGTACTCAGATCTGTTCTTGAGTAAAAGTAGAAGTACTCAGATCCTGTTCTTGAGTAAAAGTAGAAGTACCAGAGTGTATGAATACTCTGTTACAGTAAAAGTCCTGCATTCAAAATGTTCCTTAAGTAAAAGTAGAAAAGTATTAATAATAATAAATTATATTTCTATAGTGCTTTTCTGGAACTCAAAGACGCTTCACAGTATGAGGGAGGGTAGACAAACAAGGACAAACAAACAAAAACAAAACAAAAAAAACAAAAAAAAAACAGAAAAGGCAGTCAAGAGGAAGTTGATTGAAGGAGGAGGGGGGGCTTATGGGTAGACAGAGTTGAAGAGATGGGTTTTGAGGCGGGACTGAAAGACTTAGAGGTACTCAGAGTCACGAAGATCTAGGGGGAGGGAATTCCAGAGCCTAGGAGCTGCCACTGAGAAGGCTCTGTCCCCAGTGCTGCGGAGTTTGGATGTGGGAATGGATAGGAGTCCGGCTGCGGTGGATCTGAGGGACCGTGGGGGTTGATAGGGGATGAGAAGGATTGATTGATGACCAGAATTTTATAGTTGATGCGGTGGGAGACAGGAAGCCAGTGAAGGTCTTTGAGGACTGGGGTGATGTGATGCCATGATTTGGTATGCGTGAGGAGTCGTGCGACTGCATTTTGAACCCGTTGGAGTCTGTTGAGGGATGTAGTGCTGATGCCGTGGTGCTGATGCCGTGGTGCTGATGCCGTAGTGCTGATGCCGTAGAGAAGTGAGTTGCAGTAGTCAATGCGGGATGAAAGGCGTGGATTAGTTGTTCGGCTGCGGGGCGGGTGAGAGAGGGTCGGATTTTTGCTAGGGATGCTCCGATCGATCGGCCGCCGATCATTATCGGCCGATATTCACTCTTAATAGTTCTCTGTTATTATCCAAAGTTAATGTAAACTTTTGAATAATGTACTTAATCTACTATAAGTGGTTTTGTTTGAATGTAATAATTATGTTGTTTGTTGTTTGTGGAATCATTTATTGAAAAATGAATCTGAACTTTTCGATCTGTTACGATTTATAAACTGAACCAATATAAAAATGAGCCCCATTAACTGAGTTTTAAACATCAACATATATATTACTATGACCGGTAATTACGGTCATAGTCCGGTAATTACCGGCTAACGGAAACTCTGCAACACAATTCCCAATACAATACTTTAAATGGAAGATCCCCATAGCCCCCACCCACCCTATGATCGGTGATCGCCGATCGGATCGGCCAATTCTGATTCCGGTGATCGGCCCCGAAAAACCTGATCGGAGCATCCCTAATTTCTGCAATATTGCGGAGGTGGTAAAATGAGGTTTTGACTGTTTGGCGGATGTGAGGTTCGAGGGAGAGGGTGGGGTCAAAGATTACGCCAAGGTTGCGTGCCTGATTGGAGGGGGAAACAGTGATCAATGGTGAGTGATATGTTAGTGACCTTCCTGAGGGTGGATTTGGAGCCGATTAGGAGGAGTTCTGTTTTGTTGCCATTCAGTTTGAGGAGGTTGTGTTGCATCCAAGTTTAGTGATGTATTTAAAACCAGGGGGGGATGTTTGGTTGAGGGAGAATAAGTCATTGGGCTGTTGCCAGGTTTCGGTGAGCAGAAGGAAGTCAAAGTATTTTTCCAAGATTAGTTAATGGAGGATGAGGGCTTTCTTGTTGAGTGATCGGATGTTAAGGAGGGCAATGTTAGTTGAGTGGGAGGGGGGTGGTGTGGTCGCAGGCTGAAGAGGTTTGAGGTTGTCCAGGTTAACAGTTAACAGAGAAGCGGCGAACAGGCAGCGCCAGCGTCCTCTCACATCCGATAGGGGTATCTTGAGCATCAAAATATAGTGAAAGTAGCGACAGTAAAAGTAGTGATTGTGCAGATTGGTCCATTTCAGAATAATATATATGATATGTTTTATAATGATTGATCATTAAAGTGTTCTCAAAGCTGGTAAAGGTGCAGCTAGTTTGAATGACTTTGTATACTGCAGGGTAGCTTGTGAATTTACTCCAGGTGGAACTAAAGTCTGATTTAACACTTGATTATATTTCACATCATTCATCCACATCTGTAAAGTAACTAAAGGTATTAAATACATGTAGTGGAGTACAAGTACACCATGTACCTCTGAACTGTAGAGGAGTAGAAGTACAAAGTAGCATAAACTGGAAATACTCAAGTGGAGTACAAGTACCTCAAAATTGTACTTAAGTACCTGAGTAAATGCAGTTATTAACTTCCCACCTCTGTCGATACTCATATATTATTTGCATGTTTTGTATTTGAACCCAGGCACTAGGAGATGTTTTAGTAATCTACAAACTACTTTTTTATTTTTTATTTCATGTAATGCATTTGTGTAAACTGGGTTCTCTTCGACTACCAATGCATTGATGCAGTGATGACCAGGTGTGTGTGTGTGTGTGTGTGTGTGTGTGTGTGTGTGTGTGTGTGTGTGTGTGTGTGTGTGTGTGTGTGTGTGTGTGTGTGTGTGTGTGTGTGTGTGTGTGTGTGTGTGTGTGTGTGTGTGTGTGTGTGTGTGTGTGTGTGTGTGTGTGTGTGTGTGTAATCTGACTCTCTCTCCACCCTGAAGCCTCTGCAGGTGAACACACTGAGTAACACATATTTTTTTCTTCCAGCTGTCATCAAAGTGATCGCCACAGAAGGGAAAGATGTTATTTTACCCTGCTACCCCAGCACCAGAGAAGACCTCCAAGATAAACTGTTTGACTGGAAGAAGGTCGGTCAGGGAGGAGACACTCAGCACGAAGTCTTCATGTACGATTCTACTGTTTATTATGATCAATATTCAGGTCAGAGTGAGCAGTTCAAAGGTCGAGTCTCACATTTCCAAAATGAACTAAAACACGGAAACGCCTCCATCGTCATCAAGAAGACGAACGTGATCGACAGTGGAAGTTACACCTGCGTTTTTCCACGTCTACAGCCTCGTCAAGAATTCTTCATTGAGCTCGTTGTTGGTGAGTACTTTCAGCAACAACATGAATACTACATGTCCAAATGAATATTGAAGAACACCTGTTGTAAGAGCCATTTAGTAGGGGTGCACGATTCAGGAAATCTCACGATTAGATTAGATTTCTTGGGGTTTCGATTCGCGATTCAAAATAGCTCAGGAGTCCGCCCTGTGAGGCAGGAAGAGCGGACAGTGTGAAGAGGATTTCCTGGTGTGATTCCCTGGATGCTGCATAAAGTCTAAGTGCCATGTTAGGGGGACATTACGGAGCTCACGCCGTAGAAAAAATGGAAAACAGCGTTGCGGCAAGACTGAAAAATGTGGTTTAAAAAAAAAAAGAAGTGAATTCTGTAGTGGGCCGCCAGCTGATCCATTGAACTTTCTAATAAGGCACTTGAATAGAACAAGCAAGGTATTTGGATTTCTTAAATGTACGCGAGTCAATACTCAAATTCGCCTCGTAGACCAAGTGGCCTTTGAACACTCTATTGTGCATGATCGGCCACTACACCTGTCATCATACGAGCAGCTACAGTTATCCTTTAGTATTCGATTCTCCTGTTTGAACGTATGCTCTTGTGATGGTAACACAGCATCGTTGACTTTTGTTGTGATTGTAATTCATTTGAATTCGGTTTCTTTTATATGCCAAGTTTTGCAAAGACGCAAGCTGTTCTATATGTTTTTTTTTACGTCCCCAAATCTCTAACCAACTAGGGATTCAGAGTGTTTTCGACCTATGATGTTCGGTATTAGGTAGATTTCTTTTTACAAGCTTAAAAAATGTACTTATGGTCTGAATATGGAAGAACAGTTTCAGATTCTGAAAGCCAAGACTTTTATTTGTTTTAATTAACCCCAACTAATATGACCAAGTTTTTGGCATAAACCGATGTTTATTGTGGAGTGTCCACTAGCGTCTCTCTGTTGTGAAGACGAGCGGGCTGCCTTTTTTTTGGACTTTTAATGCATGTTTGATAGCTAAAGTTAGCATTCTTAGCTCCGTGTTTGGGGTTGAAATGCCGTCGTAATTCTGTAAAACTGTTCTTTGAAAGTAAACCAGGACCCATGATGTTGTCCGGCACTGGCTCAGTCAGTAAGGGCTTGGACTGGGAGCAGTGTTTCCGCCAGACCAGGGCTGAGAGGGCGTCCACCCCGAGAGCAGGGGGGGGGTGCTTGAATTTTGACTTGAGCCGTCCCTTATAGATACTGTCTTTTTACGTTAGTGAGCCGGATCATTTGGCTCAGCTCTCTTAAAGCGCCGGCTCTTTCGGCTCCCAAACGGCTCTTCATGTTACCACAGTTTACCACGGAGCCTCAGTTTCGCCGCTGCGAGGCTCTGGTGCTCGCAGCTCACGCGTCCAAATCGCGCACGTTCCGTGTTGTCCAGTAGCAGGCACCGCCGATGTCGGGGAAACGATGTTTAATACTCCGAAAAGAATCCCACCAGACTCCTTTGCCCCTCCAACAGAGGGATGTCCTTGTCCTTTTCGTTATTTCAAGTGATAAAAACTCTCGATCTTCTCTCGAATTATTAATATTTTTGGACGCCCTCGGCTCGAGTTCAGGGCGTCCCGAGCTGAATAAGGGCGTCAAATGACGGCAAGACGCCCCCCTGGCGGAAACGCTGACTAGGAGCCATAGGGTCGCCGGTTCAAGTCCCCGACCAGACCTAAATATGGAGTGTGGACTGCTACTTGGAGAGGTCCCAGTTCACCTCCTGCCCTGCCGTGGTGCCCTTGAGCAAGGCACCGGGCATCCCCCTTCCCCCCTCACTCCCCGGGCGCTGTACACTAGCTGCCCACTGCTGCTAGTACTAGACTCCTGGTACTAGGATGGGTTAAAAGCAGAGAACACATTTCACTGTGTGTGCTGTGTGCTCTGCATGTGAGACCATTAAACAGGGGTTCCTCCCTCCCATTCTATTCTATGAGACCTTTCAACCTGCAATGCTTTTGGTATATACACATTTGCCTAACAACTTTTTCTCTTCTTCTTTCTTCTCTTGCCTTCCCATATATGGATCTATAATCAGTAAGAAATCAGTCTCTGATTCCTTCTACTTTCTCTAAAATTACTCAGGTAATACTGTAGGTGTTACTAGCTGTGTTGTGCTTGTTCTCAGTGCTATAATGTGGTTGGTGTTTTGTGAATTTTGTTTTTATTTCCGTGTCATCCATCAAGTCATGTTTGCACTCCAGCATTGTTTGGCTGCATGTCCTGGCATCTTCCAGTCTAAGCCTAAGATGATTAATGCTATTTAAAGAAGACATACTTTATTAAACCCAAACTTAAAAATGAATTTGTCTTTCAGATCTCGTCTTTAACGACCGATCAGGAGAAAACCCAGGTGAGCCATGATGTCACTGAGCAGTGTGTGTTGCAGCTCTTCAGACCTCAGTATCATTCAGATATTTAGACGCAGTACCTTCATGTGGACCGTAGTCATTGTCCTCACTCTAGAGCTAGTAGAGAGAGGGCATAGCATGTAGCTCCAGTGATCCATCCTTAAAGACAGGTGAGGTGAGTCCTGATTTGGATTGTGTCACTGATCTCTACATCTACAAAGTCTGAAGGACAGTGTATTTGTGTCTAAATCTTTAAATGTTAATTAGGGCTGCCCCCAAATAGTTAATGTTAATAAGATGTGTGACAGAGTTGTAGCACACACTGTAGAAATCAGTGACATCGTCAATTAAGGCCGGCCGCTGATTTCTCCTGATCTGTCTTTAAGGTAGGACACTCAAATGGTTAAAAAAAACAACATCTTTCCTTTGTAACTTTTTCTTGATGGAAACAGCATGAAAAATAATCAGATTTCCCGTTGGTACTTGATGTTCCCAGTTACTGTTTTTTATTTAGTTTCTTTGCACCCAAGTGAGTCTCTGTGCCTGTGTTTTTGTTAGAGGTGTATAGTGTGTTGGGCACTTTGCTGCACAATTAGCATAAGTTGCGTTAATTAGCATAAGTTACCATTATAGCTTATGTGGACTATAGTTTAAGAAATGGCTTGGTGGAGTTAGACAATTTTGGGGTGGTTTCGGAGGTGATTGAGGATGCTGAATACATTTCTGACATGTTCAGGATAAAAAAACAGCAGAACATGTCCATACTTGTACTCTCTATGGACTGATTTTGATTACTTTTGGGATGATTTGCTAGATTTAGCAGAATCTTGCTCATTTGGATTGGAGAGATTGCTTATTTGTCTGTAAGACAAATTGTCCACAGTTGAGGCAATCAACTGCTCTATATCCAATGGTTGCAACAATCCTCATGGTACTCAAAATCAGCCCACAGAGTACAGATATCGCCACTTTCTGGATAAAACAGCAAGTATCCTTGGCATCTTTAATAACCCCCAAAACCACTCAGTAATGGTTTTAATGCTAATTAACGCAACTTGTGCTATTTGCTCAAATTGCCCAGCACATGCAGGTTAGCATCCTGCAGTTTCTATGTGCTGGAGACCCTACTATACATTTCTATCATCAAACTTCACTAGTCTGGCAACTAGACTATTAGGGACAATAATGTTGAAGTTTCTATTCTTATAGTTTCTCTGTCCCTAATACAGTGTTTCTCAAAGTGGGGGGCGCAGAGGCATGACAGGGGGGGCGCGAGAGACCAGGAGGAAAAATGGTTTTAAAAAAAATAAATAATCATAATTAGAAAAATTATTGATTCGAAAATAATATGATACAGTGCAAGTACGTCTGGGTCTCTGTGTTTCATTCAAGCTCGGATCTGTGTGTGTGGAACGAGCCATTTTGTGAGCGTTTTGGTCACGATTAATGTAAGCAATTATTTCCGAGGTGTAAAGTATTATAGCTTATTGTTCTAGCAAAGGGATTGCACAATTGTATTATGTATTTATTTTTTGACTACACAGACTTAAGTGCACCAGATTGATGCATTTAACTTCAATATTTAAAAAAACAATCTTCCTGGGAGAGCATGCCCCCGGACCCCCCTATGTTAGGTCCACTCCCCACTTATAAAATAGCACTTTACCCCTGCTTACACCTATATGCCGTGAGCTGATTATCGAGCCTTCATTGTAACAGTCGCAGGTACATTGTGTGTGTGCGTGGGGATTGTTGCAGTAGAACATTCCACTGTAGCGCCCGGTACATTAATGGGAAACCCTAAATGTTTGAGCACCCTCTGTGAAACGTCAAGCTACCCCACAGCACCCCCAAAATAAATCTCTGGCGCCGCCACTGAGCCTGCAACCCCGTTATGAAGAAATGTGCAGAGCCAAACAGGCTCATTGCAGCCACTAATGATAAGACACACTTTCTGGCCAAATATCAGCATTTCCTTTCTTTTCATTTCTTTGCACAGATTGCAAAGTGGCAAAGTATTATAACTTGTTGTTCTAGCAAAGGGATTGCACAATTGTATTATGTATTTTTTTGTTTGAGCACACAGACTTATGGAGCATTGTTTTATTATCACTGTTCTAGCAAAGGAATGCTCACGTTCATATTGATGTATTTTAATAAATGTGAACTTGGCCCATTACGTGACTATTTTTTGTTTGGGGGGCCCGACTTTTTTTTTTTCCAAAGGGGGGCCTGACAGAAAAAGTTTGAGAACCACTGAACTAATATGTGTTTATGTTCAACCTGCAGCTGCAACTCCAAAGCCGTCCGTCACTATTCTCACTGCCACCGCAGACCGGGCCCTTCTGCACTGTGAGGTTCCTGGTGCTTCTCTAAACACTAAAGCAGAGTGGCAGAGCAGAGATGGAAACAGACTCGATGCTGAGGAGGAACGAGTCCCAGAGAAAGACCACGTCTTGATCTCTCTCAGCGTTAATGTGAGCAGGACAGACCTCTACCTCTGTGTGGTCTCTCACGAGGACATCAAGCATCGGGTCTCTGCTGAGACCTTTGTGTTCATCAGTGGTGAGATGAGTTTAATTGTTCTTCAAATCTTTAATCTTCAGCTTGTTATTTCAGTTCTTCCATACGTTTTTTGGCTTCCAATAACTTCAGCATACTTTCAGCTACAGAAACCATTCAAATATCAAAATATAAATAGTAAACTTTAGACAAAACTGCTGCCATGTCCACATTTTATACACAAAACACAAAAAAAGCATTCGCATGCATTTTCAGCAGGAAATGGATTTTCTAGTTCTTCATGTTATTCGCTTTCAAAGAGTCTTTAAGATGCCTGTGATTGTGTTGCTCACTCAGTGTCTTGAACATGATATGACGTTACATTCATAATTTTGCCTTTTGTTTGATGTCTTTCAGAGAAAGTGGAGTATGTGTGTGAGGACTCATCCAGCAGAGGGGCCATGGTTATTGTTGCCATCGGTTCATTGTTTTTGGGAGCTGTAATTATTGTTGCAGCTCTGGCTTTGCTTGTTCGTGCGAAGCGAATGGAAATACGCCACAATAACGGTAAGCATTTTTTTTTGGAGACACCAACAAAGCAGATATGTCCAGAGTCCTGACTGTGTCTTCTTAGATGTGCTTCATTGTGTCAGTGTTTACATCAGGTTCTAATTGAGTTTCTTGCCGTGTCTCTCTCTCACTCTACATGCTCTGACAGACTCTGATCCCCGTTCTCTTTCTCAACCCAGTTGTATGTTCTTTATCTAAGAAGCAATGAATATTGTGTAGCTTTTCAACTCTTATGTTGATTATCCTGACCGCCATTTCCTCTATGAAGTGAGCAAGCCTCCCCATGCCTGTCTGTGTCACACAGGCAGGTTGCAGTGCTACAGCTACAGGGTACATTTTGGGTAGGGTATGTCTCATACAGCACCATACAAATAAAACAGGTTGTTGGAGCCATCATTTATTTTGTTTGTTTTACTTTATCTGCACAAGTTGAATGTATCATGCAGTTCCAACTTTTAACACAGGATGGAGCATTCAACTTGTGAGTGTATATATGTAATCATGGCATGCATATTGAACACAAAATAAATGGATCGATAGATTGAAGGATATACGACTCATATGGACATTGTTTTATAGTCTGGAACACGCGTCCGAACAAAGTTCTCCCGTTCCCATCCCTCAGTGGCTTAAGTATAGATTAGGTTTAAAAGTCACTACACATGTGAATGCAAAAAGAATGCACTAAATATTATTGGATCATATTATATAATAACAGCAAACTAATTAAATTGTATGCAATTAATAGAACCACAATTGTTAAAATCCAAACGATACCCAACCCTGGTCTAGGGATGAGGATCAGCAGAGGTTCTCAGCAGGAAACTGATCGACTGTCCACTTCGAGTAGGACATGACCAGGAAAAGGAAGCTGTATGGTTGAAATGATTTATGTTATAAACACTTTTTTTTCTTTGATGCAGGTTCTCCTCTGCAGGAACGGGGTAATGTCCAATATACAAACGGTTTGAACCATCATGACAACTGATCGGAGGATGAGCCACTGAAGTCGGTCGATGTTTGTGACATCTGATGTAAAGGTGTGTGTGTGAACAATATGAGTTCCTTGAGTGTGAAGACAGTTTGGTCGGCACTCACTTTGGTACAGACCAGCACTCAAATCCTGGACTTAGACTTGAGTCTGACTCGACTGCTGATGAACCCGGACTCAAATTCCGTCTCGTGAATTCTCACGCACAATGGCTTTACTCTGACTCGCACATTGACGAGCGGACTTGGACTCTAGCACGTTTTACAAATAAATGTCATTTCCTTTTGACTCCAACGTACACAAAGCTACGTTAAAAAAAAGAGGTGTAAAATAACTTTTAATGAGACATTAAGTAGATGCCAGTTAGACTTTGTCCTCCCTCTAGTTTAAAAAAATTATCCGCTGATTTACAGACGTCTCTTTCCCAATGTTAGTCAATGGGAAAAAGTATTTCTGGGCCGGGTGACGTCAAGGACTGATACGGAAGTTGTAGTACCGCCGTAGTAGTATTACTCTTAACCATGAGATACAATACTGCCGATCATCGATCTCCGATGTCATGGTTTAATAGTTTGCCTGTCTGACCATCGTAATTGGGCTTCTTGTAGATAAAACGGTTTTCTTCATATTTGTATGTGATTGCATTACAGATGCACCGCATTCAAATGACAGCTAGTGTTTCCACCCAAAAAGGGCCTGATGAACCGAGTTGATATCAGACAGCTTAGAGGGATTGTATTTCGATAAGAGAAAGAAATCCAGCTTGTGTTGAACTGGCTTCGTGGTGCAGGCCGGCTGCAGCTTATAAAGTAAATAATATTAGTTTCTCCCATTAAATGGTGTTTGATGCAATAAAAAAATCTCAGATCTGAGATTGTTGTGAATGTAGCAGAGACTGTGAATGTGCAGCAGAGAGAGAGAAGAGACAACTTTTCAGATCTGAGATGAGTTTTAAGCTATATAATTAAGTCTTACCTGTGTGTATTAAATAACTGCTTTTAGATTTAAGACAGATGCTGTTACAGTCTATAATGTAATGTCCTCATCGCTGTTAAAATATTTTTGTAAATATTGAAGTGTTGAATGTTACAGGGTGAATTTGTGCCAATCACAGAAATGATTTGCACTGAAGCGAAAATCAATCAGCGTTTGTCTGTTTTTGCAAATGAACTCCTATCATTATTTTCTCCTACTGACATTTTCTTTGTTATTGCAGTTATACATTATTTATTTTATTTACTCATGACTTTACACCAGAGTGCTGGAGTTTGATTAGGAAGCAACCAAAGTTATCTTAATTTCTTTTCCAAGTTTTCAGATGTTTTCATTACATTTGCATTAGTGTATATTAGTGTAAAGCTATTTGTTGTGTTTGAAAGTTCCACTTTCTATGCCAAAGAATGTACCAGTGTGTGTGTGTGTGTGTCTGTCTGTCTGTCTGTCTGTCTCTGTCTGTCTGTAATGTTGTAGGCATTAATTACTCAATGCAGCATTCCTGGAACAAGAAGCCAAAGATTATGTTGTTGCCAGTTGAATCTCAGGTCAATGGTTGAATAAACTGCTGGAATAAAGATTGTGTTTCTGAGCCTTTCTTTGGAGTGGGAAGAGATGGACTTGTGATAAAACTACAAGTGAAGCACATTATATAATAATCTCAAATAAGTATGTTGTAAAAAGTATACAAAGAAAACTAGTAAAAATATGAAAAAAGTCACAGAAGCTTTTGGTAAATAGGTCATAAAACGGTCATGGATACATAGAGAAGGCAAAGAACAGTGTGTTGAAACATAATATGATAAAGTCAAAATATGGGAAAAGTATTGGGTAAATACGTCGTAGTATTGTATGAAAAAAAAACTGAAAGTCAGGGTATTATGTCAAAAATATTGATAAAAGTATTGTTCGTCCAAAGACATCAAAAAGGGATAATATTCATGTCAGAAAACAGGAATGAGTCACTGTATAAAATGCCATAAAAAGTCATAGTAATGTGTGTCAAAAATATGAAAAAAGTCATAATACAGTATGTCAGAAAATCCTACAAAAGGTAATTGTATTATATGTCAAACAATATGAAAAAAATAATACTATTATATGTTAGAAAATATCAAAAAGTCATAGTAATGTACGTCAAAAAACTATTAAAATTATTGGGAAATTATTGGGAAAAAATGTAAATAGTGATATATTAAATACATGTACACATTCAAATTAAACAAAGTTTATCAAAAAAATATAATAAAATAATAATCAAGGCCCAACATTTTACAGAGAATACACATGTATTTGATCTAATTAAAAATATCAATGCACTTAACGTAGTATTTTAACACCTAATGTTACTTTGATTTATTTACATAAAAGGGGACCTATCATGCAAAATGCACTTTGTGATGTCTTTTATACATCAACACGTGTCCCCGGTGTGTCGGGGAACTCACGCAGCGTCAGAAAATAAAACCCTCTCTCTCTTCCTCCGTACCCAAATCTCTAAAAACGGGGGAACAATGGAGCTGATCCAGATTTGCATCCGATATGACGTAATATCTGAAATGTGGACCCACGGCCCTATCAGAAACGTTGCTATCAGAAACAATGCCCGACTGTTTTGGACGTAATATGGTCGGTGTTTAAATTAGCATCGCTAACACTCAGAGCTAACCTGTACTGGAGAGCATGTGTGTGAAGAAGCAGGAAATAAAAAGGAACTCACCTTGTGGTATAACCGGCAAGAGAGAAAGCCTTTGAGCTCCATACTGTTTCAGAGATAATCCTTGATAATCCATGATATGGCGTTTCATCACGGCAGTATTTAGTTTAGACAGTAGCTGCCGGGTCCCGCATGAGCTCAGCCCCCTCCTCTTTTTATCCATTTTTTTTTTTTCAAAGCTTTATACCCACATCAGCACTTTTGAAACAGGAAGTGAAATAGAGGGAGATGAGGCGTGGCTAGAATGGGGGATCTGTTTGTGTTTTGAGCAAAACACTTCATAGACATGTTTTTTATATATTTATATATCTGAGACCTATGCTATTGCCTAAAAATAGCCTGACAGGTGACCTTTAAAATGTGAAATGAAGTCAGACGGGATCGTAACTGAGTCAATAAAACATTGTTTAATGTCATTAATCATGAATCCACAACACAGCAGTTTGTTTAGTGAGTAGGAAAAAAGAAACGTGAGTATTTACATCTACTGTCAGACACGTCACAGTTTATACCCATGCTAACACAATAGAGACTTTTATATACACAGAAGAAATTAGCATCGTTGTACAAAGACATCCCATCATAGTCACTATCTGGATTTGTCGTTGATGCAAAAATACACAAAATAATAATAATAATAATAATAAACCCTCAGCTGCCCTGAAATAAATCAGAATAATTCGACAAAAGGAGATTTTGTTTTCTGTTTTCTAGGTTTAAAAACAGTTTAACATCAGAAAGGCGAGACATCACAATCTACATGTTTACAAGGTTTGCCCTTTATGGTCCGTATAAATACTCTCTGCTTGTTTATGTACACAGAAATACAACCCCTCCTCTTTACATCCATCACAGTGTGTACGAAAAACTAAATACAAAAAAAGTGTGTTTGAGTTTTAGTGCCTCAACGTGCTGAGTGCTACTCGAAGTGAGAGGTCAGTAAAACGTACGGTGTCCGAAAGGTGCAAACGCGCTACAACGGCCCAAACATGTAGAAATTAAAACCCAAATGTTCCACACTCAGAAACATCTCCAGCAACTTGAGGAGACATGCAGCCTTTAGAGAACATTCAGCAACTTGAGGAGACATGCAGCATTTAGAGAACATTCAGCAACTTGAGGAGACATGCAGCGTTTAGAGAACATTCAGCAGCTTGAGGAGACATGCAGCGTTTAGAGAACATTCAGCAACTTGAGGAGACATGCAGCATTTAGAGAACATTCAGCAACTTGAGGAGACATGCAGCGTTTACTAAAAGCTGCAGAAACCAAACGCTGAAGAAGCTCAAAACAGAGACCAGGGGACACTAAAGAGTGACGCACACAGCTGGGAGACCAGGGGACAATAAAGAGTGACGCACACAGCTGGGAGACCAGGGGACACTAAAGAGTGATGCACACAACGGAGACCAGGGGACACTAAAGAGTGACGCACACAGCTGGGAGACCAGGGGACACTAAAGAGTGATGCACACAACGGAGACCAGGGGACACTAAAGAGTGACGCACACAGCTAGGAGACCAGGGGACACTAAAGAGTGACGCACACAGCTGGCGAGACCAGGGGACACTAAAGAGTGACGCACACAGCTGGGAGACCAGGGGACACTAAAGAGTGATGCACACAACGGAGACCAGGGGACACTAAAGAGTGACGCACACAGCTAGGAGACCAGGGGACACTAAAGAGTGACGCACACAGCTGGAGACCAGGGGACACTAAAGAGTGATGCACACAACGGAGACCAGGGGACACTAAAGAGTGACGCACACAGCTGGGAGACCAGGGGACAAAAAAGAGTGACGCACACAGCTGGGAGACCAGGGGACACTAAAGAGTGATGCACACAACGGAGACCAGGGGACACTAAAGAGTGATGCACACAACGGAGACCAGGGGACACTAAAGAGTGACGCACACAGCTAGGAGACCAGGGGACACTAAAGAGTGACGCACACAGCTGGCGAGACCAGGGGACACTAAAGAGTGACGCACACAGCTGGGAGACCAGGGGACACTAAAGAGTGATGCACACAACGGAGACCAGGGGACACTAAAGAGTGACGCACACAACGGAGACCAGGGGACACTAAAGAGTGAAGCACACAGCTGGAGACCAGGGGACACTAAAGAGTGACGCACACACAGCTGGGAGTTCAGGGGACACTAAAGAGTGACGCACACAGCTAGGAGACCAGGGGACACTAAAGAGTGAAGCTAGTCATTTCAGATCTACTGACAAACTCTTACAGTTATGAGACAGAATAACTCTGCAACAGAGACAGTTGTTCAGCTTTATAATCCTGAACGTCACCAAGTGTCCCAGCTGTGTGCGTCACTCTTTAGTGTCCCCTGGTCTCCAGCTGTGTGCATCACTCTTTAGTGTCCCCTGGTCTCTGTTGTGTTTTGAGCTTCTTCAGCGTTTTGTATTTGCAGCGTTCGTTTTCTGCAGCTTTTAGTAAACGCTGCATGTCTCCTCAAGTTGCTGAATGTTCTCTAAACGCTGCATGTCTCCTCAAGTTGCTGAATGTTCTCTAAATGCTGCATGTCTCCTCAAGTTGCTGAATGTTCTCTAAACGCTGCATGTCTCCTCAAGTTGCTGAATGTTCTCTAAATGCTGCATGTCTCCTCAAGTTGCTCAATGTTCTCTAAATGCTGCACGCGTTGTCAAGTTGCTGAATGTTCTCTAAACGCTGCATGTCTCCTCAAGTTGCTGAATGTTCTCTAGATGCTGCATGTCTCCTCAAGTTGCTGAATGTTCTCTAAATGCTGCGCATGTCTCCTCAAGTTGCTGAATGTTCTCTAAATGCTGCATGTCTCCTCAAGTTGCTCAATGTTCTCTAAATGCTGCATGTCTCCTCAAGTTGCTGAATGTTCTCTAGATGCTGCATGTCTCCTCAAGTTGCTGAATGTTCTCTAAATGCTGCGCATGTCTCCTCAAGTTGCTGAATGTTCTCTAAATGCTGCATGTCTCCTCAAGGTGCTGAATGTTCTCTAAACGCTGCATGTCTCCTCAAGGTGCTGAATGTTCTCTAAACGCTGCATGTCTCCTCAAGTTGCTGAATGTTCTCTAAATGCTGCATGTCTCCTCAAGTTGCTGAATGTTCTCTAAATGCTGCATGTCTCCTCAAGTTGCTGAATGTTCTCTAAATGCTGCATGTCTCCTCAAGTTGCTGAATGTTCTCTAAATGCTGCGCATGTCTCCTCAAGTTGCTGAATGTTCTCTAAACGCTGCATGTCTCCTCAAGCTGCTGAATGTTCTCTAAATGCTGCACGCGTTGTCAAGTTGCTGAAGAGGTTTCTTCATGAGTTACGGAACATTTGGGTTTTTAGATCTGCATCTTTCTGAAGCTGCAGCGTGTTTGCACCTGTCAGCCTCCGTACAAACTCCCCCAAAAACCCTAAATAATTTAAAGTGGACATCGAATATTAAAACGTCTTGTGATCGTAGCAGGCTTTGCATAGTTAACTTTTTTTCCCAAACGTTACTTTACTGTGTTCACAGGAGGAGTGAGAATAAACTAAGTGTGCTATCATTAGCTACACCAAGCTAACAGTAAGTCCTGTAATAAATCCATCTTTTTGAAGTTTGTCATTTTATTAGTAACTTTATGACCATTTTAGATTCTTAATTCTGTTGAATCAAAAGGGGTTTCTATCATGCATATAACAAAATTACAGAATTTATACAGAAATATAATCCTAATGAAGGATTTCCTGCAGGATGCTTCTATTAGCATTAGCTTTAGCTTGGTGCACCTATTGATTAAAGTGGATTAAAGGTAATTGACACCGTATATTTATCCTGTCAGTGTGTGTCAACACAACTTTCCCCTCTCTCTCTCTGTGTTAATGATCTCCAATATCACTCGATTTAAATAAATAAAATAGAAACGTGTTAATCATAATGTACAGTGTGAGAATAACACCACACAGCCGTGTTGGGATTTCATCCTAAACAGGTGCTTTTAGCCGTTTTCAAATGTGTTAAATTCACTTAATAAAAGCAAGTGAAACAGCTGAGTTTGTGCAGGAAAATACCATGTTTAAAAAAAGATAAAAAATGCTAAATAATAAAAAAGAAAATCTTAACAAATCTGCAAAATTAAGCAAAATCGACCTGGACTTATTGGGGTTGAAATGGCTTTAAAATATATAGTTTAACTATATTTAAAAATAAAAAAACGATCATTATTTTCCTGTGGTTTGTTGGGGACTATTTTCAGTGGCGGATGGATCCACATTTGCAGTTCTTGTATTAATTGCAACAAAAGAAGAAGAAAGATATCCCCTGCGATATATTTGAACATATTTTAAAGTTATATAACTTTAAAAGGTGCTTTAAATGTGTCCAACACAAAGGAGAGGCGTGATTCAACAGAGGACAATATGTACATCATTTAAACTGGTGGCTTAAAAAGAAAAGAGTTTCACATTTTAAGATAAAAACATAACAAAAAATAAAATGTTCGTTCACAGTAGTTTTACTCCACGTCTATCAAGACATCCAGCGCTCAAAGTCTCTGCTTCACCTTTAATGAACATGCATACAAAACACTTTCAAAATGTACAGTCATTATTTAAAAAAATGGCAAAAAGTGTATATTTATTATAGTTATTATTCTCTAAAAACGTGGTTGATCCTCTTCCCTTCGTCGCCTCGTCAAAAATAAAACCCTCACAAGTTTAAATTAAATTATTTCTGCGTGTTTGTGCACGTCCTCGGCTCGGGACGCCGTTCATCTTGCATATTTCTACACTTCACCTTCAGTCAAAAGATAAATATAAATTAGATTTATATACTTATATATACTGTGTTACATTTATCTACATACTTTGATGTTCCTGTGGGAAAATATATATACTTCTTCGCCGGTCGTTTGTTGGAGAATCCGTCGTTTGTTTGTTTATTATTATTATGTATTTGTTTACAGGGAAGTCGTGACTCTGCTTACGCAGCATCGAAAATGCATTCGTAAAAATGAGTTTAAATTGTAATTCCTTTTTGTTTTGGTGCTCTGTTGCTTTCTTAAAGTGCTGCTTGTCTCAGAGCGAGGTTACATCACGGGAGAATTCTCCGTTTTGATATGAAATCTTTAACCTTCTGCGTGATAATGTTATGAATCCAAGAGACGGACAGGTGGAACATTATTATGATAGTAATCGTATCGAATAGTAACGTATCGAATAGTAACGTATCGAAGAGTATCGTATCAAATCGTAACGTATCGAATCGTAACGTATCGAATCGTAACGTATCGAATCGTAACGTATCGAATCGTAACGTATCGAATAGTAACGTATCGAAGAGTAACGTATCGAATCTGATAGTAACTTATGGAATCGTAAAGTATCGAATTGTATCTTATCGAATAGTTAAATATCGAATAGTAATGTATCGTATTGTATTGAATCGTATCGTATTGAATCGCACTGTATCGAGTCGTAACGTATTGAATAGTAACGTATTGTATCGTAACTTATCGAATAGTAACGTATCGAAGAGTAACGTATCGAAGAGTAACGTATCGAAGAGTAACGTATCGAATAGTAACGTATCGAATCGTAACGTATCAAATAGTAACGTATCGAATCGTAACATAACGAATCGTAACATAACGAATAGTAACGTATCGAATAGTAACATATCGAATAGTAACGTATCAAATCTGATAGTAACTTATGGAATCGTAAAGTATCGAATTGTATCTTATCGAATAGTTAAATATCGAATAGTAATGTATCGTATTGTATTGAATCGTATCGTATTGAATCGCACTGTATCGAGTCGTAACGTATTGAATAGTAACGTATTGTATCGTAACTTATCGAATAGTAACGTATCGAAGAGTAACGTATCGAAGAGTAACGTATCGAAGAGTAACGTATCGAATAGTAACGTATCGAATCGTAACGTATCAAATAGTAACGTATCGAATCGTAACATAACGAATCGTAACATAACGAATAGTAACGTATCGAATAGTAACATATCGAATAGTAACGTATCAATCTGATAGTAACTTATGGAATCGTAAAGTATCGAATTGTATCTTATCGAATAGTTAAATATCGAATAGTAATGTATCGTATTGTATTGAATCGTATCGTATTGAATCATATCGAATCGTATTGAATCGCACCGTATCGAGTCGTAACGTATTGAATAGTAATGTATTGTATCGTAACTTATCGAATAGTAAGATATTGTATCGAATCGTATTCTGTCTTCTGGAAAAGGTTTGTAATAATAATAATAATGTTCTGATCAAAATGAAATCTCATGAGTCTGTGCGATTACAGGACGGTTGCAACGTTATTACGATTTAGTGATTAAATAGTCAAAACTAAATGAAGCTAACTGTGCTCAGACAGGATGCAACATGTCAAAACATTTCATTTCCCCTCATTAATAAATGGAGATCTTAACGTTAATGAGGATTTGTTAAACGTTGTTTCTGCTGATAACGTTGAGTATTCAAATGCTCCACTCGTTTGGTTTTCGGATCGGAGAGTTAGTCTGGGTTTATTCCCGCTTCGGGAAAAAGTTTGCACATTTAAAAAAAAAAAGTCTGTGTAATTTCACTAAGGATGCAAAATAATGAACTGCCCAGTTTTCCATTGGCAGATGGTTTCGATGGTATGGTCTCAGAGGTCGTTGAAGAAGCTTCTGATTTATTCCTGACGTCTGAATTTGGTTTCTACGTGATCAGAAATGTAAGATTTGACACCAAAATCATTCATCAAGGGCGGATTTCATGGCGAAAAAAGGTATTTCCAAACCATCGATGGTGGCCCTTTCAGTACAGGTGCGACATTATGATGATGAATTCATTGATTGTGCTCAGACAGGATGAAACATGAGGGTCTGGTGAAAGTGATTCAGCTGATAAAGTCGAGTATATAAATGTTCCATTAGTTTGGTTATCAGAGCGACTCGGAGTTTATTCTTTCTTCTTGAATTAAAAGTGTATACATTTAGATCCCACCCGTTACTCCTCGCTGACCCCAGTTTCCCACGCCACCTTCGCCTGCTCCTCTTTCGTCGCAGCGATGATCGGCTGGGAGATTTTTCTCGGCATTGGGCGTGGCATCGGTGTTTGGGTGTCTTCTTCAGGGATGCACCCCTCTCTGAGGTAGGGTTTAGGGGGCAGGGCGGGGGGCTCGTGATGGAGGTGGTAAAGCGGCGGAAGATGGGGGATGTAGTGATGATAATAGTGAAGATTCTGGAGGTCCTGCTGGATGTTTCCTCCCACAACTTCGGATTCGGAGCCACTGAATCGGATGGGTTGGTAGTCCAGGTCCTCGGGGTCCACGGCGCTAATGGGGGCTGAATCCAGGGGGCCGATAGGGGGGTCGCAGGAGGAGGAGGGCGGGGGGCCGAAGTTACTCTCGCTGAGGGAGGAGACCCCAGAGCTGGCGCTGCCCGACAGAGTGGAGCTACTGCCATCCAGGACGGACTGAGGACTGGTGGGCGAGGCAGGTATAGGGTGAAGTGGAGACTGGAGAGAGAGAGAACAGCACAAATACTTTATTATTGTTGTTATTGTTATTAGGAGGATCACTTAATTCAAGCTCAATGGCAGGATTTAGTAGATTAAATGAGTAGAATGGAGAAAATTAACGTGAGAATCAGAAACCAGTTCATATCTTCGATGGGATAATTAATAAGTTATAAAACACAAAGCATGGCACGTGTGTTTTTATTTGCATGTTTTTTGAAACTGCAGTGCGTTTCTCCTTAAGTTTTACCTTAATACTGACACCCTATCATTAAAGTGCAAACTGTTGCTTAGAATACACAGTAGTGATATAAAGTGGTAAATGTATACGTTATCAAAACAGATTTTGCAGTTGCTAGTATTGTTTCTGCGTGATAGGAAGTAATGATCATATTCATATCCATGGGGAGGATAGAAAAGAAGCACAAAAAACTGGACAGAAAAACATCAGAAAATAGGAGGAAAACCAGAAAATACAGACAGGAAACCAGACGGTAAAATAAAGGAGAAGAATATCAGATTTCTTTGTTTCAGAAACTGCAATCTGAAAGCTCTCAGATTATTAAGTCAACGTTGATATATTGGACTGTGAGCTGCAGTGAGCATTACACAGAAACTCAGAGGGACATGCTGGACTTGAAACAGCACACGGTAACAGTGTGTTTGTTTTCCAGTGTGGCATCAGTGTATCAGCAGTTTTATCCAAAATCTGACCAAAAGAAAAAAAGCCCATTTCTTGCAACCTGAAATGGAAACAAAGAAATGCACTCAAATAGTAACGTTTCTTTGGGGGTTGCAGACTAACAGACAGACATTCATCCAGACCAACAGCGGGAGTGAAGAGAGGAGGAGGAGGAGGAGGAGGAAGAGGAGGGAGAGGAGGAAGAGGAGGGTACCTTTCTTAAGGATCGCGCAGGGAGAGCTGGAGGAAGGTCGCTGACCTGGTGGTGGAAAGCGTCAAAGTGCATCGACAGGTGTTGCCCTACAGGGGGAGACACAGCAGGACTGACTGAGAGACAACCTCGAACCAGAGAAGAAGAAGAGGAGGAGGAAGAGGAGGAGGAAGAGTAATGGGTTGCGGTCGAATTGTGAGTTTGGCTAGGTTTCTAACGGAGTGAAATTATTCTGAAGTACCTCATGATGAGAGCTGTTTGAATTCTATCATTAAAGTGTCTCTGAAAATGAGATAAAATGAGCAGTTGTTATATAATCACTTTTGGTTTCATGACGCATTTGCATTTGTCGGCCACCGTAGATTTGTATCAAACAATGAACTGCTGCTAAATCCAAGCAGCTCATAAAAATTAGAAGAGTTGCGAGACTTCCTGTTTCTGACGGAGAAAAGGGGAAGTCTGTCGAGAATCTTGCAGCTTTATTTAAATCCTCCGACTTAAATAGGACGTCTCATTCACTCGAGGGTGGACTGAAATAGAGACCGAGAGGACGGAGAGGAAGGGAAGAGAGAGTCAGCAGGAAAAGTGTGTGTGAAGGAGGGAGGGTGTTTCTCAATGTCAAGGACGCTTCCTTGGTAGCACATGTCTTCCGAGTCACTTGCTTCAGAAGCGAGGCAAGAATCCTTCCTAGCCTCGGAAAACGAAGAATGGTGGAACAGGCTAACAGGTGTGCTTCATATTAAGGCCCCGCCTTAAATGGAACGCGATTTCCGCCAAAGATTTGGAAATTGGTCCGTGCGCAAAGCATTGTGGGGATTTTAAGACCGCGGAGTCTACACATGTGCAGCCTCGAAATGTCTCGCTACGAAGTCCGCCGGGCTCGGTAGAATTCCAAGGAGCCTGGACATTGGAACAGTCCTTCGGCGGGACTCGATGACGTAGCATCCTTGAAATAGTGGCTCTGGAGCATCCTTCCTTGACATTGAGAAACACCCGGAGTGTGTGAAGGTGGGAGTGTGTGAAGGAGGTAGTGTGTGAAGGAAGGAGTGTGAAGGAGGGAGTGTGTGAAGGAGAGAGCGTGTGAAGGAGGAAGTGTGTGAAGGTGGGAGTGTGTGAAGGAGAGAGTGTGTGAAGGAGAGAGTGTGTGAAGGTGGGAGTGTGTGAAGGAGAGAGTGTGTGAAGGAGGGAGTGTGTGAAGGAAGGAGTGTGTGAAGGAGAGAGTGTGTGAAGGTGGAAGTGTGTGAGGGAGGGAGTGTGTGAAGGAGGAAGTGTGTGTGAAGGAGAGAGTGTGTGAAGGAGGGAGTGTGTGAATGAGGAAGTGTGTGTGAAGGAGGGAGTGTGTGAGTGAGGAAGTGTGTGTGAAGGAGAGAGTGTGTGAAGGGGAACTTTTTTCATCCTTTTCCAAGCTCTCAACAATACATTTATATTGTGCTGGAAAGGGAAACATACATTTTACTGTCCACGGCTTAAAAGAAACTGTAAATAACTCGGATCTTGTGTTATACAAATACAATATTAAAGGGGCCCTATTCTGCTGATGTTCAGGTGTATATAAGTATGTAGTGTCTCTACTTTAAAGAGTCCTCTCCTGCTGATGTTCAGGTGTATATCAGTATGTAGTGTCTCTACTTTAAAGAGTCCTCTCCTGCTGATGTTCAGGTGTATATCAGTATGTAGTGTCTCTACTTTAAAGAGTCCTCTCCTGCTGATGTTCAGGTGTATATCAGTATGTAGTGTCTCTACTTTAAAGAGTCCTCCCCTGCTGATGTTCAGGTGTATATCAGTAGTGTCTCTACTTTAAAGAGTCCTCTCCTGCTGATGTTCAGGTGTATATCAGTATGTAGGGTCTCTACTTTAAAGAGTCCTCTCCTGCTGATGTTCAGGTGTATATCAGTATGTAGTGTCTCTACTTTAAAGAGTCCTCTCCTGCTGATGTTCAGGTGTATATCAGTATGTAGTCTCTCTACTTTAAAGAGTCCTCTCCTGCTGATGTTCAGGTGTATATCAGTATGTAGTGTCTCTACTTTAAAGAGTCCTCTCCTGCTGATGTTCAGGTGTATATCAGTATGTAGTGTCTCTACTTTAAAGAGTCCTCTCCTGCTGATGTTCAGGTGTATATCAGTATGTAGTGTCTCTACTTTAAAGAGTCCTCTCCTGCTGATGTTCAGGTGTATATCAGTATGTAGTGTCTCTACTTTAAAGAGTCCTCCCTGCTGATGTTCAGGTGTATATCAGTATGTAGTGTCTCTACTTTAAAGAGTCCTCTCCTGCTGATGTTCAGGTGTATATCAGTATGTAGGGTCTCTACTTTAAAGAGTCTCTCCTGCTGATGTTCAGGTGTATATCAGTATGTAGTGTCTCTACTTTAAAGAGTCCTCTCCTGCTGATGTTCAGGTGTATATCAGTATGTAGTGTCTCTACTTTAAAGAGTCCTCTCCTGCTGATGTTCAGGTGTATATCAGTATGTAGTGTCTCTACTTTAAAGAGTCCTCTCCTGCTGATGTTCAGGTGTATATCAGTATGTAGTGTCTCTACTTTAAAGAGTCCTCTCCTGCTGATGTTCAGGTGTATATCAGTATGTAGTGGTCTACTTTAAAGAGTCCTCTCCTGCTGATGTTCAGGTGTATATCAGTATGGTGTCTCTACTTTAAAGAGTCCTCTCCTGCTGATGTTCAGGTGTATATCAGTATGTAGTGTCTCTACTTTAAAGAGTCCTCTCCTGCTGATGTTCAGGTGTATATCAGTATGTAGTGTCTCTACTTTAAAGAGTCCTCTCCTGCTGATGTTCAGGTGTATATCAGTATGTAGTGTCTCTACTTTAAAGAGTCCTCTCCTGCTGATGTTCAGGTGTATATCAGTATGTAGTGTCTCTACTTTAAAGAGTCCTCTCCTGCTGATGTCCAGGTGTATATCAGTATGTAGTGTGTCTACTTTAAAGAGTCCTCTCCTGCTGATGTTCAGGTGTATATCAGTATGTAGTGTCTCTACTTTAAAGATCCTCTCCTGCTGATGTTCAGGTGTATATCAGTATGTAGTGTCTCTACTTTAAAGAGTCCTCTCCTGCTGATGTTCAGGTGTATATCAGTATGTAGTGTGTCTACTTTAAAGAGTCCTCTCCTGCTGATGTTCAGGTGTATATCAGTATGTAGTGTCTCTACTTTAAAGAGTCCTCTCCTGCTGATGTTCAGGTGTATATCAGTATGTAGTGTGTCTACTTTAAAGAGTCCTCTCCTGCTGATGTTCAGGTGTATATCAGTATGTAGTGTCTCTACTTTAAAGAGTCCCTCTCCTGCTGATGTTCAGGTGTAATCAGTATGTAGTGTCTCTACTGGGACATGTCTCCATGCTTTAATGTTCAAAAGCTCTTTATTTTTCTCATACTGTCTGTGCTGCAGCACCTCTTTTCACCCTCTGTCTGAAACCAGAGCCCAGTCTGCTCTCATTGGTTAGCTGGCCGGCTCTGTTGTGATTGGTCGACTGCTTATAGATGTCCCGCCCCTTAGCCCATCACATACAATGTGTGGGAGCGCTTCTGTAAAGTTGTACAATTATGTCAACCAAGTTCATACCTACTAAGGCATTTACAGGAATATGTCAGTATTTTTTTCTACTTACATCACATTTTATACACACAAACAAGACAACATGCAGGTGACACACACACACACACACACACACACACAACACACACTCACACACACAGTGAGAGGGTCGTACCATGTGGCAGGTTGCGGGGGGGAACGGGAGGCGCCATGACGCCAACGTGAGCCGAGAGGAAAGGGAGGACGTCTCTCGTGCCGCTGTCCAAACTCCAGCTACTGGGGGTGGTGAGGACTGGAGGAGAATCAACATCTATTTATTTATTTCATATTTTATTCAATATGCTCCTTAGATAACTTTTTATTTGATTTGTTTTATTATTTTCTCCTCATAGCATTAACAAAAGTGTGCTATATAAATGAAATGTATTATTATTATTTATTTCATCAAACTTTGGTAAAACGAAATGTTAGTTGTAACCAGAAAGTCGCCATATTTGTTTCCTTTTTTTATTACTGCCACATTTTATTCCATTTAACTCCAGTCTATTTCTATGTAAAAACTGCTATATTTTACTATATTTTTTATAATTTGTAATATTTTTTAATGTTATTATAGTTTTCTTAAAATAGTTCTCTATCTGTGTTTTAACTTTTATGTATGCGCCATGACACCAAGTCAAATTCCTCGCACGTGTCAACCAGAGGTGGCGCTAGACTTTTTCTCTGCCCGTCATTTTGACGGACAGGATCGTAACATTTCCGCCAAAATCCATTACTACCCGTCGGTCTGTACACAACTCTGACGAGGGGCGCACGCTCGTGAACTGTTAGCACCGGTGTTACCCATGCCCACTGCACCTCGCGGGAGCGCGCGCAGCGTAAAGCAAAAACTCCCAGACATTTCAATGATTTGTTCTGCAAAGTGAGGTTTGGAAACGATATCATTTCCTTTTTGGCGGGCATGCATAACACGGCATAACACCGGAGCCTCGCTGCGGGGAAGCTTTGGCGCTGTTCCGAGTTTGTTCTAATCCGTCAAAATGACGGACTGCTTTCAGATTTTTCCGTCATTGTTAAAAAAAATCCGTCAGACGGAAAATTTTCGGTTAACGCGACCTCTGGCGTCAACCTACCTGGTAATAAACCTGTTTCTAAATCTGATTCTGATATTTGTACCCCTGGTGGGCTAATTATGCTGAATTTTGTGTCGATTTGAAAGTCTTAGAAGACTCAAAACGCTCGTTCATAGATTGAATTGATTCCACATCCTCAATATACCTAAAAAAACACACCAAAATTGTCCAAATCGGCCAGGCCATTTCTTAGCTATCGTCTGCATATGCTAACTAATGCAAATTAATGCAACTTAAGCCAATTGTATATCTTTCTCTTGTTTTTCTGTCGGTGCTCTCACGCAAAATGAAATGTTAGTTTTGACCAGAAGGTGGCCGTATTTGTTTCCTTTTTTTGGCCGTACTTGTTTCCTTTTTTTGGCCGTACTTGTTTCCTTTTTTTGGCCGTACTTGTTTCCTTTTTTTGGCCGTACTTGTACCCCTGGTGCGATGATTATGCTGAATTTTGTGTCGATTTGAAAGTCTTAGAAGATTCAAAACTCAGATTCAAAGATGAAATTGATTCGACATCCTCAATATACTTTTTTTAAAAGCACCAAAATGTTCCAAATCGGCCAAGCCATTATTTTTGCTATTCCCTGCATATGCTAACTAATGCTAATTCATGCAACTTATGCCAATTGTATATCTTTCTCCTCCTGTTTTTCTGACGGTCCTCTCACCTTTCTCGGCCACAGAGAGGTTTGGGTCGCTGCAGGGTTTGCACGGTCCGATCATCACCTGGTGGAACAAAGCCCTCTGGAGGTTCGTTGGCTGAAGAGAGACATAAATCATGTTAAGATTTAAAGTTTTTTTAAATGTCCTTGAAACACACCGTACATATTTAAATAAAATATTGTAATTTAAGGTATTCCAAGTAGCAGACATAAAAGGAGTTGAGTATGATTCTGATTCAGATAATGACTTAAAACTTAAAAACCTTCAATGCATCATTAAGTCACTCCCTGGCCTCCTACCTGTCCGTTCTCGATGTTTGAGTACATGGCGCTGCTCGGCCGGTCTCTGTGAGGCGGCAGCAGCATCAACATCTCTCGGTTGTGTCGATATTTGTCCGGAAGAGAAGGAGAGCCCACTGCAGACACAAGAGAATTGATTTATTTAGAACGTGTAAAACAATAATTGTTAGACAAATCTCACTGGTCTCCGGCTTGAGCTTCAATCTCAGGATCCATGTATTTCTGATCCTCTCCAGAATGGAAGTAGTCGTCACATACAGAGCATCAACTAGTTCCTGAACAGTGTCCTTCACATGCTGATATCCAAGAGAGGGAGTTACACAGTCACAAGATGGAGGAATAGAAAGCAGTATTCAATGTTTACTTCAGATTAGCTCCACGTCAGAAATGATCATGCTTGTCATATGTCTCTCTCCATAGAGGCTGAATCATCATGTTAATCACATAGCTATCATATGCCTAAAACAGTCCTGATGCTCTTCTAGGTAATCATACATCCTGTCATGTACACAGCTACAGTTGGGATACCTTTGTTAGCATGCTACTCTCATACTGGAGGAGGACATTCAGTGTTTTCCCAACAGATAATACAAAAAAATTATAATAATAATGAAATGAAACATGAGAATTATGATACTGTACAAACTTAATCAGTGTCAAATTGATAAACAAAAATATGACTGACTTACAAATGATATATAAACAAAAGATCTAGTTACACATCTGAAAAGTGGTGGGAAGAAGTTTACACTTATTTAATCCCACCCCTTCTCCCAAAATCTAAATTATTATTATATATTTTTTTTTTTCTTAAGAAAATACATTTGTTATTGAAAAATAAACAAACATAAAAACAACAAATAAATAAACAAATACATAAAAGAGTTAAAGGGTAATCAAGAAAAGATAAAATAACAAACCAAATAAATAAATAATTCAATTTAAAGTAAAAAATTAAGAAACACATGGGTCTAAAACAGATTTTAGATGTATGGTTACCTCTGATGGTGGAGGGGGCGGAATTTATCATCTGAGAGGGAGCAGAGTGGGTGGAGCTTAGGCTGGAGGAGGAGGGGCTTGCCTGGAACGAGGAAGTTGTGATGGTTAGTAAATACAAACTAAATATCTGCAGAAATGAGCCCTAAAACCAGAAGTGGAAGTACTCAGATCTGGTACTTGAGTAAAAGTAGAAGTACTCAGGTCTTGTACTTGAGTAAAAGTAGAAGTACTCAGATCTGGTACTTCAGTAAAAGTAGAAGTACTCAGGTCTTGTACTTGAGTAAAAGTAGAAGTACTCAGATCTGGTACTTCAGTAAAAGTAGAAGTACTCAGGTCTTGTACTTGAGTAAAAGTAGAAGTACTCAGATCTGGTACTTGAGTAAAAGTAGAAGTACTCAGATCTTGTACTTGAGTAAAAGTAGAAGTACTCAGATCTTGTACTTGAGTAAAAGTAGAAGTACTCAGATCTTGTACTTGAGTAAAAGTAGTAGTACTCAGATCTTGAGTAAAAGTAGAAGCACTCAGATCTTGAGTTAAAAGTAGAGTACTCAGATCTTGTTCTTGAGTAAAAGTAGAAGTACTCAGATCTTGTTCTTGAGTAAAAGTAGAAGTACTCAGATCTTGTACTTGAGTAAAAGTAGAAGTACTCAGATCTTGTTCTTGAGTAAAAGTAGAAGTACTCAGATATCAACATTGTACATAAGTACAGTAGCTGAGTAAATGTACTTAGTTACTTCACACCTCTGTCGATACATATATATCATTTTTTAGGTCAGTATTAGAAGTTATTTTGCCTGTTTTTTATTTGAATCCAGGCACTAAGAGATGTTTTAATCTACAACTACTTTTTTATTTGTATTTCATGTAACGCATTTGTTAACTGTGTTCTCTTAGACTTCATTGATGCAGTAATGATACCTCCAATGTCTTTACTTCATTCTTAAAGATGGTCAGCCACTCAGGTGTTGCTCAAGTAAAGTACAAGTACCTTAAAGTTGTACTTGAGTAAATCTACTTGCTCTCACCTGCATGCGGTAGAAGTCCTCAGGATGCTCCAGGATCAAAAGGCTGCCCACCGTCTCACTGGAGGAGGGGGAGGAGAGAGAGGAGGGGGGGCGCACAGCTGTCAGAACAGCTATGGGACTGCAGGGGGGGGGGGGGAGGAATAAAAAGGAAGAGCAGGAATCCATGCAGAGGAAAATCGCCAACAAAAAAGCCAAAAAACACCGAAAACATGCAGAGAGAGACGAGGTGATGCAGGAGATTCAGCCATGCATGATGTGGGAGGATGGGAGAAGAGACAGAAAGAGAAAGAGAGAGACAAGAAGATGGTAGAATATCAGAAAGTGTGACGTGTGCAGCAGATGGTAGAAAACACACAGTGAGGAAAGTGAGTGGTGCAGGAATGAGTCCTAAAACTCAGACCTGTCCCCTGGTCTATTTATCTGAAAGTATTTTTGGTTGTTATCCTGAAATGAGGTCTGTGGAGAGCTTTGAACGAAACGTGAAGTCATGTGACCGTGCTGTAGTTCCTTTATAGCCCAACATTAGCCACCTTTAGCTTAGCGGTGGTGACGTGAAGTCATGTGACCGTGCTGTAGTTCCTTTATAGCCCAACATTAGCCACCTTTAGCTTAGCGGTGGTGACGTGAAGTCATGTGACCGTGCTGTGGTTCCGTTATAGCCCAACATTAGCCACCTTTAGCTTAGCGGTGGTGACGTGAAGTCATGTGACCGTGCTGTAGTTCCTTTATAGCCCAACATTAGCCACCTTTAGCTTAGCGGTGGTGACGTGAAGTCATGTGACCGTGCTGTAGTTCCTTTATAGCCCAACATTAGCCACCTTTAGCTTAGCGGTGGTGAGGTGAAGTCATGTGACCGTGCTGTAGTTCCGTTATAGCCCAACATTAGCCACCTTTAGCTTAGCGGTGGTGACGTGAAGTCATGTGACCGTGCTGTAGTTCCTTTATAGCCCAGCATTAGCCACCTTTAGCTTAGCGGTGGTGACGTGAAGTCATGTGACCGTGCTGTAGTTCCTTTATAGGCCAACATTAGCCACCTTTAGCTTAGAGGTGGTGACGTGAAGTCATGTGACCGTGCTGTAGTTCCTTTATAGCCCAACATTAGCCTCCTTTAGCTTAGCGGTGGTGACGTGAAGTCATGTGACCGTGCTGTAGTTCCTTTATAGCCCAACATTAGCTTTTTACTTCAGAAATCATAAAGTGGTGTTAACATGTGATGATTATCCTGCTGAGCTAAACGTGTAAATATCATAAACGTTTGTTTGACACAGAGATTATTTTCTGCAATAATCCAGAATCACTGATAGAGTTGCTGCCTTAAAAGTCGTAATACAAAACTACGTCATCCCTGCATCACTCTTTGGTGGAAAGACGGATGAAATCAGTGATTGTAAAGAAAGATGGAGAACATGGTGAGAGGACGATGTGTGTATTTTGACTTTTGAAGTGTGATGATGAACTCTCAGTGGAGGATGAAGATAAATGTGTTGCTCTACGCTGTACATATAAAACTCTTCTTCACTAAAGAACTTGGTTATTTGTGGGTGTACTTTTTAAACTATATGTGTATTCTGACTGTCTGTCTCTGTGTGTGTGAGTGTGAGTGTGAGTGTGTGTGTGTGTGTGAGAGAGTGTGAGTGTGAGTGTGAGTGTGAGTGTGAGTGTGAGTGTGTGTGTGTGTGTGTGTGTGTGTGTGTGTGTGTGTGTGTGTGTGTGTGTGTGTCTGACCTGTGTCGGTGCATCAGTTTGAAGCTCTCGGGGCTCATGATCCCTCGGGGGGTGTTTGCTCCGGATCCAGATTTCTCTAAACCAGGAAGACCCTGAAACGTGACGTAGAAACACTGAGTATTCACACATCACCCAAATACAAGTACGCATAACTTTAACTATATTTTCATGCTAATACTTTTGTACTTGAGTAATATTTTGAATGCAGGACTTAACTTGTAACAGAGTATTCCTACACTCTGGTACTTTTACTCAAGTACAAGATCTGAGTACTTCTACTTTTACTCAAGTACAAGATCTGAGTACTTCTACTTTTACTCAAGTACAAGATCTGAGTACTTCTACTTTACTCAAGTACAAGATCTGAGTACTTCTACTTTTACTCAAGACCTGAGTACTTCTACTTTCACTCAAGTACAAGATCTGAGTATTATATGATATATAATTATTATATTAAATGCAGTTTATTTTCCAACTCACTTGGCAGAGGCTGCTTCTCATCATCTGGAACTGATCGATCAGCTTTTTGTGCAGGGGACGCATTTCTGGGTGCACCAGCTTCTCGTGCACCGCCAGGCCGACTCCCAGGATGTGAACCTGAGGGGTTATAAACAGAATATCAGTGGGAAATACTTTAATTCTGCAGAGAGCATTACATTAATGCATTTTATTCCATTTTATTCCATTCTATTTCTATGTAAAACCTGCTATATTTTACTATCTTTTTTATTATTTGTAATATTTTTATTATGTTATTATAGTTTTCTTAAAATAGTTCTCTATCTGTGTTTTTATCTTTATGTATGCACCACGACATCAAGTCAAATTCCTCGTGCGTGTCAACCTACCTGGTGATAAACCTGATTCTGAGAGAGAATCTTTAATCATTTAACACTCACTGAACTCTTCTAAAAAACTCTCCTGTACGTATATTTACTTCCTTTTAGTGTCCAAAGCCTTACTTTATATGCATTGTATTTTCTTTATTCCTCACAGCATGAATTCTACATTTCCCTGATTTCACGATCTATCCAAATTACAGTGAGTACAGTTCATCGTGTTGCGTTAAACGTTCACCTGCTCCTGCATCAGGTCTTTGAGCTGTGTGATCTTCTCGGTGTCTTCAGGATGGCTGGTGATGTACTCCTTATCAAAGAAAGCCTGGGGATAAAGGAAAGAACATGCAGCTTTAAAACATGATCAAATACGGAAGAGGATTAGATGTGAAACAAAAATTGAGATCTGAACTAAAGGGAATTATGTATTTTTCAGAATTTTCTTTCCGGAAAAAATCTGAAATATATTTATTTTTCCGATTTTATTTTCACCTGAAAATCCCAGAAATGTATTTTAAAAAAATGCACCTTTGGTCAGATCTAAAAAAATTATAATTGTGTTGAAAAAGATGAGTGCGTCTTTAATATTTTGGTAATACCGCTATTGTCGCAAAGAAATGTAATTATTATAACCTTTGACTCGGAGGGTGAAACAAAAACATTTTTCTAATAGATATTCTCTTTCGCAATAATCGATTAAATACCCAAAATAATCTTAGATATAATCATCAGAAATCCCAAGAACACATTTCACTTTTGTTGTTTTGTTTAATAACCTATAACAAATAAAAAAAGACTCAGTAAATCTTTTACCAGGAAATCTTTCAAATTTGGTCAAAAAAGGTTTTACCATTTGGAAAAGCTTTTTTGGCCAGTAATATAAAAAAACTGTGAAAATGTGAAAACATACTTTCATAACTTCTTATTGTTTAAAATACCATGACATATGTATTACAACAATAAACTATAGCGGTTGTTGGTTGTTCCTAGAGTCTCTAAAAGTACAATGGGAGCCAGAGCCTTTTCTTATCAAGCTCCACTTTTGTGGAATCAGCTTCCAGTTTGTGTTCGGGCGGCAGACAGCCTATCCGTTTTTAAGAGTACGCTTAAGACCTTCCTTTTTGATAAAGCTTATAGTTGATAAAATAATCTAATACGAGTGCATTGACGTAGACACGTTGTGCCTCTTCACCTATACATTTGAGTTCTTACTCTTTTTCCTTACTGATGGTATGTCATTTGGTTGTGTGTGTAGACGGTGGAAGCAGGGAGAGGCATATACGTGCCTTGATCCCTGCCGAGTCGACGCACAACTGTTGATTGGTGTCAGTGCCAGAAAACTTTTTAGGAGCAATGCGCTCATGGTATAGATGTGGCGCATACATCTTAATTCCTACTCTTTTCCCTCACCCTATCTTAAGGGAGTGCATGTACGTAGACACGTTGTGCCTCTCCACCTCTGTTCCTTACTTCTTCTCAACCTATCCTAAGGGAGTGCATGTACGTAGACACGTTGTGCCTCTCCACCTCTGTTCCTTACTTCTTACTTGCTACCCCTTTCCCTCAACCTATCCTAAGGGAGTGCATGTACGTAGACACGTTAGTTTTGCTGCTATAGGCTTGGACTGTCGGGGGACACCTTACTTCTTCCTTCTGTCTGTCTGTACCTGTGTACTCTCATGTTCCGATTAACCCAGCTTCACCCAAATTTCTTTTTGGTGTCTATATCTACGCCGGGATCCTGAGTCGAGGCTGGTCCTGTTGCTGTGGTCCTGTGTCCTGGATCCTCTATCCTGAGTCCTGTGTCCTGGATCCTCTATCCTGAGTTCTGGATTTGAGTCCTGGACTTCGAGTCGTGGCTGAACCTGTCTCTGTGGTCCTGCCTGACTCTCATCATACTACTTCCCTGATGGCTCCCACAGGATTGTTGACATCCTCGTGGATTCATCTTCTTATCATAGACACATGCATTTCCAAACATTTGGTCTACCTATGCTGTAAAATGTATTATCTCTTCGATTTACACACGGCATCTATTGCACGTCTGTCCGTCCTGGGAGAGGGATCCCTCCTCTGTTGCTCTCCCTGAGGTTTCTCCCATGTTTCCCTTTAAACTGTGGGTTTCTCTCTGGAAGTTTTTCCTTGTACGATGTGAGGGTCTAAGGACAGAGGGTGTCGTATTGTCATACTGATATTCTGTACAAACTGTGAAGTCCACTGAGACAAATGTAACATTTGTGATATTGGGCTATATAAATAAAACATTGATTGATTGATTGATTGATGATTATAAGAACATGATCCTCAATACAAAATAAATCTGTTTGCTACCTGTTTTTTCTGACCAGTTTTCAAAGGATAAAAAACATTTAAAAAAATCCCAGTAAACCTATTTCTCCTCCTGTTTAAAGAAACAATACGTTATTATCTGACCTCTTGGTAGCGGGCGATGCCTCCGTTGACGGCGGCGTCGATCACCCCGTTCAGAGTCATGCTGAGCAGGTTGATGTTCCCGTGGAGCTGCTTGTGTTGGTACTGACTGATCAGAGTCCGCAGCTCCTGGTTCTTGTTCTCCACCACAGAGAGGGCGTTCTCCAGCGGACTCACCTCCACCTGAGAGGCAGAACCACAGGAGAGACCATCAACACAAACCGAGAGCAAGGCAAAGGCAGGTTTATTTATACAGCACCTTTCAACACAAGGCAATTCAAAGTGCTTTACAAATTTGAAAGACATTATGAGCATAAAACACATTAGAAACACTAAAAAGCAAAGATAATGCAACATGAATAACACATGAATACAAGTTACAGTGCAGTGTGAGATGTGAATAGTTCAATTAAAAGCAGCGGCAGAAAGAAAAGTCTTCAGCCTGGATTCAAAAGCAGTCCGAGTTGCACCGGACCTGCAGGTTTCTGGGAGTTTGTTCCAGATATTTGGAAATATCCCGAACAAATTCTCACATTCCTCGACCCCTAGTCTTCCCGTGAAATCATAGTTATTTTGACACTTTTCTAACCTTCTTTTATTCCTTTCATTTCCTGCAGCATGTGTAGTGTGGTGTCTCTGTGTGAGGCCTGCTAGTTCAACCTGGTTGTTTATTGTAAGGAGATGTGCTCCAGGTGATCTTTGTGTTGTGATTACTTTAGTCACGTTCTTTTATAAGAGAGTTATTCTTAGTTTATTTATCTTAAGTTTGCTTTGTAAACTTGCTGGTGAGCTTCTTTTTTATGAACAATTAAACATTATCAACTCGGTTGCCAAATCAGTTTCCTCTCTCTTTCTTTTCTATCCCGGTTATTTTTATATTTTGCTACTTCCCTCTGTCCCCTAGACCAGGAGGGAAGGTAACAACAGGGAAAATGTTTCTACCGTTTATTGAGAAGATGTTTTTACTCACCAGCTCCCTCTTCTCCACCTCGAACCAGCGTGAGATCCCGGGCAGAGGGTGAGTCAGGATCAGAGTCGTCCTCTCGATCCAGAGACTCTGAAACACAACGAGAAGTCAGACAGGAAGTCCTAAATCCACACAATCAGGAGATATATCCAGTGTTTTATACAAGAAATGTCTCCTAAAGGTGGAACGAGCTGCATCTCAGCCAATAAAATACATTCGCAATGATTTAAAAAGGTTTTTCAGATTAAAAGTTAACGTTCTTGCATTCTTGCACACTTATTGGGTTCATATTAAAGCATTTTAAAGAGGCCCTGTTCTGCTTTTTGGGGGTTTCCCTCCCCTGGAGTGTGTCCTATTGGTTGTAGTGCATGTAAATGGTCTGCAAAGGCTGAAATCTGTGTTTTCTATCCATAAGTGTCTTTTCCCCGCTCACCTTGAACTCGTTGTCTCTGTCCTTGGAGCCTTTGTGGAAGGGCCGATCGTATCTGAAGCGCAGCACGTTGTTGACCCGGTAGAAGCTCTTGATGCGGTCGGGGACGCGGTCCATCTGCAGCACGCCCAGGCTGTCCGGCACCGCAGACACAGCGTAGATCTGCAGGTCTGAGGTCAGAGTCAAGGGATAACTAAAGGAAGGGAGGCACTGTGGAAGAAAAACAGGGTCTGACAGGTCTAGTTTTAAATGGATATTTCTCACACCAAACAAATGTCATGTTCTATGTGTGTGTACAGTAGGGATGTGCATCTCCATCACTGACGCCGATGCGATGCGCATCTCGATGCGTTGCCAAGGATTTTTGTTTTATTCCTCATATGCAGCAAATCATAAATTAACAAAAAAGTGCTTTACAGATTTGGTTCTCTCTAGTAGTACTGCGCATCCCATCACGCTGTTTCTTTTTGACCTTAACAAACTCTCCAGAGTTCAATGTTATAACACCTCACAGTTAAACAATTTAAGGATGCATTGCCCATGATTAACAATGTGCAAATAACAACTACCATAGAGCAATGCCCCTACAGCTGCCAGCCTGATGTGCTGAACACTCATTCATAGGCTAACTCACCAGTGAGCAGAAAGCAGTGGTTTCTATATGAACAATAAAAAATACAAATAACCTTTCACAAACAGGTCTTTCATAACTGCTTACAGTGAGGAAGACATTCAAACTATTATTGGCAGTCACAGGCTGTTAAACTAAACACCACTCTCTCTGACATAACACCTCACTGAGTGATTGAACTCATGTCTAACTCTCAGGTTTCTCTTTTCAGCCGCAGACCCCATGCCGCCTCTTTATGTGCGTCGCTAAGTTCCTCGTACTACTTGTGTACTTTAAAGCGGCACGGCATCGTTTACAATTTGCGAGAGATTTTTCAAGTTGACCGTCTTTCTTGAAAAATCCGAAGTGTTGCCAAACGTTTGATTTGTAGGTATTTTTCGGTGCACTGTGGCCGTTTCTCAATGTCGAGTAAACCTGCTGCAGAGCCACTATTTCAAGTATACTACGTCATCGAGTGGCGCCGAAGGACTGTTTAAATGCATGTTAAATGCCCAGCATTCGGCGCCACTTGATGACGTAGTATACTTGAAATAGTGGCTCTGCAGCAGGTTTACTCCACATTGAGAAACGGCCCGTGTTTCTCTTTCTCCTCGACTTCCATGTGTGTTGATAACTGAGACTCTCGGCCTCCGTAGTGCGAAGCAAAGATCAAAGATCGTCTCTGCTGAGTGCTGACAGGATGAGAGGATCGTCTCTCTGAGTGCTGACAGGATGAGAGGATCGTCTCTCTGAGTGCTGACAGGATGAGAGGATCGTCTCTCTGAGTGCTGACAGGATGAGAGGATATTATATGAATGAATCGTTTTTTTACCGATGCAAAGACGCTACAATCGATGCATCGCGAGTTCAACCCAAACTGTAGCCGATGTGCACTCTTTCAACCGGTGCACTCGCATCTTGAACGTTTATGCCGGTGCACCGATGTGAATCAGTGAATCTTAACATCCCTAGTTTGCACAGATCTTCTACTTGTACTCAAGTACGTGATGTCATGTGACTGTGCTGTAGATCCTTTATAGCCCAACATTAGCCTCCTTTAGCTTAGCGGTGGTGACGTGAAGTCATGTGACCATGCTGTAGTTCCTTTATAGCCCAACATTAGCCTCCTTTAGCTTAGCGGTGGTGACGTGAAGTCATGTGACCGTGCTGTAGTTCCTTTATAGCCCAACATTAGCCACCTTTAGCTTAGCGGTGTGACGTGAAGTCATGTGACCGTGCTGTAGTTCCTTTATAGCCCAACATTAGCCACCTTTAGCTTAGCGGTGGTGACGTGAAGTCATGTGACCGTGCTGTAGTTCCTTTATAGCCCAACATTAGCCACCTTTAGCTTAGCGGTGGTGACGTGAAGTCATGTGACCGTGCTGTAGTTCCTTTATAGCCCAACATTAGCCTCCTTTAGCTTAGCGATGGTGACGTGAAGTCATGTGACCGTGCTGTAGTTCCTTTATAGCCCAACATTAGCAACCTTTAGCTTAGCGGTAGTGACGTGAAGTCATGTGACCGTGCTGTAGTTCCTTTATAGCCCAACATTAGCCGCCTTTAGCTTAGCGGTGGTGACGTGAAGTCATGTGACCGTGCTGTAGTTCCTTTATAGCTCAACATTAGCCACCTTTAGCTTAGCGGTGGTGACGTGAAGTCATGTGACCGTACTGTAGTTCCTTTATAGCCCAACATTAGCCTCCTTTAGCTTAGCGGTGGTGACGTGAAGTCATGTGGAATAAGGTGTTTCAAGTGTTCAAAACTATATTTTTAAGAGCATGAAGAACACGTAAGTAGAGAGGATGGAGATATGAAAGATCAATAATCACTCATTGATCCTGCAGACTTAAGGATACACTGGGCGTCACACTGCAGGATGGCCTCGTCCGGTTGGTTGGGATGCTGCATTGCAATGGCTTGTGGGAATTCTCCCAGCATCCTTTGCTGGAAGGCCTCTAGCCTCTCGTAGTCATGTCCGCGACAAACAAACTCTTTGTTCTGGTGCGGAGGAATCAAAATGCTCAATGTCAGAAAACAGATAGGACAATAAATGGGGATTTGAACAGTACAGCTCTACTCATACATCATAGATATTATATTCTGCCTCTGGGGGTTAAAACAGCAAGCTAGAAAAGCATTTTAAAGGGACAGTCTGGATTATATTTCAGGTTTGTATGAGGTACTTTTCCATATTATATACAGTTTGTAGAAACAGACAGGATTACCAGCAGGAAGCTAAGCAAAGCACTGCTGTGGACATAGTTTAGACACAAGAACAATCTATATCAGTTTAAATACACGCTGAATTTATAGCATTATCTGCACTTAACCTTGCTATCCTTTTAAGGCTTGTCTCCAAATACCTTTATAGATTTGAACTTGCGTTGGTAAGCATTTAGAAGAAGCTACGACGAGACTAGAAGATGCATTTTCAAACTCACTCTGAGGAAGAAGGGGAACTTCCTGCCGTAAAATCCGACCCGGAAAAACTCCGGCTCCAGACGCTGCTGCTCCATAATGTTGTCATAGTACGCTGCCTCCATTTTCTACACATACACACACACACACACACACACACACACACACACACACACACACACACACACACACACACACCACACACCACACACACACACACACACACACACACACACACACAACACAAGATATATTAATAATGTCTTACAGATATATGAGGAGTGTGTTGATGCTGATTAAGAAGAATAAAAGCTCACCCGTATCCAGCTGAGACTCTGGTAGTCGTACAGAGTTTCATATTGGAAGGCCAGCTCCCTGCACAGAGGGATACCAAATTCCCAACACTGCACACACACACACACACACACACACACACACACACACACACACACACACACACACACACACACACACACACACACACACACACACACACACACACACACACACACACACACACACACACACACACACACACACACAAAAATGAACCAGTTGTGCAAACAAAGGAAAAGCGGAGCACTTTCTTTCCTTATATTGCTTTCTACTTTACGGCCGCACATTGAGAGGTGCAGGAACAAGTCCTAAAACCCTGATTTTACTCAGCAATTTACCACTTCCTGTTCCCTAGTATGAAAGTAATGGTTCCCTGAATGTGGTTTTGGTTGTTAGCCTGATATAAGGTATGACGTTTGTCTTTGGTTTTTGTCTTTGTAGAGCCCTTTGAGGCTTGCTTTTGTGATTTGGGGCTATAATACATTTTGATTTGATTTGAGTTCATATCTATGTGTGTGTGTGTGTGTGTTCTTAGGGCCTCCCCTCCTCACCTTGCCCTTGTTGAAGTAGTGGACGACCTTCCTGCAGAGCCCTTCCTTACGATGCCACTCCGTCTGAGCGGGATAATGCAGGAAGTCCTTCAGAGGACGCTCGTCCCAGTGGAGCAGCTCCCAGTAGAGAAGCAGTGTGAACCCAGCCTCTGTGGAGAGACAGACATACTTCAATGTGTGAGTGTGTGTGTGTGTGTGTGTGTGTGAGTGTGTGAGTGTGTGTTGTGTGTGTGTGTGTGTGTGTGTGTTGTGTGTGAGTGTGTGTGTGTGTGTACGATACACAGTGTGGAGTAAATTCTTAAGAGAAACTGATAAATGATTCATGGACAAAGTTTGTCTTTAGTTATATTTAATAAAGTAATACTTGTATATAGACTCTGATTGACCTACGATTTTCCTCGACATGACTACACTATAGCTATGTACGAATGACAATAAAAGCCTTGAAACTTGAAACTAATAAAGAAAGTCAATATACAAGTGAAATCGATCCCAAATGTAGGAACAGAGCTTCTTCATCCTCAGAGGATAAGAAGCTCTGCACCCCGAACACAGCTTATTAAAACTGATGCATACAGGATGCTTCAGTCTGACTTTATTGAATCGCAGGACCGTGTATCTCCGATGTTGTGTGTGTGTGTGTGTGTGTGTGTGTGCGTGCGTGTGTGTGTGTGTGTGTTTGGAGCAGCGTACAACACTACGTTTACAATCATTTCTTCTCTTGTAGAGACTGGAAACGAAGGCTCATTATTGTTTTAACAAATTCAAAGCATTCTGTCTTGTGTGAAAGTGTGATTTTCCTTTATAGTGTGTTATGTGTTTCTTTGTTTGTCCCCTGACTAGATACAACATCACAGTGCTCAAGCAACCTTCAAACCCAAACAGGATTTCAGAACCTTTATGTTTGTGTCTGGGCTTGTAAAATGTTCACAACCACGACACCTTTTCCATCCCTTCTCACTGGAAGTAGCTAACCTCCGAGCCTCTTCTGTTACATGAAAAGGGTTTTGAAAATGTTAAATGATGTAAAATACGACCCAGACGCAGACTCAGGGAACTATATGAGTGGGCTATACTTTACGTATACGTGTGTGTGTGTGTGTGTGTGTGTGTGTGTGTGTGTGTTTATTCTCCATCCTGGTCGACATTACGGACAAATACGGACCGCTGGTGTTCCAGTCACTGCGTGCAAAATATCTTAGACTTTGAACACACACACTATGTGTCACCCACTATGCAATGAACTCATGAAATGCAATATCCAAATGATGTAAAATACAGTAACCTGGATGTAATGCCATCAGTTATACAGAATGCATTCTATTTGAGATGTTTGAACGGGGAAATATATATATATTGTTTTTCTGTTGTTACATTTCTTTGTGGCTGGGTCCATTTCTTTTTAAACGTAAAGTGCAATTTGATTTTGAATCCCTCCAAAAGAATTAAGATTACATGCCATTTATTTGTAAATTAATGAATTATGTTTCTATTAACAAAATTGCCATGTCATTTGTCTTCAGTGCTGACTTCAAAGTATCTGGTTTCTGCAATTTCTTTTCTTGAAGCTTTTTTATTATTAAAAAATATATGAGCATCACATCATACATGCTCTTTCTTGCATCTGCATCCGGCTGGGTCCATTTCTGTTTATGTGTGTGTGTGTGTGTGTGTGTGTGTGTGTGTGTGTGTGTGTGTGTGTGTGTGTGTGACCTCGCATTACTATCCTTGTGGGGAAATACATCTGTTTACACAGTCACGTGTGGGGACTGGCTTCCCTCATGGGGACATAATGGAGGTCCCCATGAGGGGAATCATTAATTTTAGGGTGAAGACTTGATTAGGGTTAGGGTTAGGGTTAGGCATGTGTTGGTTATGGTTAAGGTTAGGATAAGTCTCCAGGAAATGCATGTAAGTCAATGTAGTGTCCCCTGAAGTGATGTAACATGGTGTGTGTGTGTGTGTGTGTGTGTGTGTCTCACCGGTGTAGTTCTCTGCCTGCAGATGCATGTCACACAGTTTGTGGATGTAACGGATGTACATCTCCTCCTTGTTGATGTCCGACTTGTAGAAATTCTGCGGAGATGCAAAGGACAGAGAAGTGTTTTGCAAATATAAAAAACTCGGAATCAAGTGTTGGGAATTAAATCTCCATATCTCCAGCAGAGAGGTGTTTTCTCATAAACACTTAAGGGGTTACAGGGAGATTCAGAAGGTTTGTGAGTAAACTATAATGTATAATCTTACCAGGAGGTTTACAGTGCAGCCGATCTTCTTGTTTTCCGTCTCATCTCCCTTCATGCAGTCTCTGAAGACAAAATAGAAACGTTTAAATAATAACGACGAGTCTCTGTAACTCAATATGCTTTCTTATTACTCTGAAATGCTGGAATTTGCATGGTTTTCTGTCCATATATAATCTGAACTGATGTCTAACTGAAGTCTTTCATAGGATAGTTTTAGTGTCTCTGTACGTGAGAATGTTCTGTTAGTATTTATTAAGAACAACATATCCCATGAGTCACTGCGACTGTCAGAGCCTCAAAATAACAAGTTGACAACAATAACATCCAAATATTACTAAAATCTAATGAAAAATATGACACTACGTCCATTTATAGACATGCAGTCTTTTCACTGTACAACAAATTGTAAGTTGTGTGTGTGTGTGTGTGTCACCTGTAGTCCAGCAGTCTCTCCATCAGTCGTGTGACAGAGGTGACGAAGGAGATTCCCGTCTCTCTCCACGTCTCCTGCTCGATCTTCTCCAGCAGGCTGCAAAAGAATAAAAACGAGATATGCTTTTACGCTATGATGAGAAAACAGAGGTCATTTACACCCTGAGGGAATATTATAACCCTGCAGGGGTTATAATATTGTAAAGTACAAGTGGGTCAAAACTGTAAGTGAACTTAGTTATGTTCCAACAAATGATTAATAAAAGGTCTATGTGAGCAGATTTGTGTATTTAATAACATCTTGGTTTCAGACTGCTCACTGATGAAGGACTGATTGATGCTTTTCTTAACATTCATGCAGAAAAAAGACAGGTAAAGTCAAAGAAGACACAAAAGGAGATATTTTCCCAGTTGCAGCTCTATAAGACATGTTTATAAGAGATCCATGCAGGTTTTACCTTTGTGTTGTCTGGGAATAACACATGTATGATTATTAGAAAGCATATAAGAGCAGATGTGAGTGAGTAGTAGTAAACGTCATACCTGGGGTACGGCCCAAACAGCTGCGTTCTAATCCCGCAGCACAAAGCAAACACACAGCAGCAGAGTTAGAAACAAAAAAGGGTTAGAAACAGAGTTAGAAACTGAGTTAGAAACTGAGTTAGAAACAGAGAAACAGAGAAACAGAGAAACAGAGTTAGAAACTGAGTTAGAAACAAAAAAGGGTTAGAAACAGAGTTAGAAACAGAGTTAGAAACATAGTTAGAAACAGAGTTAGAAACTGAGAAACAGAGAAACAGAGAAACAGAGTTAGAAACTGAGTTAGAAACAAAAAAGGGTTAGAAACAGAGTTAGAAACAGAGTTAGAAACAGAGTTAGAAACTGAGTTAGAAACAGAGTTAGAAACTGAGTTAGAAACAGAGAAACAGAGTTAGAAACTGAGTTAGAAACAAAAAAGGGTTAGAAACAGAGTTAGAAACAGAGTTAGAAACTGAGTTAGAAACAGAGTTAGAAACAGAGTTAGAAACTGAGTTAGAAGCAGAGTTAGAAGCAGAGTTAGAAACTGAGTTAGAAACAGAGTAAGAAACAGAGATAGAAACAGAGTTAGAAACAGAGTTAGAAACTGAGAAACAGAGTTAGAAACAGAGTTAGAAACAGAGTTAGAAACAGAGTTAGAAACAGAGTTAGAAACTGAGAAACAGAGTTAGAAACAGAGTTAGAAACAGAGTTAGAAACTGAGTTAGAAACAGAGTTAGAAACTGAGTTAGAAACAGAGTTAGAAACAGAGTTAGAAACAGAGATAGAAACAGAGTTAGAAACAGAGTTAGAAACAGAGTTAGAAACAGAGATAGAAACAGAGTTAGAAACTGAGTTAGAGATAGAAACAGAGTTAGAAACTGAGTTAGAAGCAGAGTTAGAAACTGAGTTAGAAACAGAGTTAGAAACAGAGAAACAGAGTTAGAAACTGAGTTAGAAACAGAGTTAGAAACAGAGTTAGAAACTGAGTTAGAAACAGAGTTAGAAACAGAGATAGAAACTGAGTTAGAAGCAGAGTTAGAAACAGAGTTAGAAACTGAGTTAGAAACAGAGTTAGAAACAGAGATAGAAACTGAGTTAGAAACAGAGTTAGAAACAGAGTTAGAAACTGAGTTAGAAACAGAGTTAGAAGCAGAGTTAGAAACAGAGTTAGAAACAGAGTTAGAAACAGAGTTAGAAACAGAGTTAGAAGCAGAGTTAGAAGCAGAGTTAGAAACAGAGATAGAAACAGAGTTAGAAACTGAGTTAGAAACAGAGATAGAAACAGAGTTAGAAACTGAGTTAGAAGCAGAGTTAGAAACTGAGTTAGAAACAGAGTTAGAAACAGAGTTAGAAACAGAGAAACAGAGTTAGAAACAGAGTTAGAAACAGAGTTAGAAACAGAGTTAGAAGCAGAGTTAGAAACAGAGTTAGAAGCAGAGTTAGAAACAGAGATAGAAACAGAGTTAGAAACTGAGTTAGAAACAGAGATAGAAACAGAGTTAGAAACTGAGTTAGAAGCAGAGTTAGAAACAGAGTTAGAAACTGAGTTAGAAGCAGAGTTAGAAACTGAGTTAGAAACAGAGTTAGAAACAGAGAAACAGAGTTAGAAACTGAGTTAGAAACAGAGTTAGAAACAGAGTTAGAAACTGAGTTAGAAACAGAGTTAGAAACAGAGATAGAAACTGAGTTAGAAGCAGAGTTAGAAACAGAGTTAGAAACTGAGTTAGAAACAGAGTTAGAAACAGAGTTAGAAACAGAGTTAGAAGCAGAGTTAGAAACAGAGTTAGAAACAGAGTTAGAAGCAGAGTTAGAAGCAGAGTTAGAAACAGAGTTAGAAACTGAGTTAGAAACAGAGATAGAAACAGAGTTAGAAACTGAGTTAGAAGCAGAGTTAGAAACTGAGTTAGAAACAGAGAAACAGAGTTAGAAACAGAGTTAGAAACAGAGTTAGAAACAGAGTTAGAAACAGAGTTAGAAGCAGAGTTAGAAACAGAGTTAGAAACAGAGTTAGAAGCAGAGTTAGAAGCAGAGTTAGAAACAGAGATAGAAACAGAGTTAGAAACTGAGTTAGAAACAGAGATAGAAACAGAGTTAGAAACTGAGTTAGAAGCAGAGTTAGAAACTGAGTTAGAAACAGAGAAACAGAGTTAGAAACAGAGTTAGAAACAGAGTTAGAAACAGAGTTAGAAACAGAGTTAGAAACAGAGTTAGAAGCAGAGTTAGAAACTGAGTTAGAAGCAGAGTTAGAAACAGAGTTAGAAACAGAGAAACAGAGTTAGAAACAGAGTTAGAAACAGAGTTAGAAACAGAGTTAGAAGCAGAGTTAGAAACTGAGTTAGAAGCAGAGTTAGAAACAGAGTTAGAAACAGAGTTAGAAACAGAGTTAGAAGCAGAGTTAGAAACTGAGTTAGAAGCAGAGTTAGAAACAGAGTTAGAAACAGAGTTAGAAGCAGAGTTAGAAGCAGAGTTAGAAACAGAGTTAGAAGCAGAGTTAGAAGCAGAGTTAGAAACAGAGTTAGACGACTTGTTGTTTGTTGTTGTTTGTGTCTTACAGTAAACCGAAGAGCTCTCTGTAGTTCTCGTCTCCTTTCCCCTCAGACACCAAACTGTCCAGTTTATCGATCAGCTCCGCCTCCACCTGCATGAACAACAAATAAAGAGATGAAGAGATGGAGAAACACTGCAGGGAAAACACCATCTGTTTCACGCACAGATCAAACCGTCTTCCTGGTGTAGAGAAAACATCTAAAGAAAATGTGATGTTTATTTGACTAACTTTGTCTATTTGTGTCTCTTCCAACATTTTTCCTAAATTCCCCGACTTTTCTACATTTCTACAAATGATATAATTTAGATGAATACAGTCTTGATGTCTCCTTTAAAGTAAGGTTTTTGAACATAGCATTATGATACTTTCAAGGTATTTATATTGCACCTTTACATAATTGGTGATCCAAACAGACCCGGACATTTAACTTCTTTTTTTTACAATATAGGACCTATAAAATGAATACATCTGTGTCTACAGTTAATCTCCAGTTGATGTGAAAGAGGTGTTTTCCCAGACCTGCTTGAAGTTCCCGTTCTTGCGCTGCTCCCAGTCCATCATGTCGTGGAAGATTGGGATCATGATGTTCCTGACCTCCAGCTGAGGAACCAAGGTCACTCCCAGGAACGGCCCGATCATCCCGGGGATGAAGTGGATCTTATTCTCTCCTACAGATTAACCAGAAAACACATATTTACTCAGAAATCGGACAATAGATCTACCTGTATGTGGGCCAGTGATCAATATCAGGACAGAAAGGGGTCTTTAAGGGGCTTTATTACACGGCTTAGTTGAATTCTCAATTCTGATTGGTCAATTCAGAACACTTGACATGTTGTTAATCCAGTAGTACAGACCGCTGTCAAGGATTTATTGACCGTTGTTAAGGACGCTCACATCTGCAGAAAGAAGTCCGCTCGATTTAACTGTATATAGTTTGGCCCTGTTTGCTTGTCTTTAGTTTTCCGTTGTCTCCCGTCTGAGAGCAACATGGAGGATTTTAATTTTAATTTTAATATATTTGGAGAGCACAGTAATTTGGATGAATGGTTAGTGGCTGATGTAAAGAAAAGAAAAAGACAAGAGGGACAAGAAAACAGCGGAGAAGTAAGAGAGGCGAAAAGATGGACCACATTATGGGCTATGGAACTATTTAAAGACTGGCTGATTGAAAAAAACCAACCAACAGAGTTTGACAGCAACGGGGCAGAAACCCTCAACACGGAGCTGCGGTCCTTTCTACGCAACGGTCCAGACATCAAACGGCAAAACATATTCAGTTGCCAGTTCCTTTGGCATTAGGGCAGGGATATCTAGATACTTTCCAAGGTTTGACATCATGAATTGTGCTACTTTTAAAGCAAGCAACGATGTTTTCAAATCTGTAATCAAAAAGCAAAACGCTATCGAAGTAGTTCCTGCCGTTGCTACGTAGTTCAAACGGTAACAACGCTGCACGTTATCCCTTACTTATTTCCTTCTTGTGTTTTATTTATACTGTATGTAAAAAGTAAATCTTACCAAGGTTCTGCCACATACTGAACAGCTCGTAGGTCATCATCACTCTCATGTCTCCGTACCTGCACACAATCACACATTCATTTATTATTATTTTAAATGTCTTTGATAAACTGAAGGGTTTTCTTCAGGAGTTGAGACAATTCTTCCCTCTTCTGAAGCTAAAAAATGTGGGCATATTATTTCTCACAGTTTTATTGGACGTAGTGTGTGTGTGTGTGTGTGTTCTTACTTGTCTAGCACCTTCTTCCTCTTGCCAGGAATCAGAGTCTCCAGCTGTAAACTGGGCTGGTTGATGTAGAGCACCGCCAGACTGAAGTAGGAGTTCCACACCTGCACAAATAAATATCATTTTATTTGTCTTCCTGTGCACTCAGCTTTTGTCTCTTCAATATAACGTGGTGCAAAGTGAAGGCTCCTTCTCATTCTCATTGTAAATTAAAATAGAGAAATTAAGTAAAAGACATTTTCAACATTATATGTAAGGCGAAAGAGACTAGAGATATAATGCACAATGGCAAACTAACAGCAGATTACCAGTCCAACCATCTATCCAAATTCACCGTCAAATGTAGGGGTGTTGTAATAGGTTGAGCTACCCAGCAGTATATAGGATCATTCAAATAAAGCCCACCTTTACCAAGTGCAACACTGAAGTGAGGAACATACAAATGCATCACAATAATTTAATATATATGATTCTGAAATGGGCCTTACTTACTTGCTGTATTGTTTTAAATGCATGCCTCTTAATTGTAGTGTTGTAGAGTGCTACTGGTAAAACGAATGGCTTCTCCCCCCTCTCTTCATTTGTGATTGTGTGATTGTGTGATTGTGTGATTGTGTGATCGTGTGATTGTGTGATTGTGTGTCTGCTAAAGTGTCGTACCTTAAAGTCAAACTCAGCTTCAGTGAAGTTCTTGTGCAGAGCGGGAGAGAGGTACTGAGCTGTGGTCAGGATGATGCTGCAGAACACAAACACACAGAAAGAAAACAGGCTGTAATGTGAAACACTTCCCATCTCAATCTCAATCTTTATTTATATAACACATTTAAAAAACAACCTCAGTTGCTCTACAGGGAACACATACAATATAACATAACACAATGGGAGTGAAATAATAAAACAATCATTAAAAACTTGATACAAAGCACAATAACTAGAAACATAAAAACACATACAGATGTAAAAATGTAATGTTCAACTAGTATTAAAAGTGCAAAGAGGTCCTATGCACATGTAGGTTCTGCATATCTGAATTACCTTTTGTATTGTTGCTGCTTTTGGTGGAAAAAACAATGGTATATTTTCTATTTTATCTTATAAAAGTTTCACTTCAATCTCAGAGATAATCCAAATGTATTTCCCTTAAATTCACAAAATGTTCATGTTTTTTTTTTTTTTAGACTACAATGCATTCAATACGCTGTCATACTTAAACAAGTATATAATATTTTAATATTTGATTCTCTTTTCTGCACATGAAATGAACATTGCTTTAAAAAACCGTGCTGTAGAAATCATTGTTATTATTTATGTAATTTATATTATTAGTTATTATTATGTAATTGTCTTTACGTCTCTACTAGCACCAGGAAAAGCGCTATATAAATACCATGTAATATCATTAGTGTTATCGTTATTACTCTTATTGGGGTCTTACTTGCTGGTGAGCAGCCTCATGATGTTCCAGTCTCGAGGGAAAATGCTGAGCTTCATCAGATTTCTGAACACACACAAGATCTTCAACAAGAACTCCTGGAGAGAGATTAGGAGGAAAAGAGGAAGGAGGTCCGTTAATGTCAAATTATAATAACCATCTTTACATCAATCGTCATGAAAACAGGATCAGCTGTCAATTTACGGAGACGTGTGAAATTAAAACACCCTGATAATCTGAAGATAAATATTTTGGAAAATTAATTGATTGCTAATTTCTACATTACACCCGTATTACACTGTTATTACACTGTTATTACACTGTTATTACAGCCCATTTACACTGTTATTACTCCCATATTACACTGTTATTACACCCCATTTACACTGTTATTACACTGTTATTACACCCATATTACACTGTTATTACACTGTTATTTGACCCCATTTACACTGTTATTACACCCATACTATACTGTTATTACTCCCATATTACACTGTTATTACACCCCATTTACACTGTTATTACACTGTTATTACACCCATATTACACTGTTATTACACCCCATTTACACTGTTATTACACTGTTATTACACCCATACTATACTGTTATTACTCCCATATTACACTGTTATTAGACTGTTATTACACCCTTATTACGCCCATATTATACCCATATTACACCCATACTACACTGTTATTACACCCATATTATACTGTTATTACACCAATTGTATACATGGACACAGCCTCTCAAATGATTGTATCCCCAGAATATAGAAACCATTTAAGGGTTTAAGTAAATAACTAGAATTGGAGAGAGTTGATGTATTACTCAGGAACATTAACAATCTCAAAAACACTAACACTAACCAAACACCTTAAAATACTAACTAACCCTAGTGGTCCCAAAACATTTATTTAATCCCTCTAAACTTTGGTTTTAAATGGGTTAGATATAAAAAACACAATGTATGTCAAAGGGAAAATACTGGTACAAATTGTATTAATTTCAGAGTAACTTCAGTAGAAATGTTAGACTTTTAGTGTATTCAAACGTTGACATATTGTGTTAATAGCTGCTGCATTAAGCGTTGCACAGTGACTCTAATTATTTTAATATGTCATTCATTAAAAGCTGCTTTTTCTCGTACCTTCAGCTCCTCTTTGCTCTGGAAGTTTTCCACCAGTCGTTGGAAGTGGATGTCTGTCATCTGACGGAGGAGCGACAGCAGGCAGGACACGTACTCTCCCTGCCAATAGGAACGCAGCGGACAGTCATGTGAGCCAATCACAGGGAGGCAGGAAGTAAACATTCAGGGGGAGATGAATGCAGGGTAACAAGGGCACTTAAAAAATAAATAAAACATCCCTATTCTTTAGCCTTTTCTTCTTACATCTGCTATAAAGGATGGTTTTATTTTAATTCATGCATCTGGGTAGATTCAGGACAGAGGGACATGTTAGGGCCATTGTAGGAAAGTTTAAAGTAGTAAGACAATGAGGAGCAACACACCGTTATTCTCTGGGATTATAAAGTCAGACATTTAGAGACAAAATCAGCCATTCTCTGAGATCAACCGTCTGAGGTCTGAGCCCTGTTTACACGCCTGGGCTTTTTATTTTTAAAACGCTTTTAAAACATGAACCCTGTGCTTCATAATCAAGATATATACATGTTCATTTTCATAACAAGCTTAGCTATCAGCACATGTAGGCTGCAGGGATGTCACATGGACGTACACATAGTTATGAGACCATACTTACAAAAGAGAAAACAAGACTAAAATGTTATCACTCAGAAATCACGACTCTTGGAATCAGAACATCGTTATTTCAAGTCTTGGTGATCATGGGGAAAGAATAGAAAGAGCACCAAAATCAATATGTATCTACAATATTTACAACAAAAACTCATGGCGCTTTTATGTCAAGAAGGTTAGTTCCATTCGTCATACGGTAAAACAGCCTCTGATTCGACTTCACGCAATGCTCCATGGGACGCATGATTAGATCTAAACTCTTTATAACTCCTAAAACATCTACATCTACTTCCATCGTGGATAAATGTTCATAAAAGACATCCATTCTTTGTCCCTACGCTTCATGAAATCTCTAAAACAACAAATCGCCTGAAAATTGTACAAACAAGCGGCAACATGTGTGAGATCATCCCGGCGAGTTAAGGGCTCGAGAAATAAACACATATTCTCACCACACACACTGGCCGTGTATTACGCAGCACACACACTCAATATGACTTATTCAATTATACTTTGACATCAGATTCAGCCGTCAGCAAACACCTGTGATTGCCTTCCACTATCATCATATTATAATAAGCAGCCATTATTCAGAACGAACACCAAGTGATTCAGACGGATATCTGTTATATGTTCCTGACAAAAAAAACAACCCAGAAATGTCTGAATTTGGTCTCTTAAATGTGTTACTTCAATCCTAGAGAATATCCAATTTTATGTCTCTTCAAATTATAAAATGAGTGCCTTTTTTGTATTTTTTGTCTTATTCTTAAAACACTACAATGGCCCTCAAAGGCATACGTGCATCATTCTCTTTTCTGCAGAGTAACGCAAGTCAGTGGAAGGCACAGGTAGCTATGCATGACCAAAATAAAGCTTAAAAAGGAAATATTGTGAATAAAATGTGTGATCTTTTCTGTAGTTATCCGGCACTCAGGATTCAAACCCATGTTAGTAAGGAAAGTCGATGAAGAGGACGATAAAGCGCCCAAAAGCAAGGCATGAGTTCCAGCCACAGAGGATAGGAGTTCAATGTCAATGAATTTGATTATGAAGCTACAACAGAAATCATTTGAACACATTTAGACAACACGTCTGTAACTGAAGATATGAACAGTTTTCCTCCAGGAAATACATCAAACAGACGAGGAGCACAACAGGAAGTGATACAACATGCAAACGTGCAACAGAGACGAGGAGGAGGAGGAGGAAGAAGACTGAGGTTTATGTTAGGAGGTGGATGAGTTAATATAAATGTCTTAAAAGTACCAATACAATTACGTTCAAATACTCCTTTACACTTAAAAGTCCTACTTACTTAAAGTATTATCAGCAAATTGTAAAGGCACTTATTCTGCAGAAAAAAGGCCTCAGTATGTGATATATTCAGCAGTAAGTACATTTACTTAAGTACTTTTTTGATATATTTGTACTTTTACTTGATTATTTCCATTAAAAGCTACTTTATACTTCTTTTATTCTACATTTCAGAGGAGAATATTGGACTTTTTACAACATTTATTTAACACTCATAGTTACTTAGTACATATAAAAAAACCTAAATGCTGATAGTATAATGCAGTTACTAATCTACGCAGCATTGGACACGATACAGTGTGCAGAGGCTCAGTCAGTAGGGGCTTGGACTGGGAGCCGTAGGGTCGCCGGTTCAAGACCCCGCACAGACTTAAAGTATGGAGTGTGGACTGCTACTTGGAGAGGTCCCAGTTCACCTCCTGCCCTGCCGTGGTGCCCTTGAGCAAGGCACCGGACACCCCCTTCCCCCCCCACTCCCCTGGCGCTGTACAATAGCTGCCCACTGCTCCTAGCACTAGACTCCTGGTGCTAGGACGGGTTAAAAGCAGAGAACACATGTCACTGTGCTGTGTGCTCTGCATGTGTGACCATTAAAGAGGGTTTCATCCCTCCCATTCTATTCTATCTATTTCTATAACTACTGAAATGCTTTTAATGTATTTAGAAAAACAGGTTGATATTACGACTGTTATAATGGACCCTGAAGGCATCATCTCCCTGGTCCATTATAACAGTCGTAATATCAACCTGTTTTTCTAAATACAGTAACATTGTAGGTCTTTTACTGTATATGCAGGGAGGCGTGTGGCGCAGTGGATAGAGCCTTGGTGTTCGGATCAGGGGAGCACTGGTTCAAACCCCACTGCAGTCAGCATGTCGTTGTGTCCCTGAGACACTTCACCCAAATTGCTCCTGTGGGGATTGTCCACAGTATTGAGTATGTAAGTCGCTTTGGATAAAAGCGTCTAACAAGTGACATGTAATGTAATGTAATGTAATGTACAAAGTAACTTTGAGTGTTAAATAAATGTAGTAAAAAGTCGAATAAAAACGTCATCCTTGCACCAGTGACAGATTTAAACTGTAACTTGTTGATTGATTTAGATTTGAGGATGTAGGAACATTATAATAATATAAAGGGACGTTAAACACTAATGTTAACCTTTGAGTTTGACTGTTTATGAAGCATATAGTGTAAATCAGAACTTCAATCTGTTTAAATCCAACTTAATTCTGACTTATTACCACAATACGTTTTTTGGAATTCATGGTCACTAGACACAACATTAAACCTCATCTTAGAGTTAATAAAAGGCTGAAGTGTTGATTCATTTTTAGCAAATCTACACCTGAAGAGCGCAGATGCTGTACATTCACAGAAAACTTCCCTCATTCAAAGCAGTGATCATTTTTATCATCCAAGCTAGGTTTGACTAAACAACCCCTAAATCTGATATTCAATTATCGAGAAACGGGTCATAGATAGAAGAGGAGTGGAGGAGGAGGAAGAGTAAGAAGAAGAGGAGGTGGAGGAGGAGGAGGATGCAGGATGCAGGATGAAGATGATGAAGAGGAGGTGGTAGAAGGTGTATTGTTAGTTACTAACAGTGATCTCCGCGGTGCACTGAGGGCAGCGTTGACCTCTTACCGCCTCCTGCGATTGGCTCTTGCTCATGATGGACAGCAGGGCCTGAAGGAGCACGTCCAGAAGAGACTCCACCATCATCTCCACCTCCTCCTGCACTGAGGTGTCCTGAGGAGGAGGAGGGGGAGGAGGAGGAGGAGGAGGAGGAGGAGAGAGAGGAGGAGGAGGAGGAGGAGGTGGAGGGGGAGGAGGAGGAGGAGGAGGAGGAGGAGGAGGAGAGAGAGGAGGAGGAGGAGGAGGAGGAGGTGGAGGGGGAGGAGGAGGAGGAGGAGGAGGAGGGGGAGGAGGAAGAAATAACAATTCAGTTGGTAAATAACTATTCATAAGCAAATTTTAACAATTTTTTCATATTTATGGCAGTGTGTGTGTGTGTGAGTGTGTGTGAGTGAGTGAGTGAGTGTGTGTGTGAGTGTGTGTGTGTGTGTGCGCGCGCGTGTGAGTGTGTGTGTGTGTGTGTGTGTGCACGCGTGTGTGTGTGAGTGTGTGTGCGTGTGTGTGTGTGTGTTACCATGGAGCTGCTCTTGATGATGGAGAAGATGGAGCTGAGTATTCCTGAGCAGATGAGCAGTTCTTTCTGCTGCCTCAGGTGGAGGTGGATGTGATGAAGAACCACAGGGAGGAGGATCCTCCGAGACTCTGAGGACACACACACACACACACACACACACACACACACACACACACACACACACACACACACACACAGTACATTTTTCTGGTATCAGTACTTTACTCCACTTCTTATTTTTCTGATGACTTTTTACTTTCTACTTCTTACATGTTGAACTCAAATACCTGTACTTTCTACTTCTTACATGTTGAACCCAAATACCTGTACTTTCTACTTCTTCCATTTTCCAAACAGGCTGGTTCCTTTAGTCTGAATGTGTGTTTGGTGGCGTGATCATTATTATTTAGAGTCATTGCGTGCCTATTGATTTGAACACGATCCGTGTATCCATCATTTCCTGGTCTTCTCTAAAGAAGAGGGACCAATGAAAACGTTGTCATGTTGCCGTTGTTCAGCATGGAAACATTCATTAGCTAACAATGACATTATTGTTCTATTAATATAAAGGGAGCTCAGGTACTCTTTAAAACAGCTGCTAGTTATGGGTACTTTTTACTGAAGTACATTTCAAAGCCCATACTTCTTTACTTTTACTTGAGTAAAGAAGTTTAGTCAGTACTTCTACTTTCACCAGAGTATTTTTAAACACGAGTATCTGTACTTCTACTTGAGTAAAGGATGTGTGTACTTCTACTTGAGTAAAGGATGTGTGTGTGTTGTTCACCTGGGAAGGAGAAGAGCCTGCTGTCCACGGTCCTGGCGATGGACTGCAGCTTCACCACGTCCATGGACTGCCCGATGTGCAGCGTGGAGGGCAGACTGCCCAGAGTCCCTCGAACAAACTCTGCCACCTCCTGCACCGTGAACATCTGGAGCAACTCATCAAAGATCGCTGGGAACGAGTTCAGCAGGGCGGCCTGAGGAGGAGGAGGAGGAGGTGGAGGGGAGGAGGAGGAGGAGGGGAGGAAGAGGAGGAGGTTATAAGAAAGTTAAAGATGAATGAAGAAAGAGGGTTGATAATGTGAGCTTCTGTGTTTTCAGTGGAGAGAAACGTGACCAGTGCTGTGTCTCAATTCAGAAACCTCCCTTAGTGCACTGCAGGTCGTACCCTGTTGAGGAGTGAGTACATTTTGACCAAACACCACCTGGTTGTTAGCTAGCTAGCCTTAAAAAGAAAATGAAGTTAGCTAGCTAGCTTACCGTTATGTCTTTTTTTACATTTCCCTTCATGGAGATGGACTTAATCCAGTTTTCTCCATCACACGGATGGAAGCCACTCTTCTGTTTCCAATGCTTTTGAGTTGTTTTAAAGACTCAGTTGAACTTTTTAGCTAGCAAACAGTTATTCGCAGTACCAAGTCCTTACAGACTGCTAAATGAACCCTATTCAATTCATTGTGGCTGTATTTCGGCACCAGTATGTGGTACGTTACTTAAAGGTCACCTATTATGCAAAATCCTCTTCTTCATGTCTCTTCTTCATCAACATGTGTCCCCTCTTCTTCATGTCTCTTCTACATCAACATGTGTCCCCTCTTCTTCATGTCTCTTCTACATCAACATGTGTCCCCTCTTCTTCATGTCTCTTCTACATCAACATGTGTCCCCTCTTCTTCATGTCTCTTCTACATCAACATGTGTCCCCTCTTCTTCATGTCTCTTCTACATCAACATGTGTCCCCTCTTCTTCATGTCTCTTCTACATCAACATGTGTCCCCTCTTCTTCATGTCTCTTCTACATCAACATGTGTCCCCTCTTCTTCATGTCTCTTCTACATCAACATGTGTCCCCTCTTCTTCATGTCTCTTCTACATCAACATGTGTCCCCTCTTCTTCATGTCTCTTCTACATCAACATGTGTCCCCTCTTCTTCATGTCTCTTCTACATCAACATGTGTCCCCTCTTCTTCATGTCTCTTCTACATCAACATGTGTCCCCTCTTCTTCATGTCTCTTCTACATCAACATGTGTCCCCTCTTCTTCATGTCTCTTCTACATCAACATGTGTCCCCTCTTCTTCATGTCTCTTCTACATCAACATGTGTCCCCTCTTCTCATGTCTCTTCTACATCAACATGTGTCCCCTCTTCTTCATGTCTCTTCTACATCAACATGTGTCCCCTCTTCTTCATGTCTCTTCTACATCAACATGTGTCCCCTCTTCTTCATGTCTCTTCTACATCAACATGTGTCCCCTCTTCTTCATGTCTCTTCTACATCAACATGTGTCCCCTCTTCTTCATGTCTCTTCTACATCAACATGTGTCCCTCTTCTTCATGTCTCTTCTACATCAACATGTGTCCCCTCTTCTTCATGTCTCTTCTACATCAACATGTGTCCCCTCTTCTTCATGTCTCTTCTACATCAACATGTGTCCCCTCTTCTTCATGTCTCTTCTACATCAACATGTGTCCCCTCTTCTTCATGTCTCTTCTACATCAACATGTGTCCCCTCTTCTTCATGTCTCTTCTACATCAACATGTGTCCCCTCTTCTTCATGTCTCTTCTACATCAACATGTGTCCCCTCTTCTTCATGTCTCTTCTACATCAACATGTGTCCCCTCTGTGTAAAGAGACTCTGAAAGTTTCAGGAACAAAGATTCTCTCTCTTTTTGTCCTGATCCATTTTTATAAAAACCTGTCTGAAAATGAGCTGATCAGATTTCGGCCACTTTATGATGTCATAACGATGTTTTGGCTTGTGTAACCATTAGCCAATCAGCAACCAAGGTAACCCCCCCCCCACCTTATCACCTGAATCTCCTCCTAGAGCACCATTGTGTTCTTTTTAACCAAATCTCTCTCAGAGGGGCGTGGGGAGGGGCTCCTTATTTTCATCCAAAGTAACAGACAGAGAATCAGCACTCTTGGTGTTTCAGCCAATCACAGACAGGCTCTGGATATATCTGAGACCTGTGATATATTGATGAAAAACAGTATATTAGGGGACCTTTAAATAGCAAGTTACTTTAACACTTCTACTTAACAACTTTTATATATAGGGCTTTGTCCCCGGAGCAGTCTAGTCCTGCAGGTGTCGCTATACGTAACCAAACTTACGGTCTTTGAGTCTGATGAGTGTCCAGAGATCTACATAGATCTCTGACTATCCAATGCCCTCGCACATATGCAGCAAATGTAAGTACAGAAGTACGAGAATTGAGACACAGCACATGACTTTATTCTGTGATACAACACAGGAGAGAGGAGTGAGTTAAAGTGAAACACGGTGAAGAACTGAACTCCAAAATGCAATATGAGTCAAACATTTACAGAAATATTTTATTCTGATATATAGTTTGTTTTAGTTTTTTTTTATTGCACAACTTTTCAACATATTTTATAATGTATTCACAATTGAATTTGCTGTTTCTCATATTCCTTTTGTATTGACTTTTTTGTATATCCTTGGAAACATTTCTTGTTAGTTATTAATTTGACAGGTATTGAAAACAGTTTTTATAAACGTTTATGCATCATTATACACCAAATCAAATGCTTTTATGTGTAAACCTACTTAGCAATAAACCTGATTCCTGTAACGTAATATGTTCTTTAACATCCTGTTGGTGCATTTTACTACAGAGGCTCTTTTGTGTTTAAGTTCTGCATTTTGCAATCCAGCTGTTCACCAGACGAGACATTTCAACGCAGGAGAGTGAACACAGTGAACTCCTTCATGAGCAGATAGGAAATCACAGCAAGATTAAAAAGGAAATGTTAAGAAAGGAGGAAATAAGTGAGGAAGAAACAGCACAAAGAGTGGTGAGATCCATCAGAGGCTGGTTTTAAAGGACGAAGCAACAGATGAGCTTTGGGGATGATTCCGTTTTCTGTTTGCAGTAATTGGACGTCTTGAACAGTTTGTTTCTGTCTTCAATGATTCTAATAATAAATGTAATGTCTTTTTTACGTGTTTCTTGTCTTGTCATGTTGCTGCTGTGAAGCAAGAAACATTTCAGACTTGATTTGACAATAAATTATTATCGAATCATAACATATTGTATCATATCGTATTGTAACATATTGAATCGTATTGTAACATATTGAATCGTATTGTAACGTATTGTATCGTAACGTATTGTATCATATCGTATTGTATCATATTGTATCGTAACATTGTAACGTATCGTAACATATTATATCGTATCATACATACTGTATCATATTGTAATATATTGAATCGTATCGTAACATATTGTATCGTAACATATTGTATCATATCGTAACATAATATATCGTAACATAATATATCGTAACGTATTGTATCGTAACGTATTGTATCATAACATATTGTATCATATCGTAACATAATATATCGTAACGTATTGTATCGTAACCTATTGTATCATATCGTAACACATTGTATCGTAATGTATTGTATCATATTGCATCGTATTGTATTGTATCGTATCTTAACATATTGTATCATATCGTAACGTAACATATTGTAACAAACCATATTGCAGCGAATCGTCTCCTATCATATCATATCTTATCATTATGTATGGTGACGTATCGCATCGTGACGTATCGGGACGTATCGCGACGTATCGCATAGTGATGTATCGCATCGTGACGTATCGCATCGTGACCTATCGCATCGTGACCTATCGCATCGTGACGTATTACATTGTGACGTATCGCATTGCATCATTATGTATCGTATTCTATCCATCTTAGTGTATCCTATTGTATCGTATTGCATCACATCACAATGTATCATATTGAATAGTATTGAAACGTAATGTATCGTATCTGATTGTATCCAATCGCATCGTTAGGTATTGTTAGGTATTGTTTCATATCATAGGTACATTTTGCAGGTTTGCTTCTCTAAGTCTAACAGTAAGAGAGGAGGAAGTGATTTATATTATTTATTCTTTACTAGTTGGTGAGCCGCCACTCTTCAGGGTGTGATGTGAGTCAATGAGTAGAGAGATGTGACACCTGAAAACCACCAGGGATTCAGGTGTGTGTTTTCAGTGAGTCAGGAGTGTGTGAGGAGTGTGTCGTGTGAGGAGTGTGTGTTAGGAGTGTGTCGGGGGGGAGGGTGTGTGTTAGGCTCACAAACAGCTGTGTTAGGACTTCACACAGGGATCAATTGCTCTGGTTTCCTCGTTACTTACGGACAGTGGATTTGGCCTCAGAGCGCTGGAGCTCCAGGCCTGAGGGCAGGAGGTCTGTAACGCTAAAGGAGGGCCAACACCTGGTCCAGGGGCCTGATTTGGGCCGGGACAAGGCTGGGAGCCCTGTGTGGTTGTTCAGTGTGGAGGGGCCAGGAAATAAGGAATAAAAAGGACCCGAAGGAAGTGTGGAAGATTCATAGAGAAGGGAAGGAGGCGAGGAAAGGTACCAGGAACAAGTAGAAAAGGTATAAAGGAGATAAGAGTCAGATTAAAGCAACTAGAAGGAAGCTGAGCAGGAAGCATCTAAACTAGAAGCTACATCATTCAGTGGTGGAAGAAGTACTGTTTTACTTTTACGTCACAATACATTTCATTTACTCATAATCATTGAAATAAGCTCAAGTACATAAACTAAAGCTCCTTAACTTCTTCATACATGTGAGTGTGTTGGCCAAGGAGCAGTTAATACAGGTGCTACTTTAGATAAAGTCATACTAAATTGTAAAAAACACTGTTAAAAGTACAACACCTGCATTACAAATCTGCAAAAGTACTTTCCACCACTGGATTTATTACAATTATTGGATTAGTCTCATCTAGACTACGACAAACATGCAACAAGAACTAGAAGGAGATTTCGAGCTTTTAATAAAACCTACAAAATAAAAGACTGTAGACCCAAACTTTGAATAGAGTCCTCCTTCGTAATCGTCTAATTTATATCATAGTTGTCTGATAATGTGTATTGTGCAATTTGACCGTCCTCACCTGAGTGAAGATGAGGGTCTCTGAGCTGCGGCTGTCCAGACTCAGGACGAAGCGGATGGACTGGAAAAGTTCCTGAATGCTGCAGCGAAACATTTCCTCCTCCATGCCACAGGTCGCCCGGGAATACAGGATCCTGGACTGGATGATGAACTTAAACAGATACTCCAGAGCCTGGGGGGGGGGGGGGGGGGAACAATAAAACATACAAAGAAACAACTCAACACTTTTAATATTGAACCGTCACCATTTTGTAGATTCTGTGAGGAGGAAGAGGAAGAGGAAGACCAGATGCAATTATTATTTTTATTGTCCATACGTTGCAAGACTGTGGACTGAGATTCAAAATTGGCTTAAGACACTTTATATTGATTTTACATTTACTCCCTTTAATATTTTATTTGGGCTTTTAGATGAAGACAGTACACAGTTCATAAATACAATTATTCTTCTGGCTAAAATACTTATTTTTAAAACTCAATCAAGGAAAAATCTGAATTTAAGGTGTGTGAAAAGTAGATTAATTTTGGAAAGGATGATTGCCAAACAGAATCAAAGGGTGGCTCAACACACCATGAAATGAAAAACAATCAGCTCTAGTGAAGAGTGGGAAAAAAAGGAACAATAAATATAAATATGCTTGCCATGTTATGTTATGTGAAATGTTGAAGTGACCTACTGACTGTATGATCATTTTTTCTGTTTGTTTTTGTCTGAGATAGGACTGTCTCCATGTTGTTATTGTTATGTCCATGTTTTGTGTCTGTACAATAAATATATATTTTTAAAGAAAGATGGACGCCATGGTGGAGGTAATAGGAGGAAACAGGGATTAATAATGGAAGGATTATAAAAGAGGAACTGGACTGTGTGACACTCCAAAATAATATAAAATGGCTTCTTTAAAATGAGGATTTTTTTTTAAATGTTCTGGTATATGGATATTTGTCCTAAGTATATCGGACTGTATTATTGTAATATGTAGGATGACCTTATATATAACCCATCTTTTATTTTATTTGTGTGTGTTATTTACGTTCTCAGTGTTATTATTGATTTGATTTCTATACATTTTCTTTTTAATATTCTCATGTTTAATGTTTTAAACTATATGAAGGAAAGAAAGAGACGAGTTGAAGCTCAGAGGACCGGTTCGTAAAAAATGGAAAAGTGTCAGAAAACTGTCTTTATTTATTAATACGGTCCACTTACACATGACAGTGTGAACCCTCTGAGACCAATGCTTGAGTCTGATTAATGTTTAATTTCCCAGAGCAGTCTAAATTTGGTTTATTCCCAACACTCTGCCTAAGTGATGCAACTGTGATTATTGTGCAGGCAGCTGTTGGGAAGAATTACAGATGTGAGGATTTTGACGTAACTATTAGAAAATTAAATCTGTGCATCTGCATTTTATGATAAATATGAATGTGTTCTGCTCAACAAGCAGAGTTACACTACATACTGATATACACCTGAACATCAGCAGGAGAGGACTCTTTAAAGTAGAGACACTACATACTGATATACACCTGAACATCAGCAGGAGAGGACTCTTTAAAGTAGAGACACTACATACTGATATACACCTGAACATCAGCAGGAGAGGACTCTTTAAAGTAGAGACACTACATACTGATATACACCTGAACATCAGCAGGAGAGGACTCTTTAAAGTAGAGACACTACATACTGATATACACCTGAACATCAGCAGGAGAGGACTCTTTAAAGTAGAGACACTACATACTGATATACACCTGAACATCAGCAGGAGAGGACTCTTTAAAGTAGAGACTCTACATACTGATATACACCTGCACATCAGCAGGAGAGGACTCTTTAAAGTAGAGACACTACATACTGATATACACCTGAACATCAGCAGGAGAGGACTCTTTAAAGTAGAGACACTACAAACTGATATACACCTGAACATCAGCAGGAGAGGACTCTTTAAAGTAGAGACACTACATACTGATATACACCTGAACATCAGCAGGAGAGGACTCTTTAAAGAAGAGACACTACATACTGATATACACCTGAACATCAGCAGGAGAGGACTCTTTAAAGTAGAGACACTACATACTGATATACACCTGAACATCAGCAGGAGAGGACTCTTTAAAGTAGAGACACTACATACTGATATACACCTGAACATCAGCAGGAGAGGACTCTTTAAAGTAGAGACACTACATACTGATATACACCTGAACATCAGCAGGAGAGGACTCTTTAAAGTAGAGACACTACAAACTGATATACACCTGAACATCAGCAGGAGAGGACTCTTTAAAGTAGAGACACTACAACTGATACACCTGAACATCAGCAGGAGAGGACTCTTTAAAGTAGAGACACTACATACTGATATACACCTGAACATCAGCAGGAGAGGACTCTTTAAAGAAGAGACACTACATACTGATATACACCTGAACATCAGCAGGAGAGGACTCTTTAAAGTAGAGACACTACATACTGATATACACCTGAACATCAGCAGGAGAGGACTCTTTAAAGTAGAGACACTACATACTGATCTACACCTGAACATCAGCAGGAGAGGACTCTTTAAAGTAGAGACACTACATACTGATATACACCTGAACATCATCAGGAGAGGACTCTTTAAAGTAGAGACACTACATACTGATATACACCTGAACATCAGCAGGAGAGGACTCTTTAAAGTAGAGACACTACATACTGATATACACCTGAACATCAGCAGGAGAGGACTCTTTAACTGTTATGAATGAAGTTGTAGAGTGTGTCTCACCCTCATGGCCTCCTGGATGTGGTCCTGTCTTACCACCTCTGCAGAGCGGTCCATGTACCACTTCAGACAGCGGATCAGCTCCCTGACACACAACAAAGAAAAAGGAAACAGTGTGTAGTAATGCAAATTGATATTTTACCATTTCTAACGAGGAGTAATTTCTGGACCAGCTACTCAATCATAACACAGATTAATTACCAACAAACCAGAAACAACACGACTTATATTACTGTTACATTACTGTTAATATATCTTTATTGTCATTATACAAAGTACAACAACATTTATCTGGCAACTCTCACTGCAGTAGATCTGTGTGTGTGTCAGGGTTTCCGCCAGGATTTTTTCTCGCCGGTCAAATGTCCGGACAGAATTTATTTTACCGGACAAATTTGAAACTTACCGGTCATGTTTCAATAATAATAATAAGAATTGTGTAGCAGAGTTTCCGTTAGCAGGTTATTACCGGACTATGACCGGATATGCTGATGTTTAAAACTCAGTTAATGGGGCTCATTTTTATATTGCTTCAGTTTATAATCGTAACAGATCGAAACATTCAGATTCATTTTTCAATAAATGATTCCACAAACAACAAACAACATAATTATTACATTCAAACAAACTACTTGTAGTAGATGAAGTACATTATTCAAAAGTTTACATTAACTTTGAATATTAACACGGGAGAAACGGATCCTCTCTTTTCCTCTCTCCCTCCCTCTCTCTCTCTCTCTCTCTCTCTCTCTCTCTCTCTCTCTCTCTCTCTCTCTCTCTCTCTCCCTCTCTCCCTCTATCCCTCTCTCTCTCTCTCTCTCTCTCTCCCTCCCTCTCTCTCTCTCTCCTGACAGCCCGTCAGTTTCTCATGCAGCTCGCTAAACAGAGGGCGGGGCTTCAGGTGATCATGCAGAGCTGCGTGTCTCTGTCTGACTCAGCAGCTGATCTGATCTCTCTCTCGCGTCTGGTTATACTTCACTCACGTTTATTTCCATATCGATCAGATCCAGCTCTCCTGATCGGCCTTTATAGAGAGCACCGATCAAACTATTAAGAGTGAATATCGGCCGATAATGACCGGCGGCCGATCGATCGGAGCATCCCTAATTATTACCGGACATTTTGACCGGCAGGTTTTGAATTTACCGGTTTTTAATAAATTTTACCAGCTAAAAACCGGTAATTACCGGCTAACGGAAACCCTGGTGTGTGTGTGTGTGTGTGTGTGTGTGTGTGTTTGTGTGTTTTGTGCAGGTAATCAGAGAGTCAGGTATTTAAACACTCACTTGTAAGCCAGCGCTCCAGCGAAGTGCTTCTGGATGTACGTATCCATCACCGGGCGGAAGTGGTAATATTTACTGTCCCTGAGAAGATTTATGATAAACACCTGAGAGGGAGAGAGAGAGAGAGAGAGAGAGAGAGAGAGAGAGAGAGAGAGAGAGAGAGAGAGAGAGAAAGAGAGGGAGAGAGAGAGAGAGAGAGAGAAGAGAGAAGAGAGAGAGACAGAGAGAGAGAGGGAGAGAGAGAGGGAGAGAGAGAGAGAGAGAGAGCGAGAGAGAGAGAGAGAGAGCGAGAGCGAGAGAGAGGGAGAGACAGGGACACATCAAGCCTTTACAGAAATACTTGATTTGAATGACTTTGTAACTTTATCATCTTTTTTAAAGTATGTTTAAATTCATAAAAGAGGCAACAAGGAATAAATGAAACTTGATATGTTCCCTTTGTTTCGAGGGATGCTTCCAGTATGATGTGAGTAATCTATTACACAACCATTGCTGCAGATGCAAGAAAGAGCATGTATGATGTGATGCTCTTATACTTCCTTTAATACATAAAGAAGCTTCAAGAAAAGAAATGTCAGAAACCAGATACTTTGAAAAGCACTCACTGAAGACAAATGACATGGCTAGCATTTTGGAGAGGTTCAACATCGAACATAAATCATATTGCACTTTATGTTTAAAAAGAAATTGACCCAGCCACAAAGAAATGTAACAACAGAATATATATTTATTTATTTGTTCCGTTCAAACATCTCAAATAAATGGCATTCTTTAGATAACTACTCGCATGCAATCCAGGTTACTGAGTACTTTGCATCCTTTAGAGAGTGCAATTCACGAGTTCATTGCATTGTAGGTAACTAGAAACACTTGTTTTCATCATTTACAAATATTTATTTAAGATATTTCCAAAAATACACTCAAGAAATCCTGGATTATAGTTGCTTATTTGTATTCTTTGTAATCTGATTTCTTAATCCTGATTACGAGTAATCCATTGTTCATGTCTCTCTGACTTCTCAAAAGCTATTTGCAATTTTGAATGTGTAGTTGTTTCACAAAGTACAGAACTGTGACACACACACACACTCACACACACACAGTCACACACACTCACACACACACAGTCACACACACACACTCACCAGTGACTGGAACACCAGCGGTCCGTATTTGTCCGTGTTGTCGTCCAGGATGGAGAATAAAGTGTCCAGAATATCTTGGAGAAACTGTCAAACACACACACACACACACACACACACACACACACACACACACACACACACACACACACACACACACACACACAGTTGTTAATGCAACATCAAAGTTTGACATGTTACACACTTCAGAAGAAAACATGTGAAAGTATTTAGGATCTCGTGATCTCACCTTGACGATCTCCTCTCCGCTGACGTGCCGCAGTCGGCCCAGGATGTCCATCACTCGGTCCGGATGAGCTTTCCACTTCAGCAGCGCCAGAAGATCCACTGCAAGCAGAGAGAAATGATCAATACACTAAATCAAAATGTGATACAAAGACTTAGAAGGAAAGGGGTAATGTATGTATGTGACCAATAACGTGTCGATTTGAGTGGACTGTAAACTGAGGCGGGTGTGATTTTTATGTACATCTCCATGTATGTTATATATTTGTGGAATAAATAAAAAGTTCCAAAGAAAATTAAAAGGTGTGAGTTTGGTGGAGGAGAGCTGGGTTTGGATCCAGAGGTTCTCCTTGGCTTGTTAGTGTTTTGTATTTTTAAGGAAGAAGTTACCGTTCTGTGTGAGTTTGGTGGAGGAGAGCTGGGATTGGATCCAGAAGTTCTCCTTGGCGCTGCGCTGGAACACCAGGCTGGAGGGCAGGCTGGAGCCGCTGTTGAAGTCCTCTTTGCAGCAGGGCAGCCCGAGGTACAGGGCGTGGTTACTGAAGAGGGTGTTCTCATCACACTGGGGACAAGACAGGATTTAGAGAATTTCAAAATAAAGTCAGAATTTTGAGGAAAAAGTCTGAATTTTGAGAAAACATCAGAATTTTGAGAAGGTCAGGATTTTGAGAAAAAAAAAAAAGTTTGAATTTATAATTTTTCTGAAAAAGTCAGCATTTTGAGTGAAAATGCAGCATTTTAAGAGAAAAGGTCACAATGCTGAGAATTGGAATTCTGAGATTTTAAGAAAAAGCAACAGTTTAAGATTTTTTGAATTTCTCCAAAAATAATTTTCAAAATAAAGTCATGTGAGAATTTCAAAATAAAGTCAGAATTTTGAGAAATCTCAGAAAAGTCAGGATTTTGAGAATTTCGAAAAAAAAATCAGAATTCTGAAAGTTCCTAAAAAAAAGTAATAATTTTGAGGAAAAAGTCAGATTTTGTGAAAAAAGTCAGATTTTGTGAAAAAGTTTGAATTTGTAATTTTTCCGATAAAGTAAAATAATTGAGATTTTCCGAACAATTTCAAAAATCGGAACTTTTGAGAAAAAAGTAAGAATTTTGAGTGAAAATGCAGCATTTTAAGAGAAAAGGTCAGAATGCTGAGAATAATTTAAAGAAAAAATTAAACAGTTTAAGAATGAGAAAAAAAAGTCTGAATTTTGAGAAAAAAGTCTGAATTCTGAGATGTTTAGAAATAAGTCAGATTTCTTAGAACTCAAAATAAAGTCAGAATTTTGAGAGAAAAGTCAGAAATAAAAACGTTTTGGAAATATAGGTCGAGTTTTCCGACTGAAGTCTGACCTTGTAAACGTAGAGTTCGTGGCTCTCGTCTGACAGCGTGGTTCCATCCTCTCTCATCAGAGGAGTGAAGGAGAAACCAAACAGCTTCTTCTCCCCTTTGTCTTTCGCTGTGAAGAGAAGGGAACAAGAAGAAGACAGAAGTTTAAAGTGAGACACATTTCCTCCTCAATTTCATTTGACTCTCCATTTATTCAAAACTGACGTCAATCAAAGGAATGGATCCCTTTCCTGCTGTTACTCTTCTTCACTTCTCTAATCATTGCATTACACATAGGTGACAACTATTAGAAAGCATGTAATGAAAACATGATGATGTGATTGGATAACAGAAGGTTAGGGTGGAAAGCTCCATAGCCTTCCACCCTAACTGTGTACCTGCACCTTGACTGTATATATGCTCATATTTCATACATACATACTGAAAGCGTAAGTGTTGAGGTGTACTCACTGGAGCAGTGTCTGAACTCGAAGCGGAGGTGCGACCCTCTGAAGCGGTCGACGGGGATCGGCAGCTTGATGACTTCGCTCCATCGAGGGCTGTTGTTGTGATAGAGGACGAAGGAGCGGTGCTCTGGGAGGGGGGGCTCCCCGGACCCCAGGCTGATGCACTCCTGCAGGGGGGGGGGGGGGGGAATTGTAAACCACACTTTAGTTAGTGACTTTAACACCGTTTAGTGGGAGGTCGTAGACTCTAGAGTGATGGAGGAAGCGGGAGTAAAACCTGGAAATGAGTCAGAATTTAAGCACTTCCTGTCCCCTCGTCTGGAACCGAATGAGCTTTATTTAAATGTTTTTAATGTGTTTTTGGTTAAATGACTGCAACAAGATCTAAGCTAAAGAATAACCACTTTTATGGAAACATTTTTTTTTATGGTAGTAAAAAAGCATGAATTTGGAAGCTTTTACAGTTCAAAGATCAGTGGCAAAATAAGACTACAGAGGTTTTCAGGGACATTGGACAGCATCACACCAACATGGACACTGATGTAGTTTCTAGTTTCCAATCTACCCGCAAATCCACCTTTAAATCCTTTTTCCATGCCTGTATGTTAGTCACTTTAACACTTTGCACCGTTTAGTGGGAGGTCGTAGAGTGATGGAGGAAGTGTGAATAAAACCTGGAAATAAGTCAGAATTGAAGCACTTCCTGTCCCCTCGTCTGGAAGTCAATGAGCTTTATTTAAATGGTTTTCTGAGTGTGTTTTTGGTTAAATATCTGGAACCATATCTGAAGTTTACATGGAATATATCAGTGGCAAAATGAGGGTAAACATGCATGTAAACAACACATGTATGTTAGTGACTTTAACACTTTAACACAGTTCAGTGGGAGGTCGTGAGTGATACAGGAAGTGTGAATAAAACCTGAAATGAGTCAGAATTTAAGCACGTCCGATTATTTAATGTTTTTTTGAATGTGTTTTTGGTTAAATAACTAACACAAGATCTAAGGTTTACACAAGCTAAAGAAATAACCACGTTAATGGAAAAATACTGACAATATTGGTAGTAAAAAAGCATGAATTTGGAAGCTTTTACAGTTCAAAAATCAATGGCAAAATAAGACTACAGAGGTTTGATCATCACATCAACATGGAAACTGATCTACCCATCAATCCGCCTTTAAATCCTTTTTCCATGCATGTATGTTAGTGACTTTAACACCGTTTATAGGGAGGTCGTAGAGTGAGTCAGAATTTAAGCACTTCCTGTCAATGAGCTTTAAATAAATAAAGTTTTTGGTTTGATAACTGAAATATGATTTTAAGGGTTTTTCATGTTTTGTTCTATGACATCAAATATGGCAATTAAAGACACAGTCATGAATTTGGAAGCATTCGTCTTATAGTATTGAAATGAAAATGAACGATACAGCTATCCCACACTAGGTGATACGCATTAAAGGTCTCTTCCATTAAGTTTAAAGAGTGCAGAGAAAGGAGGGTCAGAAAGCAGATTCAAGGTTTGTGTTTTTATAGCAGCTCTGCCTCTTTACCTTGAGGATCTCTCCGTCGGCGTACAACACGTAGACGGTGACTTCGATGTTTTTCTGAACGCTCTTCCCGCCTCTCTCGAAGTCGCCTCGCTCCAGGGTCAGGTACAGGTCGTTCCGGATGTCTCCTGAGAGCGAGACGGACACAATAAACCTTGTAGTTGACTTATTGTTCCACATTTCACCTGACTGATGTTGATGCTGAAATGTAAATGTATCCTGAGATGCACAGATCCAGATTGATGAGGATCAAGGACAGATTACCAATGGGCCTACTTGGCAAATAATCTTTTACGAAAGGTATTGTTAACATGTTGGGAAGTCAGAAACGGACAGAAAACAACCCAAAAGTGTAAGAAAAGTAATAAATACATAAACAATGATGAGAAACATAGCTAAAATAGACAGAATTCAACCACAGCGATGCACAACTTCTACAAAGAGACAAGCAAATGTAAAGACAAGTGTCTCAATGTCTCACACACTTTTAAAGCTGTCACACACACACACACGCACACACACACACACTGATGACCGGTGTTTTAACGTGTGAGGATTCATTTATCATCTCTGCTCGTCCCCTATAGAGGAGACATCTCCCCTAATGTATCACGATAGGAGTTAAATACTCACTCCATCACTGCCCGAGGCGTGTGTGTGTGTGTGTGTGAAATGCATTGTTAACGTGTGTGAGAGGTGTGACAGCGGTTCTGCAGATGGTAGGTGTTATAAAGGGCAGCCTGCTTGTTTCAGAGGGCAGTTTGAGGGTAAATGGAATTTTTCTAAATGTGTGGTTTTCTTGTAGAAAATGTCCAAACTAACGTCTTTAAATGTCTTGTTCTGTCAGTGCAAAGATATTTAATATAATTTGATACAAATCATTGACAAGGAGGACATATCTGCATTGAAGAGGCTGAGAAAACTGAAAAGCTCCCAAAGCTCTCTAACGTACAGATATGAACGACTCAATGTGCATTTAGGTTGAATTTGTGTAATGACGCACATTTTAAAATGCACTACAGTATTCCCTTCGTCTACATCTGTTTTTGTTCTGCTCTGCATTTCCATGTGCAGCCCTGTGTCGTTTAATGACAGAAATCGATGGAAAAGATGCAAACAGACGAGGGTAAAGCCTCAAAGCTCCTCCCCTTTTTCTTGCATGTATTCGGGATGTCTCACCTGGCATGATGACGTCGGGGAAGCCCAGTTTCCGGGTCATAGCGACTCCTCGCTGAAGATCAGAGGGTTTTCTCTGCGGAGCTGATCCATGTCTCCTCTCAGCAGCTGAAGGGAGATGATCAGACCTGGGGGACATAATGAGACGGGTTACACGAAGAAAAGGGAAACAAACTTCATTTATATGGAATAAAATGCCCTGCGTAAGATTCGCTAACTGGTGCCTCAGCGGCAGTGTTATTTTAAGTTGATTATCTGTTGTATTTCTATATCATTTTGGCCGCCACACTCACCGTAGTTGGTGCTGGGCGCGGTGTATTTGGTGCTGGACTTGCGGATGATGTTCTCGTGGATCTGGTACCATTCGTTCTCATTGTTACACCTGCAGAAACACAGACAAAGAACACGTGTTATTAACCACACGATGACTCCCTTAGCCTCACGTACAATAATAATAATAATAATAATACATGTGGTTTATAGAGAATAGAATAGAATCTTGTATTGTCAGTATACAGGTACAATGAGATGAGTAGAGCTACTCCTTTTCTTTAAGGTGCCATTAAAAATACAAATAAACAAACAAGAGACGTGCAACATCCAGGAGGAGACAACATACAAACAACAAGCATTCATACTTCAATATGCAGATACAGTTAAAGTGCAGGAATATATCGGTTTAAGTAAAAATCAATATGTTTGAATGTGTTATATATATATATATATATATATATTGTGTCAGTGCAAGCTGGAGTTTAGTGCAACTATTGCTCAGGGGAAGAAACTGTCTTGAAGTCTGCTTGTCTTTGGCGCTTTGCCTGGAGCTCAAAGCGCGTTACAAGCAAGTAGAGAAGAGAAATAACAACAGAAGTGAAAAGTGCTAAGCCAGGTGGAATAAGGGTGAGGGGTTAGTGGAGCAGGAGATAAGGCAAGAGAGAAAAGGTGTACAATGTATTGGAGCGCTAGCAAGTGTTACAGAGGGATGTCACTATGTACCGGAAGTAAACAAAGGAGTCCAATGGAGGCAGGGGGCGGGGGAGACTACCTCTGGAGGGAACAATGGGATTTTAGCCTTTGCTGACCATTTACATGCACTAAAAACAATATAACAAAGGAGAGGGAAAAACCCTAAAATCATAATAGAGCCAGTATTTTGTTTTATAAGAAAGGCCACCTAATTGTGACGTCTGTAGTCAACACACGTTAAAAGACTACAACTCCCACGGCGCCTGCTCTAAAGTGACAGTGATGGGCAGCAACCTGCTAGAAAGACGCCGTCGAGGAACAGTTTTTAACCGTTCAATTACCCTTTAAGTTATCAAGTTATATAAGCCTCATCAAGACAGAAAGAATACCTGAGTTGTTTGTTATTTTATTTTGAGCAAACACATCGCTTAATACCATCCAAACCATCGGAGGCCACTCTTCAACTGCAAGTAATATAAAGGAAATAAAACGAGTTATAGATGTCTGTTTAAGGCTTCTAGTGGCTTGAAATAAAAACAAGGAAGGAAGCCACGACAGGGCCTCTTTAAGTACTAACTGATCAACTAACCTCTCCTTCAAACTAATAATAAACTGTGCAACTGATTCACATCAACCCCAGAGGATATAAGGATGCTTCTATTAATAACACCTGCTCTCCCAGCTGTGCAGGAAACAGGAAACAACAGCACAATATTCTGTATATTATAGAGTAAACTCCTCTCTCCTCTCCCCGGCTCCTCCCTTTCATCTTCCTCTCGTCAAAACTAAATCGCTTTACTCAAAGAAATCCTTTATTGGAAAGTTAACAGGGCACATGTATTTAAAAGTGGAGTTTCACAGCTATATTTTTAGCAATTAACTTGGAATTTTTGCAGAAACAAAACACTTGATGTCAAAATTTGTTTGCAAGAAAGTAAAAAAACTAATAATTCTCAGTGTGGTCGTTTTTCTTTTGGAAATAAATGTGATTACACGTGAACAAACATTTAATAATAACTATTTTCTAGAATAAATGATGCATCCATCCCTTAGGTCTCTATGGTGTTATTGACCAAGTTGAACCCAATGAAAAATAATTATTTGCATTTCTTCAGATGTATTTGGAGTTAACTATTTTTGCAAGATTGCATGACTATAATAGAGTTTGTCACATGATGACATGAAAACACATCCTCCTCACGGCTGATTCACCCTTACAGGAAACAGGAGATGAGTAACAGGAAATGCACAAAGCTTTCTTCGTGTTTCCCTCGCTCCCCTTTCCCCGTCCTTTCGTCTTTTTCTCTCTTCTGTAATGCGGAAGTCGCCGATAGCAGCGATTCTTTTTGTTATCTTTTTACGTTGGAACTGTGAGGCGCTGATTTGTCACTTTACGTTGGCAGGAAGGAGGAAAAAAGAGACACACACACACACACACACACACACACATACACACACACACGTTGACTGTGGGGCTCCTGCAGGCAAGTCTTCAGAAGTTTCTGCCGAGAGGGATATCCTGTCTGCCATCACATTGTGTGTGGTGTGTGTGTGTGCGTGTGCGTGTCTGTGCGTGCGTGCGTGTGTGCGTGTGTGTGCTTCTCCTCTCTGTTCTCCTTTATGTCAGAGAGTGGAGTATATTAATAATGAGAGGAAGTGTTGCAGTGACGATAGAGAGACAAAAGAGGAAGTGGTTGTGAAGATAAGGAAAAGAGAGTATGATATGATTAGATTATATTGTGTGTTTTGATTCCTTATTCTTTCCCCTTCCCCTTTCAGAGTCAGAGTGTGTGTGTATGTGTGTGGTGTGTGTGTGTGTGTGTGTGTGTGTGTGTTTGTCTGTACATACGTGTAGACCTTCAGCACGAAGTCTTTCTCCTCCTTCAGCTCAGAGATGGTCTGCAGCACGTCGCTCATGGCGAGGACGGCACATCCGTACGGCCGGCGGTACTGAACGTGAGGAGGACCTTTTTTACTGTCGTTCAGCAGCATGCGGCCTGCAGAGGGAAGAGTACACACATCCTTTACTCAAGTAGAAGTACACACATCCTTTACTCAAGTAGAAGTACAGATACTCGTGTTTAAAAATACTCTGGTGAAAGTAGAAGTACTGACTAAACTTCTTACTCAAGTAAAAGTAAAGAGGGCTTTGAAATGTACTTAAGTAAAAAGTACCCATAACTAGCAGCTGTTTTAAAGAGTACCTGACCTCCCTTTATATTAATAGAACAATAATGTCATTGTTAGCTAATGAATGTTTCCATGCTGAACAACGGCAACATGACAACGTTTTCTTTGGTCCCTCTTCTTTAGAGAAGAGCAGGAAATGATGGATACACGGATCGTGTTCAAATCAATAGGCACACATTCTGACTAAAGGAACCAGCCTGTTTGGAACATGGAAGAAGTAGAAAGTTCAGGTATTAGTGTTAAAAATGTAAGAAGTAGAAAGTACAGGTATTAGTGTTAAAAATGTAAGAAGTAGAAAGTACAGGTATTTGGGTTCAAAATGTAAGAAGTCAAAGTAAAAAGCCGTCAGAAAAATAAGTAGTGGAGTAAAGTACTGATACCAGAAACATGTACTTAAGTACAGTAACAAAGTATTTGTACTCCACTGCTTCCTCTGATGATATATAATGTGACACAGCCTTTTTTTTTGATGATTTTTATGTGCATTCAACTCAATAAAAACTGAAAATCATAAACGTCTCAAAGTTTCTCTTTTAATTGAGGATTGTAAAACACGGTATGGGTGTCTAAGTGTGTTGTCCACTCGATCCTGACACCCATAGTGTTTTATCTTAAAGTCCCACCTGTCCTGATGACCTGAGAGACGATGTACAGATCTCTCTTCATGTCTTTGTTGCTCAGATCCTGCAGAATCCAAGAGAAAGAAAACACACAGATTCAGATTCAGCACGAAATAAATCCAACGCAGAAAGAGAGCAGATCAAATGGAGATGATGTGTGGAAACCCCCGACTGGAGATTTCCCTGCAGAACTTTTTAAAACATTCTAAGACATTCTCCCTGATTCAGAGGAATCTGCTCATGTTTTATTCGCTCTGTGGACACTTCCAGAGACTTCAGATGGTCTGTTCAAATAATGTGGAGCCGATGGCTGTAAAGAGCAGGCCTTTCTTAAAAAAAGAGAGGCAAGATTTCTCTCTGTTTTAGCCCGACATCGCCCGACCAAACGCGTCTGCTGGTCGTCATAAAATATGTTTTTGTTTTGGTCTTTCTTCATTATTTTTTTATATGTAGTTATTTTGCCCCGTCTTGTTGTCATTTGTGGTCATTTTAAGTGTCTTTGTTGAGAATTGTTGACACTTTGTGGTCATTTTAAGTGTCTTTGTTGAGAATTGTTGACACTTTGTGGTCATTTTAAGTGTCTTTGTTGAGAATTGTTGACACTTTGTGGTCATTCTTAGTTTCTCTTTGGTCATTTTTAATCATATCGCAGTCCTTTTTGTGTCTTTTTGTGATATTTCTGTGTCTATATGGTCATTATTAAACCCTTAGTGGTCATTTTGGGTTTCTTTTGAATCATTTTCAGTCATTCGTGTCTTTGCTGTCATGTTGTGTCTATATGTAGTATTTCTATGTCTTTATGGTCATTTTCAGACAATTTGTGATGATTTTTTATCACTTTGCAGTCATTTTGTGTCTTTTCTCAGTCATGTTAGGTCATGTTAGGTCATGTTGTGGTCATTTGGTTTCTCTTTCAATCATAATGTGTCTTTGATGTCCTTTTTAGACCATTGTGCTGTTTTTTAATCCCTTTGTGGTGATATCTGTGTCTCTTTTGGGTCATTTTGATTTGTATTTGTTCCTTTTCGTCATTTTGCAGCCATCAGTATGTCTGTTTGTAGTCATCTCGTTTCTA
>CM062265.1:3905951-3910951 GCA_031216635.1 Dissostichus eleginoides | reverse complement strand
TCTCTTTCCCGTCTCCACATCAGTCTCTAGGCAACGCAACAAAGAGGAATCACCACGACGACGGAGTTTTATGGCTGCAGCTCGGCTATTAAAAGCCGGACCGATGAACATCAGGAACATCCAACAATATTCCTCACATCGCAGAAACTCAAAAACAAGTATAGCTGCAGTTGTGTTTCATTAAAACTAAATGAAAACAAGCGCTTTGAGCACCAGGAAAAGTGCTATATAAATCAAATGTATTATTATTATTATTAAGTGTTTCTCTAAAATGATTGCACTTATTTTATTATTTATTTCGAACATGTAAAACAATAATATACAAAAATTATAATAATACTGAAATGAAACATGAGAATTATGATTATATACAAACTTAAGCAGTATCAAATTAATAAACAAAAGATATTATTGACTACGAGCAAATTATATATTAACAAATGAACTACCTAATTATTAATCCCACCCCTTCTCCCAAAAACTCAATTATTAACATTGTTAGGGAATCATTTGCTTTGGTATTCAACCTTCGACCCAGTTCATCGTTTTCTCTCTTCACTGTGTCCTTACCCACGGCATAGGTCTACGGCCTTGGGTATTGCTGCTATCTGTCGTTGTGTCCCTGGGCAAGACACTTCACCCCAAATTGCTCCTGTGGGGATTGTCCACAGTACTGAATGTATGTAAGTCGCTTTGGATAAAAGCGTCTAACAAATGACATGTAATGTAATGTAATGTATCTCTCTTAAGGAGGAGCAGCTTGGGCGCATTGTTGTTGCCAGTCTATGAGAGAGCACAAGCTGCCATGAGGTAGTTTACTGTTCAGGGACGAAGGTTCCCTGGCGCACATTCTTTCCTTTGGACGACAGCTCTAGTTAGATTCAGGGTCCATAATTGTTTAGTCTCGCTGATGAAGAATGTTGATTATTACACTCTGAACAGTTAAAACCTCGAGCTGCAGAAGAGTTCTTCAGAATTGGTTTGGTAACCGCTGTGTCAACTCGTGGCTCGTGACATGTGTCCTCGTGTCTCTCTGAGTCCTGTCTCCATCAGAGCTCCAGCTCTCATCGTGTCTCTCTGAGTCCTGACTCCATCAAAGCTCCAGCTCTCCTCGTGTCTCTCTGAGTCCTGACTCCATCAAAGCTCCAGCTCTCCTCGTGTCTCTCTGAGTCCTGACTCCATCAAAGCTCCAGCTCTCCTCGTGTCTCTCTGAGTCCTGACTCCATCAAAGCTCCAGCTCTCCTCGTGTCTCTCTGAGTCCTGTCTCCATCAGAGCTCCAGCTCTCATCGTGTCTCTCTGAGTCCTGACTCCATCAAAGCTCCAGCTCTCCTCGTGTCTCTCTGAGTCCTGACTCCATCAAAGCTCCAGCTCTCCTCGTGTCTCTCTGAGTCCTGTCTCCATCAGAGCTCCAGCTCTCATCGTGTCTCTCTGAGTCCTGACTCCATCAAAGCTCCAGCTCTCCTCGTGTCTCTCTGAGTCCTGACTCCATCAAAGCTCCAGCTCTCCTCGTGTCTCTCTGAGTCCTGTCTCCATCAGAGCTCCAGCTCTCATCGTGTCTCTCTGAGTCCTGACTCCATCAAAGCTCCAGCTCTCCTCGTGTCTCTCTGAGTCCTGACTCCCATTGCTTCAGAAGTTTCCCCCACAAACATATATATATTATATTTTGCACTTACCATCTTATAAAGATCTGACACGCTGATCTGGTCTTCATCCACCATCTCAAACTCCTTCCTGGGCACCAGGTCCAGACCCATGTGTCTGAAAGAGAGAGCAGGAGATCATTTAAACATTCATCTACGCAGATAACATTCATTCTATGTTGACAATAGTTTGCAACTGTTGTAACTTCTTTTATTTAAGGCAGTAAAAACATTTGTTTATTCGCTTCTTGACAGAAGTTAAGGGTAACATGTTGAAGTAAAAAAGTGCAAGTATGTGTCCTGCTTTTGCTCCTTCCTGTTTTGATATAGAAATGAGTAGGAGTATGTCGAGTGCATTTTCTCCGTCTTCCACCGTTCTTCTTGGAAACTGTTCAATGAATGAATGAATCAATATAAAGTAAACACGTCGTTCAGTTTGGACTAAACTCGCTTGGTTCTCCATTCGAAGCTTCTATTACACAACAGCAACAAAAACAAATGTACAATACAAGATCTAAAGATTAATTTACTTATTATTTATTGACTTGTAGTGACCGTGCATGTATTTTCAAACTACAATGACATTATAAATAAAATATAACATGTCTTAAACTCGAAAGCAGTACTTTTTTTTATGTGAAGAAAAGAAAAACATTAAAAAAACTACAAAAGTACTAGAATGGAAATAGATACAAAATGATATATGAATAATAATCATATTAATGGGTTTTATATTAAAAAATGTAAACACATAAATAGAGTGTTGATTAACAAATAAATACATTAAATAAAAAAGTATCCAAAATCGAAAGACATTTTAGGCGACCAAAATGTTATGCCTCACTTTGATAAAGTTAATAAAAAACTGTGAAAGGGTTAAGGTTGAAATACATAATTGGAACATAATTCACTAAATGAACATCATGCTGTGTTGAAGAAGACTTAAGACGAGAGATTGAGACCATAAACTCATCAGGACAATCAAGAGAGAAGTTGGCTCATTTTCTCATAGTCTTCTATTCAATATGACTTACCCTGCCTACTCTGATTACTCTATTTTAAAGAGGGTTATAAACTACTAAATGAAAATTGTGTAAATAATGGACCCCCTCCCGGTAGATTTTCAATTTTTAAACCCAGAAGATGCTGCTCCTTATGAATGCATTTGCTGCCACAACGCCATGTATCTCAAATCCCTAAAATATATTTACGCACGCGCGCACGCACGCACGCACGCCCGCCCGCCTGCCTGCGCCCACACAGACACACACACACACACACACACACTGAATCTAAGTCATGTTAGATGCTGCCTCGGGGGGGTTATTGTTCCTGGGGATTACTTTCTGTTCAATCACAAAAGCAGCTGACCTTCGACCCGGCTCTTAGAGACGCAGTAAACGGTTTCTGTATCTGTGATTTAAAAAGGAAAGGTCTTATTTCTGTGTGTTCGGTGGCAGTGGAGGTCCCAGTTAATTATGTTTGAGCGAGACTCCAGAGGAAACATTAAGCATCTTCAGGTCTGGGTCGCACACCTCTCATATCTCCAGGATAAATAACTCAATCCCGGGTCAATATCTCACTTTTCATTTGTTTTCCATCAGCTCTTTGACAATCTCCCATGAGCCTTTGCAGCCACTGCTATTCCTGCCTCACATCCTGTTTTAAATACAGTTTGTGCTCCTACACGAGAACAAAAGATGTGCGTGTCTTTTTGCATTTAAATATGCTGCCTTGTATAATCTATCTATTTATTTCTCTAACATTGGATATCTTTATTTTTATCAGTTGATTTGTGTTAGAATATTAGACATCTTGTATTATAAATAACCATCAACATCTTTATGATTTCATCACTTATTTAACAAATGCTTCTTTATGTTTGTCTTGCATATGAACCCTTAAATGGATAAGCGCATATACATTTTAAATCTCAACTTCTCTTCTCTTTAAATCTATGTCAACACCTCTCATTGTGTGTCTCTGTGTGTGTCTCTCTGTGTGTGTGTGTGTGTGTGTGTGTGTGTGTGTGTGAATGGGTGAGTTTGTGTGTGTTTGTTTGCGTGCTTTTCTCTCTCTGTGTGTGTGTTTGTGTGTGTCTCTCTGTGTGTGTGTGTGTGTGTGTGTGTGTGTGTGTCTGTGTGTGTGTCCTCACTCGTTGCCCCAGTCCAGTCTCACAGTGATGTGTCTCTTCACGTCTCGGCTCTGCTCCTGCGTCAGGTGACCTGACAGCATCTGCCTCCTCAGGTCCAGCAGCTCCAGCATCACATGACGCACCTTATAGAACAGGTCCACCTTGTGTTTCTGATGAGGGGGGGGGGGGGGGGGGCAGACAGGGGAGAGGGGGAGAAAGAGGGAGATATTACACTCATCTGTTGTCCAATTCATGCGGAGTAAGTCGTAATCTTTTGGCACCTCAAGCGTTATTGTGGTGTTATCTTTTGCACAGAAGTTGTCATAAATTGACTTTTTATGCAGTTCTAAGCCACATATCTGTCTTAACTACATGTTGTAAAGTGTGTACATCTGTTTATATTTTAACTGGATGATACAGCTCCTAAAGATGAAAAATGAGAAGATGCTGACTGTGGGGACAATAGGGGATGAAGACTACAACTCCCATGATCCTTCAGTACTTCACAACACTGCAAAACTCTGTCTTTTGTTGGTGTTTTGATTGAGAGATCAATGGCAGCAGATATGACATATTGTGTGTTTAATTGTTAGGGATCCAAGTCTTGATTTGACTGTTGAACGAAACACTTACTTTGCTGTTGTTTGCCTCCTGTCAGCTTTGGTCTAATCTATATGAATGCGGTTGAAAATGTGTAATATTTCAATAGAAACATACCCGAAGTTCTAGTTTCTGAAATTTGAGAAGTGGCCTTTTTTTGCAGTTTAATATCCCCGAACGCTGAATGGGCTCAATAACAGACTTTTAATGGGTATTGTCCCCTTTTTCAATTGAGGAAAGAAATCATGATTAATCAATTTAATCTAGAAGGAAATAGATTGCTAGTTGCCTCCCTTAAAGTGTTTAATCACATTTTTAATGCACATTCAGACTCCTCTCGGGTCTCTGAAGGCTTCTCTAAAACAAGGTCAGCACCGATTAGACTACAGGTCAATAGTGTGGTGTTACAACTGAGACACAACACACACACACACACACACACTCACACACCACACACACACACACACACACACACACACACACACACACTTTCCCCTATAGCTGGTTCTATTATTAGCGCTCTAATGTACCCTGCAGACCTCAGCTAAATGTCCGCTCAGTTCTTCGCAGGACGCTAGGAAGGCAGAACTTGCTCTGAAGGGGCAGGTGTGTCACACACACACAA